>OY754938.1:16259146-16729037 GCA_963576515.1 Cryptocephalus primarius | reverse complement strand
TTTCTGAACGCCTTCACACACTATTTTCCGTCTAGTCTTTTAGTATCCACCTGCGTTTCTCCCTCTAATCGTTAGCTCCACCTTTTTCCCTCGCTTGACACTCCTACCAATGCGCCCCGCCCCAATTTCAAGCTCCGCCTCCATTTATTCTCATTTTTTTCTATTTTACTCCCTTCCATTTCCCCTCTTTTGCGCTAACTTAAGGTGCCATAAAGCATCACATTGAAACAATTGGAGGTGTCATAAAGACCTCTATTGCGCATTTTCTTGCGTTAATTAATGGAAATGTACTGTACTTGGAGATGTAATGCAAGTTAGTAATTAATTTAATAAAATATGGATTAATTTAGAATCTCCTAATATATATCCTGGAATTAATTGGCTCGTCTTGTGTCAAATACTTTTGGTTTAATAACCATTCATTGTATTGGTCCTTGATCTCAAATTTTTTAGAACAAATCCAAAACGTTGTATAAATCATCCAGGAAATAATAAAATAAATCTAATCGATCACTCGAAAGGTGTCCGACGTCCCTCGTGGGGAATCTTCAGAAGAGAAAACTGGATAAAAGAGGAAAAAGTGGGTCGATCCCACCAGTGATGTTCCCATCTGAATTTGACGTAGTCATTTTTGAAAATAATGCGATTGTAAATCCCTCAAGTCGGCGACGTTATATATATTGTATAAAAGTTTATTCTGGGCGAAAATTAATTTCTTCTCAAATATTTGGGATAAAGTGTCAAGAGTGAAAAATGCGCGAACGCAGGAAGTGAGACGTTATGAAAACCCCGATAATACACTGAATTTCATTAAACTCCGTTCGCTCGAGATTGATAATGAGTTACTAAAAATAATACCAGGGGGAGTTTAAGTGAAAATGAACCTTATTAAGGGATTTTATTAAGGGTACCGAATATAATCATAAACTGTTGTAGGTCGGTAAATATTGTATTTGTAGAGAGAGTATTATAACACCTTGATTTTCTAAGAAGGATTTAAAAAGCCTTAGAACTTTCCTAGGCAGTACTAGAGGAAAAAATCTACTATATTTCCTAGAAATTTAAAAATGTCTAGAAATACTGAATCGTGACATTTTACCCAATTTTCATCCTACAAACTTCATTGAAACGGCATTTTATTCATTGTAACTTCTACTTCCTTTTTTCTGAAGAACCTCCCATCTTTGCCCAGAAAAAAGTTACAAGGACAAATGTAGACAAACCCGCTTTCGTGGTTGTTTTTATTTCTGCGCTTTTCTTTTGGTCACACTATACATGAAATTTTTCCCCATATTCATAATTTCGATAGAAAATTCAAAATTAATTTTTGCAGTAAGTAGCATAATTTTATGTGGTTTTTAAGCCTCAACAACTTTCGTTTACAAGAATTTTTCCCATTCTCAAGAAGTAAATAGTTTTCCATGTGCTGCCAACTTAAGTAGACGCATTGCATATTTTCATTTCTTATATTATTAGTAACCATGATTTATAGGGTTCAGAAAACCGTTAATGTAATGGCACCTCTTTCTTTTATGATCCTTATTGGCCCAACGAGCGATTGAAACCAAATATTTTCCGATCGACCCTTCAAGCCTCTCCAGGAACTTAAAATTCCAAACAACCATTTCGAATTCTTCCTTTTCGTGTGGTGCATTCGTCACTTGTTGAGTCGCCGGCGCCGAAACTTTCGGCGTCCCTTCAGGTGATTTTCCAGGCAGCCGAGGAATGCCCTCCATCCCTCCCTGCCTCGAGAAGTTAAACGGTGATAAATCGACCGTACTTCGTGGCTCGAAAAAGCTCGAGAGCGAAGTAATGTCACACAGAGGTTTCCCACAAAGGGATAAAAATCCTTAAGGTCAAAAGAGGATGGCGCCGTCGGATCGATGCGGCGAAGAATAGACTCGGATCGCGCCCTCAGGAGTACTTCACAGTCGATTTATCGTCAAAGTTTAACAAAATACGCGATCTCCAGGTATTATCGCCTCTATGGTCGGCGATTCGATTTACATGGAATTCGGGGAGGCTCCTAATTAATTCCTAGAGGAGTTTAGATTGTAATACGAGACAGGGCGGCTCAGGCCGTGGCGGACTTGATGGGAACGTGAACATCCTGTAATCCGGTAATTAAGCCAGGTCGTGTAATCGGAAAACTTAAGATCCTGTCACCGTCTAATTCAAGTTTTTAAGCGGGATTATGCCACGAGATCTCTTTACTTTGCTCGCAAAACAAGCTTTGATGTCTGCTTCCCAAAACTTGCCAACCGGGATAATAAAACCACAGGGTGAGTCTGGGATAACAGTAGACTTTCAACAGGCAGTCACATGCCATCAGCGAAAGGAAACACTGGGAAATACAAGGTTAGTTAGAGTTCATGTTATATTCTTCCAAGTTTATGATGGAAAAACGTTACAAAATTATGTGCCCCAACAATAACAAGATGATAAGCCATAGACGTTACATATATAACTTACCAAAGTGGTGGAACGTGGAAATTCGATGGTATTATGAATTATTGTACACATATTTACCACGAACAAGTTATGAGTTTATATGTTGTGTAGGTATATGATTATCTTTATCAGTAAGTACTTAGTTTTGGTAGAAAAGGACGAATTTCGATTTTTGTATTTCGCTATTTATAAATAATGTATCATCGAATGCAATTCTTGTACCTAATGCTTTAATTTTATTTTATTATTAAATAAATAAATCCGTCACTTTCTACCTGCTTCCCGGAATCATGGGATTCCCTATATCATTATTCCAAACTTAATCATTGTTATTGAAATTTAAGATAGTAATTAAATCGTGTTGGTGTGCCTAAAGTCAAACGCACGATATGCTTTACGATAATTCTATGATTCTGTTGTTGTTTGAAATACTACTTGGTGGACCAAGGAAAGTAAATGCCACAACATGAAATTCCTATTTAAACTGGTTTATTATCGGGGAATTTGTTCTGCTAACAGTACACAACCGTTCGGGGATTTGTATTTATAGTGAGGGTGATGAGCTGTCAGTCGCAAACGAACGAATAAGTAAGAGTAATAATTATGACGCATTTTGAACGCACAAGAATTTTGGTTCTGTCCTATGAGCTCAAAAATCGATATTTTTCGAGTTACGAAAGTGATGCAAATTTCAAAAATCTTGATTTTTCTTAAGGCATCGGAGAGACTGGGAAACATTTCCCAATCAAAATATAGATCAACTACTAAAACCCTTTACTAGTAAAACGGCTTGTTGAAGACAGCAACTTCAAAATCCTTGAAACTTTCATTGAAATTATATAAAATGTGTATTTTTCATCCAACTTAAATACAAGAACCTCCAAACTTAAAATTTTCTACGACCCTTCCCTCACTCTAAAGAATCAAATGTTTCCTGGAGAAATCTGCATTTTTACCATTGCATTTCCCCAGGAATCAACAATTTCAACAATAATTCCGTCCTCCAATACCCCATTTTAATCCCGATTCTATTTTTCCCAATAATTTGATCGCTTCGTTTCTGATTTCCTGCGGGACTTCACTTCACAAACTGCATTTGCATCGCTCCCATTTCCATTGTAATTTCACAGCGGCCAATTTGATCGTTACACAGGGACAAACTTTCACGATTTCGCGAAGTAAGGGAGGATAATGATAATGAAATCGGGACTACGTGGGTTTGCGGCTGAATGCAAATGCAGGTACGTTGTGAGTCCTCTTCGACAAGTTTATCTAAAGGGGACGGCGGCATTTTGCGTACGTGGGTAGGTTGGAGTCGCACGTTTAACTCATGTATTGTGAATACAAACACTGGAAGTTAATACAACCTTCAACAAAGTTATCCAAATTATTTCCAATAAAATTATTTTCTAAATCCAAGACCATCAAAATATATCTTTGCGCGAAGCTCGCTAACGACTTGGTGTACTTGATTTCATGATTCGTAAATTCATTCCATGATTCAGGTGGTTTCAAAAAGGAAAACAGATTCGTTGCCTTTGAAATAACTGACATGTTTTCATTACGGTCCTGAGGGATCGCCGGAATTTTTTATTTGTATTTAAGTCGCGTATTCCAGAAGGTTGAAAAGCACTCGGTGGTTATGGCGATGATGTGTACTCTTTTTCTGATAAAATATTTAATGTAGGTACTGTTGTTACGAGATTTAAATGGAAGCCGGGATTTTTCTGATTGTTTTATTAAACTCTAACTGTTCGTTAATGATGGAAAACTTAACTGTTCTTTCGTATACAGAACTGTTGTTTCTTGGACTCTCGTTTAATAAACACGCAACAATCTACCGGCGCCACAATAATAAACGAACTAAATGAAAGGTACACATTCTTTTATTTTTGGCTACGGTATTTAGTGACTTAAAAAAATACACGCACATCTACATGAACCATGTCGCATCGCACTTTATATTTTCGAAATACTCAAATTATGACAGAACGCCGGGTTAAATTCTCATTTTCTTACCTCCGTTCATCCCTCGGGAGTATTTCCTCTCATTTCCCCTGGAAAAACGTGAAATTTCGGCGCCCTTCTCTCTGTTTTTCTCCCCCTCTTTCTCTCTCTCTTTCCAGCTCTCCTGCGTCTCCGATGCCGACGACGTCACTTCGAGAACTGAGCGCCGCGACGTCGTCGTCGTCGGCGGAAAAAGCGAAGGCACGCGCGTGCAACAGGCTGGAGCGATCCAGGCCGGGCACGGCCGACGCGCCGGACTATACGTGAAAAGCCCCGGGAAAATACTCCGGCGCTCCTTTTTCCTCTCGCATTCGGTACCTACACGGCGGGGCACGCAGAAACAAACCTGTGGCGTTAAAGAGCGAAGCTTCTTCAGCCACGAGGGACTGAAACATTTCGGCGTTACGTGCCTGGAACGATCCTCGAGCGTGTAGCAATTTTCCCACTTTTTCTTCTTGTGTAGAGTGTGATTGTTCTTCGGTAAGACTGTAACACAAATAGTCCAGTCATCACCGTGATTTAGGGTCTGCTTCTCCTCTACTTCAAAGTTGGCCCTATGCCGGTTGTTGCTTTTTATTTTTTGGTAGTGAAAACTACCCCTATTCGAAAATAATTTAAGAATTGCAGATTCGAGCTTGTAATGGATTTAAATCATATTTAAATAAGTTGAATGAAAGTCAATTGACATTAAGACAATTTATAAGTCATTGAACAGTTTCGACCCCTAAAAGCCACCCCCTAAAAGAGTTAAAATTGAAAAATTTCTTCAAAATATTCTTTAGCAACTTGGAATGATTAAATATCACCGATTTGCACAAAAATTTGGATTTATATTCTACTTACCCTACCGGGGTGGTCGGAAAATTCTCGGTTGTTTCCGATAACACTCTGATTAGGACCGTTAGGGTCCCACGAATACAGTGCGGTCGGAAAATGCGTGATCCGGAAACGCGCAGGTCGGAAAATTCGCCGATTTTCCGTGTACTTTCGAACCCTGTTAATCCCACGATCAGAAAATGCGCAGTCGGGCGCTGCGCAGGTCGGAAAATTCGCGAATCTTGCTTGCACACTCGGTATCTGTAACTCGGACCGCCACGGATACAGTGCGGTCGGAAAATGGGCAATGAGAGACCGCGACGGTCGGAAAATTCGCGAATTTTACATCACGCAGTGGTCCGGTCATGAAACTCGAGAATTCTGTCTTAAATTAGATCCCAAACGATGGGAAATCTGTAAGAATAATATGCGCTAACTGCTGGTTTGCTGGAATCGACAAACCCGTTTTCCTTTACGTTGCTTTTCAACGTCTTCATGTACTTTGTGAAATCGTTAATAAATTAGGACGATTTTCCCACAATACAACAACCACTTCATTGTGAGTTCCTGTCCCATCGCCATGACCTATCATCATAAAAAATTCGATTGGATGGGTTTCCATTAGGTAATGCATAACTTTTGTAGCTGAAGGCGCTATAAGCAGCAATGTACTGAAATGTGTTATTTGTGGATTGACTGATTTGATGGTAACCAATGAAACTTTTCAAAACCGAAGAAATTTGTATCCATTTGTTTCTTTTCCGACATTTTCCGAATAGTTATAATGATAAATGTCACATTCAACGACAGTGTATAGCCGATAAAATTTTCTTATAGAAAGTTTTAAACGTAAAATGCACTACTCAAAATGCCAGTCAATCGAAACTTTATACTCATTTCCTGAATATCTGCTATATTACAATATATTTCAAATTATCTTATTTTTCAAACAGCAATTATATCGTCACGTTATTACATTTAAATCATCGAATTTCCCACAATGATAAATCAAATATATGAATAGACATCGACCAGACGGACCCAATAACTTCCATTCTCGATTTTTCCAGAGACCCCATCCCTCCTCCTCCTCCCCTCTCCGTGGGCAATGAGAAAAAGGCGCGTGATCCGCCGGGCATTATCGATTTAACCTTATCCATATCTCTCCTGTCACAACCAAACTAAATAATAAATCAATCCTCCCGAGACGCTCCTTCTTCCCTCTTGATTATCCTGCGACTCGTCCCTTTCTGTGTCACTGGAAAAGCCCGAGAGGAGGAGCCTACTCTCAATTTTACCTGCAGAAATTAATGCAGATTTTCTGCACTCTGCTTGAATGGTCTGAGAAATGAGGAACTGCCCTTTAATTTCATTTTTAATGAAAAGGTCAAGGCGATCTTTGGAAAATATAACTCATAACGTTTTTAAAGGAGTTTACAAGCTTTCAGTGAAGTGAGGGAGGAAAATTGCCAATTGTAGTAAACTAGTGAAAATGGCTTTAGAAATCATGACGCTTCACATATGTTTTCTGGCTCTATGATGGACGTTGATATATTCCTGAGCTAAATGTCACGTTTGTGATGCTCATAGTAAATGTTTAAAGAAATGGCAAGTATCTTATAGACAGTTAAAATATAACTTTACATTTTTAAAGAACGTCTGATGCCTTCGAACAAGGAAAGAAGTTTCAAAGCAAATTTTGACAATTGTAATGAACTCTGCTTAGGAGTGATCTTAAAGTTTAAATGTTAAAACAGATGTTAATATTGGAAAGAAAACTCTGCACCATGTGTACTTAGTGTAATTAGTAACATTAAAACAAAATAAAATAAGTTGGGAGTTTCCATGAAACTTATATTAATTGTAAAGAACTAATGCTATTTTAAGAGCAATAGGGAGTGTCTCAATAGCGTTTGAAATAAAGAATTCTGACGTCTTAAAAGAATGCCAAGCCACTCGTTGAAATTGGGGATTTTAACCTAAGCTTCAATTATCTTTAAGGAGGTAGTGGATAGGGGAAAAGGATTTTATATGAAGACGTTCTTGAAAATGTTATAATTGTAACGTTTTTAAGAAAATGAATGAAGCAATGAGCTGTAACCAATTCTGCGGCAAAATATTTCATCCTTTCACGCTTTATGTTGTTATTAAGAATGGTAATGGTCCACGAAATGGGTTCATATTTCAAAGTATATGTTGGGATGTTAAACATTATTCAGCAGCAGATTTGGAGACCAAATTCAAATATATGAAAACTCGTTATAATTTAGGAATATAGGAAATGTGAAGAGTGTGTAAAGGATACGCAACGATAGGTTTTAACGAGATGTCAGTAGAAATTTTCCAATTTTGTAAAATCTATCTGTAAAATTTTTAATTGCCTGTATCTCCGTTAATTCTCGTCAGATCACCACGAAACTAAGCGCATTGTAATCAGCGACCTCTAGTCTATAAAGATTCACCAAGGAAAGTCACGTTTCCTGACTTTAATTTTTTTGGAAAAGTTCAAAGGGGAGGGTATCGGAACTTTTTCAAAATCTTTATGTGCCCGTATCTCCGTTAATTTTAGTCCGATCGCCACGAAATTAAGCGCATTACAATCAGCGACCTCTAATCTATAAAAATACACCAACGAAAGTCACGTTTCTGGACTTTGATTTTTTTGAAAAAGTTCCAAGGGAAGTATTGGAACTTTTTCAAAATCTTTAACTGCCTGTATCTCCGTTATTTCTCATCCGATCGCCACGAAACTAAGTGTGTTGCTTTATTTATTTTTGTTTTGGTGGAATTTCTTATATTTTGGCGAATGTTCTGTTCATCTGGCGAATATTGCCAACATCTGGTGACTTGAAAATGGAAGGAATATCATAATCAAATATCAAAAACACAGGCACTATTCAAGGCGATAAAAAACTTTTGAAAGTAAAATGCAGTAATTCAAAATCTGTTCATGCGTTAATTTTGTAATGGTGTAATTACCGTAATAGTAGTAGTAATTAACTGTAAACGAGAAACACTTTTTTTCACTGATCTTTTTAATTTAACTCATAATTACTCCGCTAATGAAAAAAAATTGTCTATTGGACAGGCTATATAACACAATTGTATGCTTGGCACAGGTTCGCAGGTTTATTAAAATTTTGCAACCTCGTTTCGATTTAATAAGTATTAGTTGACTTACGAATCAGAAATAAAATATAACACTTACCTGCATGAATATGCTAGTTGAAATTGGGTATTGAGTTATTTTTTGAATTTTGAGCCGAGAGAGGCAATATTTACTAACTGGTTCAAAATTTTGAATTATCTTTAGCTACTTTTTTGAAGTCGGGGTGTTAAGAAGCATTTTATTTTAGACTTTGTATATTGAGTCGAAAAGGGGTTTGCTTTCATTAAGCTTTGTCTTGTAAAAACCTTCCAAAGGCTTTTTCTCAACTCTTTCCCAACTTCCCAACTTTCCCAACTCTTTCTCAAATTAATCCATAAGGTATTGAAATGGAGTAGATAAGCTATGCTGATTTCGCCTCAAAATACACTGTTAGTTTAAGTGAAAGTACGAATTTCACATATTTTTGGAACTCTTTCTGACACCTCCAAGAATTTCCAACCCAAATCCACATGTAATCTTAAATGGGAAGGTTTTGCCGAACACAGCATAAAATTTAAACCCCTTTGGGGATCAGATCGGCAAAATATTTTTCACTGAGCATTTTTCCCCCACCACCGAATTCATCCCAGTTCGTCAGTCCACAATCTGTCAAGCGAAAAATCCTATTTAAAATTAATTGTAGAAATCAGGCCTCCATCTAACATAACATGGGATTTGGGGGGAAGTGGCATAGCTTATTTTCCAAGTGACAGTCTCCCATATAAAATTTTTAATCGCATAAATACAAAAGGTAGTAAAAGATTGTTTTACAAAAAGCATAGAGCGTAAAATGGGGAATAAATTCTTTAGATCCTTGGGACCTTCGAAACACTTCAGAAGTTAATCAGTTTGACCCATCTTTAGCAAGTCCTTATAAATTCAGATAGAAGTGAATGATAATTTCTTAGTCTGATATAATTAGCGCCGATAATTGTTATTGGAATTAATCGAGTGTACGCCTATTTAATTACAATTTTTTTTTTGAAATGTTGATCATAAATATTTCATTTGTTCTTCCGAGTCCAAGAGATCCTTGAATTTTTTTAATGAAAGTGTAAATTGCACCAAGGTACCTGAAGGCTCTGGTCGGTGAAATTTCGGATAATGCCTTCTTTGATGAAATTCTAAGTATTCCTGGTCATTTCTCTAAAAATGGTTTGGGTACAATTTCTATTAATATTTTCCTGCAGCTTATTTAAAAATTCCTGGTCGATAAGTAAATCTTCCTTAATGTACCTTTAATTTTAAAATGTGAAATCGGGATAAGTGAAGAGTCTAAAGAATGCGAATTTCTTTTACATCCTTTTTACAACGAAGATCACGTGTTCCTTTCCTCCACGTCGGGAAAGTTAGCCGAATTTCAGAAACTGTCTACTTCACTTCATAAATTTCCTTTTGCGCGTCTAAGTACACCGCATTAACGAGACGATTTTTTCCCTTGAAAATCTAATGGAATTTTGTGTACAAGCGAAACTCCTCGAGATTTCAAGGAGTTCCCGGAGTTAACGATCCCCTCGTACGCAGCCCAGAATCCCAAACATCCCCGCGTCCCGGGGACTTTCGTCAGACGCGGAAAAAACAACCCGGGGGAGGGCGGCCGTCATCGTCGTCGCGACGCCGTCGGAGTTCCCGAACTCCCGAGATTTATTACACGGGAATTCGCTTCTGAGTGAAAAGCCGGCTTCTCAGAAACTGTATATACGCGTATACGAATAAATCTCGACCGAAGGTCCTCGAAGAGCCCGTAAATTTAAGGGATTTCCAGGTGCTGCGAAAGAATTAACTCTCCGTAAAAGGGACGCCCTCCGTTCCGGCAGTCCCTCTCGAAAGTTTCCTTAATAAATTCCCCGTTTTTCATTATCCTCCTGTGGGGGAAACTCACGCTGTTCGAGCGGCGGCGGCTGCGTTTTCCTCTCCGTGGAAAATTCCATTTTCCCTTGATCGGACAGGAGAGGAGGAAGAGGTGAAATTCGAAACGGACAGCTGCAACAGGTTGTGCCGGGAAGCAGCTGTGAGACGTTTCGAGGGGTAGAAGAGGGGGAACAACATGTCATACATGCACACCACACGTAGCAAATTTGTAATCAAGGGTACCGAATTAGGTGGAGCTGTTTAATCAATGAGCAGATTCGGGGTTTCCACAAGTTACAAGGGTTAAACCTCCAAAGGAGTTAAGGAAGATTAGTTGTAATTAGAGTGGGGAATCTAGGGGGAATAGCTAGCTCATGGTATCAACAGTTTTAAATTTCGAGAAAATTTTACTTCCAAACTACCATCCATTTCAAAAGTATGGGTTCCTTAAAAGAAAATTCATGATGTGTCCACTGTACTACTTTCTCATATGAGGCTATGCATGTTGCCACCCTTAGGAAATCCTCAAGAGTAAAGTGCCCTTTAGGGAGGTTTTAGGAAACATGTTTCAAATAAAACTAGTAGGTATTGAATAGTAAAGTCAGGTTCCGAAGGTAGAAATAAATCGCTAGAGCCGTTTAGAAGAAAATGAAGGAAAACTAAAATTTTCCCAAAGTAATGTACTCTTTTAGGCGGTTTTGGAAAAAAATGATACCGATATTGAAAAAATATTTAAAAACAGAAAATTCCTCGGAGCAAAGTGCCCTTTAGAAAAATTAGTTTTCAATAAACATTGTAGGCATTTATATGGTAGTTCAGATCATGTAACGCCCTTCTGGGGAAAACTAAGGTAAACTAAAAATTCACAAAGGCAAAGGGCCCTTCGGAAAAATTCAGTTAAGATAATAATTACGGTAGTTAATATGGATTAAACACTACATTAAATCTACAAAGCTTGAACTCATACGAGTCCCTCATATGAGAAGTAAAAATCTGGGTGGACTTAAGGTGGCAGGTGGCTGTATAACTGTTGATTGGTTCGTGAGTAAAGTACGCTTTAGGGAGATTTTCGGAAAACATGTTTCAAATGAAAGTTATAGGTGTATGATAGGAAAGTCAAGCTGCGAAGTTTGAAATAAACCAGTAGAGCTCTTTTGGAGAAAATTAGGAAAAACTAAAAGTTCTCAAGAGTGAAGTACCCCCTAGGGTGGCTTTGGACTAAAAATTTTCAGATGAAAATGTGACCCAAGTCAAGTTACCAAGTTTTCAAAATCACTAAAGCAGTTTTTAAGAAAATTAAGGAAAAATGAAAATTCTCTATAGTAAATTGATGAAAAATCAGTGTTGTTACCAAAATATTTTTTATGTCAAAATTATGTTATTTTTAAAAGCAAAATTGGTCAGTTGTAGGTTTATCCTTCATATCACAGGGTTCAGGAAAAAATAAATTTTTGATCTCGCTCTACAGAGATGAGAAAGTATAGGCAATTCAAGAATAAGGGATTTATCTCTCTGTTCCTCTGTTTCTCACAGGATTTTTCATTCCTGTGCGCGTGATAAAAGCATTCTCATATCCATGGGGAACTTTACACAAAACAAATATTTCGAAAGATTTTTTGTGGGTCGTCCACTTTGTGACAAAACGATTCAAATTATATTGCCAACGTTACAAGCAACATTATAACCGATCGTTTATTAACTACGAAATTGGAAAGTGTTATGAAACATGCAGAATTTAATTGGAAAATTAACGTTAACAGTGACATTAGCAAATTCCCATTAGGGTAACCATTATGTAACCGACCCTTAATTGCTCGTTAAGTAATATTATCAGTTATTATCATTTTATACGATTTACTTACATTGAACGTTTTACAACAATGTACTCTAGGCAGAGTTGCAGAATATCTTATGGAATGTGCGTATAAAACAATTTATATAGCTTGTGCCTCGCTTTACTTACAGAGGTATCTTTAAGGGTAAGTAATATGCGAAATATTGCAGTTGTTCTTCAACTTGGTACGTTGTAATTAAGTCTCTGGCTCCTAAATGAGACAAGTTTTAAATAGGAAGTCTTCAGTTGAGGCTCTGTCAAGTTAATGCAGGTTTTTAACTGTCCTCCATTAAATAAAACATAAAAATGCTGTTTAAATCCCAATTTTGGTTTAATTTAGTGGCAAAAAAACCTCGTCAAAATTTCCCCGTTAGTAATAGAAAAAATAGCACATCCATTGATTTAACTTCCAAGAAACCGTACTAAAACCGCTGGTTCAACGTTCTCTTTCAAGCGGTCATTGGCTGCTTTGCTGTCCTGTCAGCCGAGTCTTCCACTTCTTTCTTCTTCTTGTCGATTGCTCCTTACTTCTTCTTCGATCAGAGGCACCGCTATGTTATCTTCTGGCGAAGAGAGAAAGGACGAGGGGGTCCATCAATCGACGCTCTCTCCATGCGAAAATCTCCCTTCTCTCTCTCTCTTCGAAAATGAAACGAAAGAGACGGAGGCGACACTCCTTTTTTTCCATTCGTTCCAGCTCATCTCGTGACATCGGGAAGGAGACCGCGAAGATTGGTCTTTTTTCCCGCGGAGCTGGAAAAAATCTGGCCGGAAACGGGAGATTTGAAGTGAAAGATTATTTACGAATCGAGCGCCGTCCCTTCTCGACTTGTGAGAATTTGGCAATGTAAGGAGGCGATGTGACTAATAATGAGGTCTTCGCATACCGACGAGGGCGACATAACGAAATCATTGATTGGACAATTGGGATTCTAGATTAGCATCGTGGATGGTTTTTGTGGTGTTTTCCATTTCAAATGCACGTTTCGGGGATTTATAGTCCGTCATCAGTCGGTAGTGAAAAGTGGCACTCAAATACTTCATGAGACCCTGCAAATAAATAATGATTGTTAAAAAAGGTGCTTTCGTAAATATTAATTTCCATTAGGAAATTTTTAAGAACAAAGTACCTTTTAGTGCGATTTTAGAAGAAAATGTTTTAAGTAAAAGCCATAGGTATTAAATGATTGCATCGTTGATTGAAGTCAGATTGCGAAGGTTGAACTAAATCGCTGGAGCCATTTAGAAGAAAATTAAGGAAAATTAAAAATTCTCAAGGGTGTAGTGTCCCTGATGGTGGCTTTACAAATAATAAAATTTAAAAAAAAAACCTGAAAATCCTCCCGATGAAAGTGCCCTTAAAGATGCGTTTCGAAAAAATATTTCAAATAAAAATTGCAGGCATTTTATTGAGTAGTTCTGATACCACTAAGCATATGTAAAATTGTTTTAGAAGAAATGGAGAAAAACTGAAAATTCTCAAGGGCAAAGTGTCCTTTAGGGCAGTTTTAGAAGAAAATGTGTTAAACAAAAGTTATAGATAGTGCATAGGCAAGAGTTGGCAACGTTAGTAAGCACATGTGAAAGTGTTTTGAAGAAAATTGAGAATAACTGAAAATTCTCAAGAGTAAAGGGCCCTTTAGGGATGTTTTAGAAGAAAATATGTTAAATAAAAGTTGTAGATAATGCATGAGTAAATTATATTGCGAATTCTGTAATAAATGTGCTGTTTTAGGAAAAACTGAGCATTTTCGAGAATAAAGTGCCTTTTAGGACACGCCTAGAAAACAATTTTTTAAACAAAAATTACAGATTTAGTGCCTATAATTCAGATATATGGTTTGGAAAAGCGGTTTTGAAATGAATTCAGAAAAATTCCAAAGATAAAAGGCCCTTCAGGGAAAATCAGTTAAAATAACGATCATGATGTCATATGTCAAAAATGACAAGGGTAAAGTGCCCTTTGCCCTCAACTAATTTTAAGTCGCACACCCAAATGCAAAATTTTAGCTTTTAACTATTTACAGTTCCTGAGGAAAAGGCTACATACATAGATATACACATATACTCACAGAGACATTTTCCACAAACGTATTCTCAAGAAAAGTCCAGAAAAGCTAATACCTCAAATTCCGAAAATCGACCCGAAAACAATACTTTCTCATTATATGACCTTTCGTACATGATTTTCAGCGCCTAATTTGTTTAAAAAGAGCTTTAAAGAAACACATACTTAAAAATTAAATAATTTCTATTCGAATATACTTGAATAACTGCTATTTTTGTCCTCCAAATTCAGAAAAGAGATCATACTAATGTATATCATTTACCTAAATTACAGGTTCTGCTGGATGAATGAACGTAATGAGCTCTACTGCTGTGGCAATGCACATGCGTCCCCAACTTCCTGGGTAAGTACGATTGTTTTATTGTTAAATTGTAAAATGCTCTTATTTTAATTCTTAATGTTGGCAAGTGGCACTACAGTGATTTTGAAAATTAAAAAATAACCTGAGCTTCTAAACAAGCATGAACAACGCCTTACTTCATAAAATACGTAGAAAAATGGTAGGATATAAAAATATCAAAGTTAGCCTAAAATTTAATATTACTACGTAGCATGAGATAAAAGTTACGTAATTTTTAAGCCTGTGTTTTTATTACAACTTGTTGAAATTAACTTTTACCATAGCACCTTTTTTAACAACAATTAACTTTTTGCAGGGAGTTTATAAGTCTTTTGGACAACGGTTTTAGCACTTATTAAGGACACGAAATACAAATGTTTGCGATCAAATATTCATAAGTTATTATCAATTGGAATAATGGCCGAGACCAGTTGTTTTTTTGGGTTCTACGTGTAAACAAATTAAAGAAATTTAGTGAGCATTGCCTCTTTTTTTAAGCTTGCAAATATCTATATTTTTCATTGGCAACTTTTTCAAAACGTTTTTTGGGACACTTTTTGGTTTTAAAAGTTTTCTAGAAAAAATGTTTCTTTCAAGCTATAATAGATGCTATTGATTTTACAGCAAGATGTTCTACACATGTGCATTAAATTCAGCTCAATTGTATATTTCCAATTCCAAAAAAAACTTAGAAAATTTATTTTTTATGGTATTAAATATAAATAGAACAGCACACCACACGTAAATTTCCGGAATAGAAAGTTCCAATGGTACAAGGTAATCCCTCAAAAGTTCAAGTTGACATATGCAGTAAATTATACACAATGAATTTATTAATTAGATTAAGCCGGACTTTGTGATGCAAATTTCCATCTTATGTCCTCATGTGTCTTATTCGTTCAATAGTAATTCAAAAAAGATTTTAATGGATCATATTAACCTAATTGTTCAAAAGTGTCATGTAAAACCCCACTTGAAACCGCGTTATAAACAAATAGATTGTCGCTATGGCAATTTCTCTTAAGGGAATGCCAATAAATAATCTCTATTGCCAATACTTTTATGTATATTGTGAACTTTCAAACTAAATGAGTAGGGGATATGTTGGGTAAACTATACCGTATGTTGAAAGTGCAGGGGTATTTCAGTGATTCAATTTTGAGATACTTAGTATTGCATTTTTAGGGTCTGAACGTTTTAATGGGCATTCCACTATATTCTATTATCCATTGCTTACATTGTTGTTACGTGTAAATTCCCTCGTTTTATCTCTTCGTATTTAATGTTTCGTTCCACTTTTGAAGAAATTTTCGTGATCGTATCGCTCATCAAAGAAATCCATTATGCAACGAAACGTCGAAATGTGTATAATTTCGTCCTTATTCCGAATTTACCTACTCATACCGAATAATAGAACGTCAAACCTTCAATTGTGTGCAAATACGAAAAAATATGAATTGTTATTTGAAATTAAGATTTTGAAAATTTCAATTAGGTCAATGGTCAACGTATTGTTTTCCAGCGAAATGTCGAAAAACCGTATAATGTATTCCCTGTTGACATAGAAAATAACTTTGTCTCGGATTTAAAAAAATCACCGTAGTAAATGCCTAAGGAGGCACGAAAATTCACGACATTTCAATTTAAAATCAAATTATGACCAAGAGATATAAATTTTTTTAGGTAAGGTCAATTCAAGCACGTAGGTCATAGAAATTTGAGTTAGTACAAAATTACAGGCTAGGGAAGTAAGAACGGTTCATCATATTTTGTGAAGAGTCTAACAAATGTCCATAATACCTCTAATCTGTAATATGTTTAACAACGCTCCATGACTAAAGGCCGGACATTCAGGCAAAAAGAAATTTTTCAATATTTCCTGGCACAAACATTCTGGTGAATAATGAACAATAAGGATATCCAACACTTCGCTGTTTATAATCCTTTTCAAAGAAATATTTTTACTAATTATCATGGTGAATTTATCCATAGCTTTTTGGCCTGTGCCCCCAGGAATATTTACGAACCTAACCTACTTGGGTAATATAAAACTACGAGTTTCCAAAGTTTGCATTGTTTTTTAATTATTCCATTTTCAAACTAGAGTTTTCACAGCTTTCCGGGACTCCACAATAGACTATAAGTGCTTAGAAGGTCCAGAAGAACCCCTAGGAGAGTTAGCACTTAATTTCCAGCGCTACTGTTTCAATTTGAGCACCTAAATCATCCCTGGCCGAAACCCAGCGGGATAGTATTTATAGCCGCTCGTGCCTTCCTCTTCGTACGCCTCGCCTTTCGAAAAGAATCGGAACGTCTTCGAAGGCCTGACCAAGGCCGAGAACCGTTCGTTTGGCGCACGCGGAGACGGGGAATGGCCCAGGAGAAGGAGTCGAACGAGAAGAATGAAGAGGGACAAAAACCGAACGAGGAGAAGAATCGAAAGAAGGAGAGAGAAAGAGTGAGAGGTAAAGTATCTTGTCACTATACGCATTCCTGCTTATGAACCGCCTAAAATTGTTAGTTGGTTAACGTTGCGTTGCCCGCATCCCGGAACTGAGCTTCGGCCTTTTAGTCCGGTACTCTTGGTCACGGGAGGCGGAAATGACGAGGGGAAAATGTTTCTTTCGTTTTTCGCGTTCTAAACTTCGTTGTATTGAAGCTTTTTGAAGGCATTTTCCTAACTTCACTAAGTTGCTAATTCTAACACTTCACCATATCCTCAAGCAACTTGTACCTTAGACCTTCCATACTAGACATAGCTTTATTTCTTGGGTGCCAGCAGGATTACTTTCATGCAGCTACATTTGCATCTATACCACTATTAACTAATAGACCCTAATTTATAACAGTGCATTCTTATAACTCTAGGTGGGTCTATAAAATTAGGCATTTACTTTACATCTGCTCCTGCATAAAAGTGTGTAGTAATATATTAATAATAATTATCGTCTTTATTGGTACCGTATTTATAATGTAGGTTACAACTGAGGGGGCGAAGTCTAGCCCAAGCTATTCACACTTAACCCCCATGAAATTTATGCAACAAGGAAAGTAACATGATATTTACATAATAGAGTCATTTAAACAAAAATTAAATGTAACATAAGAAAACATATTTTTAAATTTAAAATATATAATAGGCTTTTAGAGATATCTAGTGGTAAAATAGTTAATGAATCGATGGATCCTTTCAAAATTATACTGACACATTTAGATTACTAGGCTCCTTGCATGCACTTCTTATGAGAATAATGAACTTTAAGATACTGTAGTAATCTCTTTTTGACGTCAGAGGGTACTGAATGGAAAATTGTAGCAGCATTGTATGAAAAACTTTTTTGGAAACTGGCAAGACGATATCGTGGCATTGCTATCAATCTGCCTAATATTTAATTCACGTTTATCACCTCTGAGTATCAATTTTTCTTTGAGATATGGAGGGAGGGTAGATGTGGATAGGATTCGAAAAATAGTGGTGCTCATCTGGAATTTAAAAATGTTGTCCACCTTAAGCTACTTTAGCTCATTAATTTTGACTGAGGCTCTATCGTATTTCCGTAGTTTGTAGATAAATCTTCAGCAGTAATTTTGCATTTTTTGCAACTCAAACACGTTAATAACTTATCGCACGTGGTGGTATTTACGGAGGTTTTACGTTGCGCTATTTGGAAGATAACGTTGTTCCGACGTATGAACGATAAGTGTGTGAACGCACTAATTGAGTAGGTCTATGAATTCCATTGCAGTGTCTCTAGCTTTATTTTTTAAGTTATATTTTGATTTTCTTAATAATACAAAACAACGCAACGAGCGAGGGTTGTTCGGTATTTAAAAACACTTTTTTCGAGTCTTCGCTTTGAGATTTTGCAGTGATTATTTCAGTAAAATTTTAGTATACTTCCCATCATATTTTTAAAAATGATAATAGGCAAGAGTCCATTCTTTTGGCATGGCCTTCTGTTTCCATCGTATATTGAGGAAATACAATAATCCGAGTTTTTGCAGCATACATTTGTATCCAGGAACTACATTTTTGATTTATTTGTTTATTTAGATTCTTTCCTAGAACGTCTGTTTTTAGAAATACATGGGCGGAGAAAAATGGAAATTTTCCGACTTGGAAAAATCTGAATATTTACAAAACCCTGGGATATAGCGAGCTGAAATACACGCCATGAGCTTAAACCATCTAAAGGATCTATCCTGCAGGTTTCATCGCGACATATCAAATTTCACACCTTGGTGCACCAAAAACGAAGACTTTCAACTTGCGATTTTTGTGACGATTTCGGATTTTCGAAATTCCAGTGCCAAATGAAAGAGGAAATGTTCATGATGCCTGGAATGAAATTTCTTCTTTACCTGCTTAAGCTCATCGCCTTCGTCTTGAGATACTTCTCAAATCACGCCACAACCTGCAGTTCCTCTGATGATCTTCTTTTTGGTTTCTGGGATTACGAGCTATCCTGCGAGTTTCATCGCGAAATTCCAAATTCCCCACCTTGGTGCACCAGACTTTTAACTTGCGACTTTTGTCATAATGGGACGATTTCGGATTTTCTAACTTCTAGTGCCATGTGAAAGAGGAAATTTCCATGATGCCTGCAGTGAAAATTCTTCTTTCCCTGCTTGAGCTTAAGCCCCTTTGCCTTGAGACACTTCTCACGCCCCGATCTGCGGTTCCTCTGATCTTCTTTTTGGTTTCGGGGATTACGAGAAACCATCACCATTGGTTGGTTTGTGATTCATTGCTCCTCACGCCTCGTACGATGTGAATTGTCTATCATTTTCTGAAATTTCCATATTTATGATGACCCATTATCCCAAATTAGATAAGAACTAGATTAGATTAAGATTAGGACCCAGAAAATGTCCAAATTAACATATTGCGATGTATTGAAAGTTGCGAGTTCGTATTTTCGTCTCTTCGAACTGATCGACTAATTTGGGTTATCTTTACAGTGTCGAGTGTTTCATTGTCCATAATTTCTATTACCTCTGTTTTGTCTTGTTATCAGACCTCTAGAAGGAGTATTGAATGTAGCTATATTTAGTGTACTATCATTCCAAAATCGTTTCCCTTTTCCATTGCCAGGGAAAATTGCACATTTTCCAAATTTGAAGCCACAAACTCACTATAAAGAACAAATGTTAGACTATGATTACTTAAGTATCGACACCAGCTTTCGTAATTGTCAGATTTTATGTAACCATTTGACAACCTAGTATGGGTTAAATCACCAATCCATATTGGAATAAGGTTGCTGTGGTTAGTTTAGATATTACCTACTCATTTTCCATTGTCCATTTGTGCATACCTACGAGAGAAATCCATTGTCCATAAGTGCAAGCCACTTCGATTACGAGAGTGTCCAATTTCCCACGTAGGTGAGAACCTTGAAACACTGGCGCGCCCCTAATTACACCCCACATCACCACGTCCACCACCCCGTGCAGTATATATTAAGCCCGTTCGATACGTGATCGTCATAATTTTTCCGGCTCCACTCTTCGATGTTCCTGAAGCACTCGAAGACCGCCATGACGCTCCTGGGCGTCTGGAGGTTCAGCCCGGACAACATCTGGATGAGATCGGCTTATAATGTTTGGTCGATCTTCGTCCGCAGTTACTTCGCGATTTTCCTCGCGAGCTGCACGATCGGTATGAAACGCGTCGAGGATGAGAGGATGAAGATGCAGGTAAAGCAATACTTGCTGCTGCAGTACTTCCTGGTCTGGATGTTTTTTCTCTCGCGTTCGACGGGCATCCAAGGGATCGTCGCGAGGGTGGAAAAGGCCGAGAGGGAAGTTTTGGATAAGGGGTCCCACAGGGATCTTAGACGGATCTACTTGGACGGGTGCAGGTAAAGCTCCCGGATAGATATAATCTGGTTTGTTCCTGGATTAATTCTGATGGTTCATGGTTTAATCCAGGAAAGTATACAACATTTTAATGGTTAATAATTCATGTAACATCTCTATACTCTTTTTACCAGGTACAATCACAATCTATTCTTCTTCATGATGACACTAGTACTTGCGATCTGTATGCAACTAGTCTACTTAGTGGGTTCCATGATGGGCGATTGGAGCAAGCAGTCAAAACTGGGTTTGACGCCCAATAGAACGCTCTTAGTAGTAGCATGGTATCCGGAGATAGTCGCTAGTCACTTCCTGGCGACTTTCTTCTATCAAGCGTCTAATTTGATCCTAACTGGACTGTTTTGTCTAGCACTGGATCCGTTTTTTGTCTCTTTGATAGTTTTTCCATCGATCCGCTTGAGGATGCTCGCGAAAAGGATCAGAATGTTCAAGCATCACGGGGACCGATTAGCCACCATGGAGACGTTCCGAAGAATCGTTTTGGAACATCAGGATATTATCGAGTAAGGATGCATTGGGTCATTTTTGGCTGTAGTGCTCAACTTTTCCCCGACATCCTTCTATGAGATTCCACTTCAGCTTGTGGTCAAATATGACTCCTATGTATTTTGCCTCTTATGCAGGCAAGAAATTGATTCAGACGAACTACGAATTGGGTCTTTTTACTTGAATACTTGCTATTGATTCACAAAATCTGATTCGCCCCTTTTGCTTAAGGACTAATAGATTCTAAACATTGAATAGACATTTTTAAATTTTCCAGTTACGTAAACGACTTAAACGAGTCGTTGAAGTGGTACTACTTCTTTGGATTTTTAGTCAAATCTTATCATATCTCGCTGGTGCTGGCCGAATTACACCACGTAAAGTTAAACCCTTTATTTAGTAAAAACAAGTCTTAATAAAGGTTCCTTTTAGCTTTTACAAAGAAAACAACACTTTGACACTATTTTGCCAGCGTGTAGATTGATATTCCTTTTTCTGCAAGTGTTGTACGTGTCTTACAACGGAAACGAACTGACACTCGAGGTGAGCGAAACTTTGATATGTTAGAACGTAGTCATCTAAAGACACACTCCATTCTTCAGTCTCAAGCCATAAGTGACAGTATTTTCGCCAGTAAATGGTACGATCACCCCCCTGGGATAAAACGTGGCCTCATCATAATGACCATAAGGTCTCATAGACCGTTGGAGCTCTGGATAGCGTATTTGAGAAGAATCGACGTACAGGGTTTCTGGCAGGTAAAACTTGTTTCTGGCGTTTCGACGTGAAAGTTATGAAAGAATTTTCAGATCGTCAAAGCTGCTTACACCGTCATCGTTCTATCGAATTACTGAAAATTATTACACCTGCTTTTGCTCTCTGTTTCATCGACGATTTCATGGAAATTGCTGCAATTAGTGGCAGCTTGATAGGTAACGATTTAATCTGTATTGCAGAATACTTTATTGGAATCCGTGTAGCTGTTGATTAAGGGCAATTATGTTTGATGACTATGGGATGTAGGTCAGGTTTAAATAACAGACTTGAACGGTGACATGTCATATAAATTCGAATAATTAAAGGATCGATTCAAACGCTATAATAGTGATACGTACGTGGAATCAACGTGGTCGTTAGGTTTGCTTTAGAAGAATCAATTGTTTCCATCTGATGAGTGTTTTGTATTTTAAATCGCTCGCTACCAGTCCTAAAATGGCAAGTGTTATAAAAGTCAGTATAAACTACTGAAGATTTTTATTTATTTTATCGATCATCGTCATCAAAACGTGTAATTTTCGATGTATCGAAAATTTCCGCGACTTCCTAGTCTGAGTCCGCACAAACACCTCGGCAATGTGTTTATTCTCCATCTGAAAAATCCAATTAACATAACTCCAAGCGTCGATAGAGAGGCAAAGTTCACGCTTAATGTTTTTAATTTGTTTTTTGCTAATTAAGATTTTTGTAAAAAAATATTCGGACGCAAGGACAAGTTTTGCAACGCGGGAACAGTTTAGAGTCAATTATGTACGAAGCTGCGTCCATGGGGATTGTTTTTATGCTCGGAATCGAGCAAATTGAAAGTTTATAAGTGTTAATTGCGCTATTGTTTTTATGGAAAATATTCAAGTATGTAAAGATTGGTCGTAGTCAGATGATTTTGAAGAACTCGCCAAATGGAAGAATTAAAAATGTTTCAAAATTTTGGCGCCATAAGAAAATCAATTTTCTTCCCATATCCTAAGACACGTTGAAATGTTAGATCCTTGAATGCCTCGAAAAGCGTCAGGATCTCAAGCCTTTTTGAGAAATCCATTACCCCTTACGGTCGCGCTTGTGGAAAACTGTTAATTCGTCAAAAGTCGCGTTCTTTTCGGTATGACAGTTTTGTTATTAGTTCAAGTACGAGTAATTTTTTACACTTGCATTGTGAACAGTTATTATTTACTCTCACTTTGCAATTACTCTTGCACGTTCCTACGCATAATGAGACTGTAATTCATTCAGAAAATACTGTTTATATACACAGGGAGTCGAATTACAATCATACAAATTCAAGAGAAAAGAGTGTATTAGTAAATTAAATATTATTTTAAAGTAAATTTTATTTAAATTTATATATATATAAATAATATATATATATATATATATATATATATATATATATATATAAATATATAAAATAATATAGATAATATAAATTTAATTTAAATATTATTATTTTTCACGAGCACAAATTAGTTACTAATATTTAAAATTTAATTACTAATAGGTACTTCAATTTTTTTCCAGATTACACTCATGCACTGAAGTCTAGATGCGTTATAGACACTTGTAACAAGAATCACCAATGATCCAAAATATAAACTCCACCAGCAACAATTCTACTAATTAATTTACAATTAACGTAATAACGACTTACCAAGGTTGCTACCGAGGAAAGCACTTTTCGATTATTTCTTATCCGAACTGTAGAACTACCATTAGCTACCAAGTCCGCCTCGTGTCGTGCAACTTATTCCAGTTTTGATTTTAATTTACGACGACACCGTACATTTTACGCGGAAAACTTTTCCAAGGATGACACGGCGCACTTTGGTTTTTGTACTGTCCTTTTCGTCCTCATGACGAGTATTAATAACCTTAAGCGAGTACGAAGCACTTAAAGAAACAAGTAGTTTTGCGAGGAATTAAGTAATAAAATAATTTTTGCGCTCGACTGGTTGGTAGGTACTTAAACATGGCGTCATTTTGAAGTATGAAGGGTTAAGTTTGATTGAAGTTACAAAACGCCTCAGAAACGGATTTCTGTAATGCTTTATAAGTATATAATATAGATTTAGTCGCAGATAGGCCGTGAAAACAAAAAATTCCTATTAAATTAGCAAAGATTTCATTTTTGATACACTTCTCAAGTGAAAAAATAATATGTCATCACCGCTCGAACACATTGTTATCTAATTTATAGTTCGTTATCGCAACATCGTAAAGAGCCAATTAATTTTTATATGTTCTCCCTAAATTTATTTAAAGATCACGTTAATATAGAAAAAAGTGTAACTACCTGAAGTGTTAATTGAAATTAACAGATAGGAGGGAAGTGGAATATTTTTTGCGCAAATAAGAAAAATAATCAGGACTTTGAGGTAACAAAAATGGTGTTAACAGCTGGATTTGTAATATTATAAATATGAATAATTTATTTTATTACACGTTTTTTAGTTCAATACAAGTCAGTAGTAAACTAGAAAAAAATATTTTGTCCATTGGCATATTTTAAAAATAACCCCATGTTTTCTATTGTCTTCCCATGATCTTTTCTGGGATCTTCTGAATTCTCGTCTTTTTCTTCCATTAGTACTACATGTATACTCTATCCAGCCAAAAATGAAATAACTTGTCCTTAAGGATGTTTGGGTAAGTAAGTACCATAAAAGCATTTAGCTGTTTCGAAAGGTCCCAGGTAGTGTGAGGATTTGATGATGTCTTTTACGAGTATCCTAAGGTGACTATGGCCACTAATCTTTGTGAGTTAGGAGGTCTAAGAAGAAATTTTGCAAACAAGGCACAAGGTAGGTCAGTGGCCGAGTTTGAATTCGTTGACCCCAGTAGTTTTCGAGTTTTGGTGATTTTTTTCAAAAATAATACAACAGAGTTTCAATCGTTAATGTTTTGGAAAGTCGGGCCTCAGGAACAAAATTTTTGTACTGTAGGCATCAGGAAATTTGTCTTTTGTCGCTGAAAATTGAAAATGCAAATTTGGCCCGTTTTTGGGAAAAATGCAAGGAAATTCTTTTTCTCTTAAAAGTGCATTTTCGGAATTGCATGAGCATAACGATTTTTGGGTTATTACATGTTTTTAATGGAAAATAAGTATAAAATCTCTGGACGTAAGTACCTTCTGAAATAAATTGGTAAAATGGATGGAAAAATCTTCAATTTTGGACTGTTCTCGGAAAAAGTCACATGGTAAAGTAGGTTCTTAATGGTGTAGATGTTTAATGTTTGAAATCATAACAAGAAAGCTTCCATTTAACACTCTTCCATTTTGGAAAATTTTGATTTATTTCACCGGTCCTCGAAAACAACGTGAAACTTGTATAAACCTTCTGAAACGAATTTCAGGACATTTTCAGTGATTTAACATTTTAGAAAAACGTCTGAATTCGTTTTGACGTGCAAAATTAAAACAAAATTATTTGGGAATTTCGTAAACTAGGTAGATTTGCTTTGAGAAAAACTTGGGTTGGTAAAGGTTCCAGATGAGCTTCTGGAATCTTTCTTCTGGCTTTTTAGAATTAAAATTTAATTCCCGTAAACCTTCTAAATTACAAATTTGAACACATTTTGGCCTTCCAGAGTTCTAAGGAAACATTTAGAGATCGTCTTTAGTATGATTCAGACTTTCTAATGTTTAAAATGAAACAACCTATATAAGGTCATTTAGGGAGATCTTGATTCTATTGTGGTCCTAGGAGAATGAAACAATTTAAAGCCTACATAAACATTCAAGATTCAATTTTAAAGCACATTAGGTAATTTACCTAATTAGAAGAAACCTTAAGTATTTTAGGTTCTTTCTAACGTTTAAAATCGAAATGAAATTGTTTGGAATTTCTGTAAAGCCTTCTAGTTCGAATTTTAAATCCATTCTACTTTTCCAAAATTCTAAAGGAACCCCTAGGGAGTCTTTTCTAAAGATTTAGACTTTCTAGTATCTGAAATAAAAACGAAAACGCTCCTAGGTTCTACTTGAGACTATTTAGGAAAATCTAGATGTTTCTGTGGTCCTCGAAGAATGATAAAATTTGAAATTTCCTTAAACCGTCCAGATTAGCTATTAACACACTTATGGCTAAAAAAATGCACATTAAAATGCAAAGAAAATTGTAAAGATACTTATGGACTTTTAACATTCTAGGGGATACAAGAAATGTATTATAGATTCTTAGTAGGGTTTAAACTTAAAATCAAATTATTTGAAACGTCTGTAAACCTTCTGGATTTGATTTTGAGGTAATTTCTGCGATTTAAAGTTCCATAAGTACTTCTAGAATGTGTATTGAGCTTATTGGTGTTTAAAATTAAAATTAAGGAGTTGAAACATTTTGTAATCGTTCCCACTTCAGCTTCAAAGCCGATTTGGTCTATGAAAATTACCGAACCCCATAAGGGCTCAAGGGCACATGGCAAATTAATAATTGGTTTGGGTTGGGGCTGTCAAAATATAGGCCACTGCCAGAAATACATTATTTTTCTAGAAATAAATAAATAACTAACAAGCATACCCTCAATTTTATCCACTTTTTGCTTTTTGAAGTGTACTTACTACATGTTTTACCACGTAATGTTTATAAACATTAGGTGTTGTCATTATCTTAGTTACTAAATTTACTTAGTTTCTTATAAAATTTCAATATCCAATTTGTAAAGATGTTAATTCAATTTTTTAAAATTAGAGCGGCTGAATCCTTTTTATTTCAATATGGCGACTGTACAGGTGTTCAAAGATGGCTGTTTTTACACCAGATAATACAAGTGGAATTTTGCAAATTGCACCTACAGAGCCTATCTTGCGCACGTGTTTTAAGCATTGGAAAATTCGGTATAAAGGGGGTTTTAAGTTAATTTTTGCAAAGTTATAACAATAAATATCCGTTTTTAAAGTTGTGGCAACGAAGTAGTGGTGCGGATTGTGTGTTTTTTGAAATTACAGATAACAGCTCTTTTCTGTTATTATTTCCAACGCACACGTGCAAGAAAATCGCTGTTACGCATACTATCGATTTTTAGACGCTTTTTAGAAACGCAGTGGCGCACGAAATCTCTTAGAAAATAAACAACAGTCGAAGTTTCTCCACGAACACAATAATAACATCGCATCCGACGACAGGTGAGATTTTATTATATGGAAAATGTGCCAGTTTCTATAAAAATGACGCAGGCCCACTGCTCACCTTCGTACGAGGTGTAACGGTCGGACGAGCGCACCGAAGTTAGGTTAGATTCGAAATGCGGCCATGAAAACTTAGAGGAATGAAAAGAATCGTGAAACCGAGGAAAAACTGAAAAACGGACGAGAAGCAAAGGCGACTTTCCATCCGAAGCCCCATTTCATTGGTACGTCGCCGCGGGTTCTCTCCTCTTATTTCAAATTATGTAATTTCATAAAGAGTACTGGATACAGTTAGCTCGCTGGCGGAGACTGTACCTGTCGGCCTCTCTGATTGGCCGCCCGTCCAGGTAAACCAGTCTACGCGTCTAAAAGGTAAAATTGAGGCTAATACACACGCTCTCTCGCACACACACACACACGCATAGGTAGGTAGGTAGGTAGGTACACATCCGTGCAGCATACCTATCGTTCACTTACGACGGTGCGCGCGTCCGGACCCCCTCGCTCGTCAAATGCGAATAAGGCTGTGAAAATGATAAGGGTCGAGGCATTCGAATAAGTTCCTACGTACTTTTGAACGTTTGACAAGTAGCGCGTCCACGAGAATCGCACGGGCCCGACGCGAAGTACCATCGCCGCGTTTCCACCTGTTGAACATCGCCCGAGTGTCTCGTTTGTGACAGTGTGCCGAGCCGCCGTCGCCGTCCGACGTTGTGATAGGAGATAAGCGAGTCTGTGATCGTCGTTCCCGTTCTTCCCGGCGAGCCAGCGACGGGATCCGGCCGTCGCGTCACGTGGCAACGACACGCACACACGCACACGACACAATGTCCGTCCGTGTCGCGAATAGGGAGCGTTGAGAGAGGCGATAGGAGGATTTCCGAAGATGATCGGGCCCCATCATGTGTGCGTGCTCTACGTGGCCACGGCGGGCCTGCAGGGGCCCCTCATGGGCTCCGACGAGCAGGAGATCGTCCTGCTCATCTTCGTCGTCGTCGATGCCGTGCAGAACAAGGTGAGAGAACCCCCGTACCTGCGTCACCTACCCCTACGTGGGGATTGTCGTTATTATTGTTATTTGAGGTTATAACGGAGCTCCTCGGCCGAGAGATAACGACGACAATTGCGTGGATTCGCTTTACAGGTACCTACGCTCTCGGGACCGTGTTTACCTGGCAACGGACGTTTCCTTTGCTTTTCGTTGTGCACCTGTGGAATGTCGACGTTCCCAGAATTTACAAGACACGTTGTTTACCCAACAGATTTCATGGGAGTTCACCTCTCCTCTTCAGTAGAATTAGTTATGGCCATAAGTTCATGTATGTTCCCTAAATTTTTGAAAAGAAGTAAGCATTGAGCTTCCATATTTCTTGGCTATACAGGGTGTCTGTGAAAGATTGGTATATGGCTCAACCACAGATGACGTTATATACAAACGTCTTTGATTCGCCCCGAATTCTTAAGAAAACAATTATTTCTTCATTTATTTGCAAAGAAAATCTTTTTTTATACAAGAACTTGCAACTCATTTCGCTAATCTTCGGTACGTGGTGCTCCTTATGGACATAATGTAAATACCACCTGTCGAGCATTAGTGCTACCAACAAATTTTCTTAAAGTTCGGAATTTCAACTCGAAAGTTTGAAATTTTCTCGAACCTATCTTCCATTTTAAACGCATTCAGCCCTTTCAGAATTCTACAGGAACTTCTACAGTTCTTTTTCAGCGTTTTGGTCCTCCAAAATTCTAAGGGGACATTTAGAGATTTTCTTTAACATGATTCAGATTTTCTAATGTTTGAAATTAAAGCGAGAAAGCTTCTAGAAGCTATTTAAGGCCATTCAGGGAAACCTTGATTCTTTTGTGGTCCTCGGAGAATGAAACAATTTAATGCCTACATAAGCCTTCTAGATTCAATTTTAAAACACATTAGATAATTTACCTAGGAAAACCTTAAGTATTTTAGGTTCTTTCTGACGTTTAAAATCGAAATGAAATTGTTTGAAATTTCTGTAAAGCCTTCTAGTTCCAGTTTTATATTCATTCTCCCTTTCTAAAATTCTAAAGGAACCCCTGGGAAGTCTTTTCCGAAGATTTACACCTTCTAGCATTCGAAATAAGGCTCCTAAGTTCTACTTGAAATCATTTTGGAAAATCTAGATGTTTCCTGTGGTTTTTGGTGAACGATCAAATTTGAAATTTCCTTAAACCGTCTAGATTAGATATTAACATATTTATGACTAAAGGGCGGAAAATGCACTTGATACCATGAAAAAATCATAAAGATACGCACAGTCATAGACAAAAAATAGCAAATGCTTAAAGTAACTTACATTCATTTCGATAATATTCGATGTGCTACTCCATATGGACATAAGTAAATACCACCTGTTGAGCATATGAGCTACCAACAAGTTTCTTGAAAAGGGGAAAGACTAAAGGAACTTTATAGTCTTGCCAACTATTTAAATAGTTGGCAAGATTATAGAGTTCCTCTTATCTTTCTCTTTTATTAACATGGCCAACTTTGGGATTCTGGACAACTTTTTACATTACAAGTTTTCTTACAGTTTTGAATTACAACTGGAAAGTTTGAAATTTTCTTGAACCTGTCTTCCATTTTAAACCAATTCTGGCCTTCCAGAATTATACAGAAATTTCTACAGTTCTCCTTGAGCATTTTGGCCTTACAAAGTTCTGAAGGAACATTTAGAAACTTTCTTTAGCATGATTCAGACTTTGTGATGTTTGAAATTAAAGCGAGGAAGCTTCTAGAACCTTCTAAGATCATTTAGGGAATCTAAATTTCTTTGTGGTCCTCGGAGAATAACACAATTTTAAGCTTGTAATAACCTTCACGATTCAATTTTTTCACATTTTCCATAGTTTTATTCTTTATTTTTTCTGCAATTATTATTTCAAGAGAAGCTAGAGAAAAGTTAAAATCCTATTTTCTCCCCCTTAGATCCCCTGCAAATCAATTATCCTTTTACATTTGGATCCTTCTGAACATTTTAATGCCCATTCCTTTTTTACTGTAAATTAGTTACAATTTTTTTGTTAATGAGTATCTGCCCAGGGCAAGGGCAAAAAAATTAACATTTGCTTTACTTAATTGGTGTTATTGCTATGCAAAGATTTCGTTGATACTAAAAAAGTATTTTTTGAATTGTATTGCATTTCTTTATTGGTAAAATGGCTGCTGGAAGTGTCACTTGAAAATTTGACTGCTGAATTTTTCGCTGTTAACTTCTCACGGGTAAAGAAAAAAAAACTGAAAAAGGCGTATTTATGTCTTCTTTTTGTTACCAAAATTTGCTTTGGCTTTAATTTTGATCGTGAAATTGAATTTAACGGCGGATTTTAGGTTGAAGATACAATTTTTGTCTTAAAAGTCGCTGATTGATAAAGAGACTCTTTAACATTTTTAAAGGAGATTTAAATCGAAGTTCAAAGTAATGAACCATTCGCTCAGAAACTACAATGTCTATAAAATATATTGGTTGTGAATGCAATGCAATAAACTTTACTCATATGGGTCAAACGTCTAATATAATCTAGCAAGTACGTGAACGTACCATTAGACTTCAACAAATTGTAATAAAACAACGTCTTTTACAGACAAACAAGCTTCATATTATTTTTCATTAAAAAAAGTATTAATACTATATTGACAAACATTATTTGATGAGGTATTTAATGCAAGAGATTCGAGCTGTTTATTTAGATGTCCCAAACATTCTTGCGATGATAGTAAATATTTACTCAGGAAAATTTTATGAATTTTTTATGAATTTCGAAAGCAGACGTTGCTTTTGGAAATTTTCTAAATTTGTTTTGGAAAGTCCAAAAGTAGTTTTGCTGAGATAAAATTAAAATTTAAATATTCCGTATTTCTCTCAAAATTCCTCATGAAATGCTGACCGCCACTAAATTAATTTTAAATACTGACTTCGAATTTCGGGTAAAATTTGTTGTTAAATAATAAATAATACAGTTGTTATAAAACGACGTATTTTGTGGATTTCGAACACAGACGTTGCTTTTGAAAATTTTCTAAATTTTTTTAAAAAATGTTTTGGCCAGCTCAAAAATTGTTTTACGCTGAAAAAGTTAAAAGTGAAAATTCCTTATTTTAAATACCGACGCTTGGAGGAGTTATTTCAGGTAAAATTTTCTGTGACACATCGTATTAGGTATTTCGACCGCTAGAAAGCCACAAGGTGGAACCGAAATTATAACAAACGCGCCAAAATTATACTTTCTAAAATTTACGATTATTTCCAACAACTTACTTAAAATTCTTGGGGGGAAATTCGTCCGCTACCTACCTAATTCGTCTAGACTAATAACGACTGAAAGTAAAGTATTCACTAATTATCCTCGACAAAGGAGTCAACGAATTTTGAAGCTAACGAGCTAGTTAAGCTAGTTACTAACTATTATGGGGCGACCTCACCTGCATAACTCATTCCTGTTAAGATCTTTAAGCGGCCATAAGGGAGGCGTAAAATTTAGACGAAGTGCGTTAGGATATTACGTTCCTTCGACGTTTTTAACCTATTTTTGTGTAATAATAGAAATTCAAATGAACGTTCGTTCCTTTTTACCACCCATTGAATTTATTCGAGACCTCGCCGCATTGTAGAAATCCGGCTCAAGGTTTTCCACATAAAAAAATTGGGCCGTTTCAAACGTTAAGAAAAGTACGAGAACTTTTTAAAAATCGCAATTATAATGGATTAATTCTCGCAAAAACATCCTTATCGAGCACCGATTTACATATAAAATGCGCACTAAGGTGTATTAATTAATTAGTAATTTACCGTGCCTGTGTACTGAACATTTTCGGGCAGATCTGGAAATTAAAAATTCCACGATCTCACGTGTATGAAAGAAGCGGCGGTGGAACAGGAAATCCACGTCGTTGTTTCCTTGTAAATGTGCCTAATTAAGAAAATTATGTTGTGTGTGAACTCTTCTGCCTTCCACGGAATTATATTCGTTAGATGCAGTCTGATGATCACCGGCTTTGTGAAAAATAAACGCTAGCGCAACCACTTTTAATAAAGTCCTGGTCATCACCAGCCTCCTTGTTAAGTACACCGAGGGAAAATCTTTACAACTCCTTAGGGAATCTTTTTATTTTCACACTGCGATCGCCAAGAATAATGTTACGTTTTTAACGGGATTGATGAAATTAACGTTGGTTGAACGGCTGTTTGGAATTCTTTCATTGGAACTTTTATGGAAATCGACCCAAGATCGGACGTTTAATATTCTCCAGTATGTACAACTTCATGCCCGGGCTTTATTAAAGCTCCTGTATTATGTTAAAGTGCTCGAAACTTTGCACGAAATGTGCAAACTTTCAAGGAAGCGTTTAATAAAAAGAACGGTTTTCCTAACAAAATTTACTGGAGTTTTATCAACATTTGAATCTAAAATGGAAGAGTCTTAGCTTTAAAATATTTGGTTGATGCGTTTTCAGTTCACTACTCGTTGTGTTTTTAGACGAATTCATCATCCATTCGTTTTCGCCCATATTTTTTTGTTGTTACATTGAAAATTACTAAATTTAATCTAAACTAGACTAAATACCTTTTTCCAACGGATTTTTGTTCCTTCAGAAGCACTATATTTTTACCAATGTTTGACCAAATTATTAACTCTTGATATTATAAATGAAGGAAATTATGAATTTTAAAAATTTCTAAATATTTTCTAAAAAAATTTCTTAAAAAAAAGTTCTAATCAAAATATCAGACAGTTAACCTATAGTAAACAATTTTCGAAAGATGCCTACGTTATACGGTGATTGCTAAGTGTTTAGAAAGCTCTCTACTAATTTTCGTGTAGAATTCAGTAAATAAAGAGAGAAATAAAAATTTCTTGAAAATTAAATTCCTTATATTCAGTGCATGCGTGAAGAACGGGGTATAATTTAATTTAAGCCTTATTAAATATTTAGAAGAAAATTGCCAGGAGAGAGTGTCAATGGTTTTCGCGTAATGTCGTCAGCATGTTTTTGTTTTAATGGAACACGACATCTTCCCCCTTAATTTGGATGTACCATTGAATGATCTACATGACGATTCGAATTTTTCAGTCTTTGAAACAACTTTCAAACAAACAAAATTTTCTTTATTTCGAAATTTGTGTTTTTTGTTACATTTGAAAGTCCCTTAAACCTTCTAGATTCGATATTAAGACACTTTTGGCCGATTAACGTCCTAAAAGAACTTCAAAATTTGATTATAAAGTCTTTGTAGCGTTTAATATTGCAATAACGTATTTGAAACACCTATAAACCTTCTAGATTACATTTTGAGGCAAATTTTGTGCATTAAAGGTTTGCCACCTTTGGTGGTTTAAAATTCCGGAAAAAAGTCTGGAACCTTTATTTTAGATTCGTTATTTCGTTTACAATGAAAATGAAATTGCCTGGAACTTACTTAAACCATCTGGATTTCCTTTGAAAACTGTTTTAGATGTTGATTTCTTCTAGATTCTTGTAGTTTTCTAACGGTATCAACTGAATTTTTCACAAATCTTATAGATTCCCATTCCGACGTTCAAATATGATTAACGAACTTCTAGAGGTTTTCTTTAGTATGCTTCAGACTATCTAATGTTTGAAATTATATCGAGGAAGCTTCTGGAATCTATCTGAGACCATTAGGGTAAATTTCGATTTTCTTCTGCAGCTCCCCAGAAAGGGTATGTGAAAGAAAGAGAGGGAGTGTGTGTATTTAGGTGCCCAAAACTCCTAGATTTGATTTTAAGACACTTCCACTATTCTATACCTCTGTACTTTTTGTTGTAGGTTCTTTCTAACGTTTCATATTTGAGTTGAAATGTTTGGAACTTCTGCAAATCTTCCACTTTCAATTAGAAGCCACTCTAGAATTGTGAAATTCTAAAAGAACCTCTAAAACCTATTCTGGCTTCAGAGATTTTACAGTACTTAAAATCCAAACGAAAACGCTTCTAAATTTGAACTGAAATCATTTAGGAAAACTAAGGTTTTCCGAGGTAGGAAAACCCCTACGAATTTTCTAGATTGCATTTTGAGGCAATTTTTTTGAGCTACATAAGAGTTTCCATAAGAACTTCTAGAATCTACACTGCATTTTTTAAGCTTTTTAACGTTTAAGATTGAAATAGAAACTTTGTACATTCCAGATACCATTCTGTCTTTTCAAAATTCTATAGGAACCAGTGGCGTATCCATGTTTTCTTGTAAAATTTCGTTACGCCACTGATCAGGTACTTTCTTAGTCAGTGCATTATTAAAAAATTCCGTTATTAAGGCTTATTAGGCTTGCTTCTCTTATAATTGCAAAACACAACTTCACGTTTTTGAAAAAAATTCCATGTCTTCTGGATCAACTTAAGCGCCAGTGAAGACAAATGATTCTTTTATAAATGTAGAATAATATTTTCTTCCTTGTTAAGATGCGTGTACTGTCAGTTTTGTTTTTATGCGGCCAATGACCGATTCAAGTACGGTGGAAGAGCGTTTTTATATCGAATCACGGACCTTTTGTCGGGAAGTTGTAAATTTCTTTTTGCCCAATAAATCACAATAACTTTCTGATGTGGTAAAATTTATGGTAAGGATCGTTGTGTTTTATCGCACTGATTTTCTTCGCTTCGCCGCGGACTGGAGTTCCGAAAACCGATAAAACTTGTCAAAGTGTTCTTCCGTGGCGTTTCACGATTTTTCGACGAATTCGCGCGCCCGTCACAATTGAAAGTCCGACAGTACCAATAGTTTCTCTCGATTAAAATGGGGACCCTCTAATGAGCTCTGCAGCAATTTTTTTCACCGTTCGGGCGATCCCGTTGATGGAATATTTTGCCATTCCTTTAGCACCGTTTAACATGATATCATACGTAGATAGACAAACAAGAAACGAAGGAAAATGGCGACGGCGACCAATGGCGGCGGCGGCCACTGACCTTTTCGTAAATTTCAACATTTTCGTCGATCCGTTCGACGTGCTACTTTTACCTTTTATAACTAGTCGCCAACAAGTTGGTTAAGTTGGTAACAACACCTGTCGTTCTTGTTATTGCCGATGATGGCGACCGCGAGGATAGAAGTGCCCCTATGAACCTACGCATTTAAATTATGCACCGAGGGGGAAATACACTGCTGGCTACGTTAATGTAGCAAGTGTACGTTTCAATTTACCGGATTTTCTGTTATAGCCTCTAAATGGGGATATTACATCGCGTACACTAACAAGTGCTTCACGCTATATTACTTAATTATAGCTGTAGAGATTGCGGGTAATTCACTCGGCGACAGCCGAAATTTGACCCAAATCTAAAGCATATATTTGGAAAAATTAAACAAGTACAATCAATAATTAATAATTTTATCATTAGTTCAATACCCAGCTTCCTGCTACCAGGTACATATTACAAAAAATTTCCTATTAGATTTTTAGCAGCAAAGTATCTCTTTCGTTATGCTCGTTGACCTTTATTGCAGGTTAAAAGGTTAAATGATCCCTTATACTTTCCAAGCATGCGCACCTTTGCGATATCTCAACTGAACTTTGAAATAATCTATCTATTGATTTACCATGCTTGCGTCTGCTGGATTGAAACTGGAATCGCGTTATAGGAAAACTTGGAACGTTGGGAACATAAAACATAGAAGTGGAAGATACCATCTAAGCAATATTCCGTTTACTGGTTAAAAAGTAAACTCCTGCGCACTTGCGACCCCCATTGGCAATTAAAATTGGCGCCAATTTTAACTTAGGGATTATAAAGTAGTGTATATAGTATGCATTAGAAAGAAAATCATCCCTAATCACAGAAATGGTTTTCTATTCTGTCATAAATTTCCTAAAATATGTCAATATGTACCGTTTCTTCCCGTTCTAGGATTGAAATTTTTTAATTTTAGCTTCTCTGTTTGAAGGAATATTTATAAAAGAGAAAATGTGGGAAATGTAAAAACTAAATTGTGAATGGAAGGATTCACACGAATTCCTATAGTGCACAAGAAATATCCGAGATGCACCACATATTTCGAGGAAAAAGCACTGAACATGAATTATATTTTACGAGTATTCTCTCTTATCTAATCGCGATAATTGTTAATTCTCCTATCACTTGATAGAGTTATAGCAATAATTTAGTTTAAAAAGTTTTATAGTGTCTTAACGATTTAAGGAGCAAGTACCAAAATCTAATTTTAGATGTTGTCCTAGTTTAGGATTTTTTTGCTTACCATGCTTTGCTTTACCATTTGTGAAAATTTAGATTTTGTTCTGTGGCCCTCGAAGAGTGAAATAAGTTGAAACCTGCAATATGTCTTCTAGATTTGGTTTTAAGGCACTTTCAGCAATTTGAAATTCATGTAGAACCTTTGAAATTTGTATGGCAGGCTCTCACTAGAGTTTACAATTGAAATTAAGAGGTTGGAACTTCTTATACCGACTAAACTTCCTTAGAAGGCATTTTGGGTATTTAAGGATCCAGAAGTACTTCTGTTATCATTCTTCTGGAGTTTCCTAAGGTTTAGAATTAAAGTCGAAATTTTTGAGATTGCTATAAACACTATAGTTTTTGATTATAAATTCATTTTGGCGTTCCAATGTTCTAAAGGACCGTTTAGAGTTCTTTGTCACGAATCATTCGTTTTAGTGTTTAAAATTATAACTAAGAAGCTTCTGGTGTCTGAAAGTATTTATGAAAATATAGATTTTTCTGTGATCCTTGAAGAATGAAACAATTTGAAAGTTGCATATACCTCGATTTGTTTTTAAGCCATTTTCCGTCATTTTTAGTTCTGGAAAAATCTCTGGATTCTCTGGAACGTCGATAAAGCTGGTAGATTCAATTGTAAAGCCATTGTATGCCAGTGAACCAATGGGCAGCTGCAAATTCTGTACATTCCATTGGTATTAAAAGTGAATCACAGGTATGTTCTTCCGAAATTCTAAAAAAAGGCTAGTGTTACTTTGGGCCTGATTTAAACATTCTGGTTTCTGAAAGCAAAACGAAAACCCTTCTAATTTCTACTTATTGAGGAAAATGTAAAGATCTAGGCGCAAGTATAGTGTTTTATGCTGCTTAAGCCCCCACCACTGAACAAGAAATGCGAAATCGCGCGTTTCGCGCAATGTTTGAGGCCACTTTTCGCACTTTTCTCCAAATGTATTTGAAAATCCAAGATAGCCAAATTGTAGGTTTTGATGTTCTCTTTCAAGAACCATTTGAAAAATTAAAATCGGCCTATCTTAGTTAATACTGCGAATTTTTCAAGATTTCGGTGTGTATTGTTAATAACGTAATTGTACAAAAACTGTTTATCCGACAGCTTCCAACTTTTGCATGCTTTAAGTACACATAACAGTCTAACATTTCACGCAAACTTAGTGCTTCAGCTTTATATTGGGCACCGCTGCGAATTTTTGAAAATGGGTCCATTTTTAACGGTTTTCACAAGTTTCCTCGTTGAAAAATTGTCCGATCACCTTTTAGAAACGCTCATCCTGAAGATCTTTTAATTGCATACAAATCGCCTGTACAATGTATTGCATTTTTGTCAATAATTTTCACGCTATGGTGAAAAAACCAAAAAAACGACCTATTTTTTTAAATTTTTATTGTTAAAAAAAAAACGCAAAACCTCAGATTTGCCTAGATTTTGGATTTTTATCATCTTTGATCCATTTTAAACAAAGTTTTTTGGTCCGTCTGCTGTTAAATTTTATCTACCAAAAAAAACCCTTTAAACTGGGCTATTAGTTTCCTCGTCTTGTCCTACACATTAACAACCCTTTGGATAATCTCCAGAAATTTAGTTTTCCATTTCTTCATAAAAGCAGTTTTTAATTTATTTATCATTTAATTCATCCCTGCATACTTTCCATTGTCAGTTTCATTCCCTTTCGAATGGCTTTTAGTATTTTTCCAAATTTTATACCCTTGAAATAATTTACGACAATAGACCCTTATCTACCTTTCCCCGACAAAACTTTCCATTCGCAATTAATAATGAAAAATTTATTTCATTTAAGGGTCAGTATCCTCTGCGTTACGTGACTGCGGAAACTTATTAATTAAAAATTTTAACAAGCGGATTCAGACATCCCGTTCCGTTTAAGTTTTATTCTCCAATATACCTGCCAAATGTAGAGTCCTAATGAATAATTTTATTTGCGACGAGCGGAGAGGATCGTTTGTGTACTTATCTTTTTTAATTAAAATCATTCGACATTTTCATTTAAATTGCCGTAGTTTGTGAACTTCCTCTTCGATTTACCGAATAATCTGATATGGTATCATAATGAACGAACTTGTGTTGTTTTGTGGACTTATAAAGTTGTATAAGTACTTTAATTTTTTTATATAAAAATCAACTTACATTCCTGCCTATCGAATACGTCATAACGAACACGCCTCATTATTTTGTGGATCCAAAGGATCCGTGGTTTCGAATACTGTGTCATTACTGTTTCGTATTCCGTTTGTGTACCACCTGTATAATTTAAGAGATCGAGGAATTTAATTCCGTGTTTGCTTTAGTATATCCAATTAGCGAACTTTTTGCTAATTGAATTATTAAAAAATATGCGAGCGTTATGCTTACATTGTAACTGTAAAGCGTCGCCACTTGCGTTGGTAATTACAATTAAATAAACTGTAATTATAACTAATTTCATTGCTTTGCCTGAATCTTTTTGTAAGATAATACAGTAATTATGAATATTAAGAAGCTTTTAAGGACGTTCACTACAAGAAAAATATCATTTTTCTGTTGTAGTTTACGCGTTTTTACGCGTGCCTTGCTTAAATTTGAACAGAAAATGCTAAGATTTTTTACTTAAATTGTTACTAACTTTATAAATAACATTTCTACATCAGTAGTTTGTCATCAGAGAGAGGAAGACTGTATGTATACGGCTTTCTCTTTCGCACTCGTTTCACAGCATTTCCGACGTTCAGCCTATTGTAATTCTTACTGTACATTCGTTACGCATATAAAACATTTATCAATACCACTATATATATCGTCAGTATTCTGCTACAACACTCCCAAAGGTGATTCAGGTTCCCGTTGCCATTTTTGGGCTAATTTTAGGTGCAGATGTTGTATTTTAGCTTCGTAAAACGATCATATATCTACTTTTATTATTGGAAATTTGGTTCATAAAATCGTTGCAGTCAGACTATGCACCTTTACTCACTATTCTCTTTCCAGGTACACTTGGCAGAGTTAAAAGAAAAACATTGTCATTTAATCGCGAAAAATGCCTCAGTGTTCCCATTGCAACACTCGATACAGGTATCCAATTCTTATTTCTTACACTCCATCTGGCCGGCTAGGTCCGTTGCACGAAGTAGTAAGGAAATACTGTGTTTGGTATAGGGCAACACCCTATCAACAATCCATGATTTTTAATGCCCTCGGTATATTGAGATCTCTGTAAGCGTGTCAATTCAGACTAGCACAGTTATAACCAAAAATCTAGAAGGGTTGTTTCGAATAACTAATGAAAAGTATTATTTTAGCTATGAATGTGAGCTTCATGTTTGGAAACTCCTGGTTACCTTTGCATTGTCTTAAGTAACTTCGCAACTCTTTAAAAGTTACATTTTAACCTTCACGTTCTCATTAAAATAACTGTAACTCCTTTAGAAAAGTTATCATTACAATCGTCAAAAGTTCTTAGAAATCTTTCTACATCTTGGGGCATGTCAAAAGTTGTTTAAAAACGCTTTAAAATATCATATTTTCTTTAAGAATAGTCGTTAAACTCCTTCAAAAATTAAGTTAGTTCAGTTAAGAACATTGCTACAAATGGAAATTAATAAATTACAACTTCCTTAACTTCTTTCAAAGTTTTAGACTATTATTTTAAACGTCACTTTTTCCTTATGACAATTTACAGTTGTCATAAGTTTCTTAGAAACTCCTCAACTTGTTTAATTGTGTCAGAACGTCTTTTTAAATCGAACAAACAATTACGATTTGTACAAATTATCTTTAAAACTTCAAGAATTTGATAAACATCAAACTACACGTTAATTTGAGTGGATACAACTCTATCATCGTCATTATAAATTTTTTAGAAAATTTTTGTAACTCCCCAATTCCACACGAAAATTGTCACGCCTAGGGATGTGAAGGATCCCTGAAGGTGCTTCAATAAATGGAGACGGTGTCGTGATATCATAAACTTCATGTTTAAAACGGTAATAACTCCTTTAAAAATGCTGTCAGTTCATTACAATTGTCGAAGGTTCTTTAGCAGACTCCCTTCAAGTATGTAACGTTCTAAACTGATGTAACAAGGATGATAGCGATTTTAACATTATTGTATATACTTCAAAATAGTCCTCAAGTAGATTCCTTAGTGGTTTCAAAAGACAATGGGATATTTATTACATCCACTTTTTCTCAACACTACTCTCACTCAGCCAATGGAAATGAGCATTTACTGTATTATAGAAGTTAAGCTATAATACAAGGAATGAATTAAACCTCATTAGGCCATATGATGGAGGATTCTAAAGATACAATAGAAACGACCCATCGGTCAGGTGTGGTTGTGCAGGTAAAAATTCAAATTGACTACATTAGGAGCTTCCCAAATACTTACACCTGCATTAGGTAGACGCTAATCAATTTTAGCCATATTTCAGGTAAAATTTATTTATCAGCCATTTCATCATTTTTATCAGCTAAATATGAGCTTCAGGATCATTTCTATATGAACAAAAGTCGACGTCCATAAATCTGATACATTCGCACGTGTTGAGGAGAGAATAGTGAAAAAATAGAATAGCATACAGATGATTATGGTTATTTAATCCCCTCTCTCTATCCCTCTCTAACATATGAGACCGAATGCGCAGCCATACCGCACACATGTACACACACGCACCTTCTCGTCACCTCCCTCCCTAGTATAGCGAAGGTGTATAGGGGGATGTTCGCGTTCGCTTGTTCGCTTGGTTTTACTCGCGAACTTACCGCGATACTTTGCGATTATTAAGAGGTGTAAAAAAAATGGGGTTATGCACCAAACATGAAAACGACTACGAAAAGCTTTAAAAGTATACCGTTACCGCTGCTCTTAAAAAACGTACCCGTGAGTAGTTTACATACTCGAACTAGTAACGCAAGTTATTAATGTAGGACGTGGAAAAAGTACTTCTACAGAGATTTTGTTTTAGAATAATAAACCTGTTCTTATTTAAATTCGGCGACGTCAGAACTGCGGAGTTGGGTGCAACGATAAATTATGAAATAACTTTTTTTTTTATAATGACGATAACGTGACGTTAGTAGGAATTTTTAAGGTGTTTAAATGTTTTTATTTTAAAAATAGTACTCATGTACCAGAACTAATAACTTGAGGACAATGGAAGTCGTCGATATGATGAAATAATGGCTCGACTTGTTCAGTAGTAAAGGTGGGATTTTTGTGCTCCAAATCGCAAACGGGAAGTTTTTGAAGTTTTAAAGGTGTGTTCATAGAAAGCATTCTCTTGACCATGGCGAAACTTCCAGTGAATCGGTCTTAAGTAAGTTTAACGTCGAAGTGGTTTGTAATGACTTAGAATGGAGGTTTTCTCTTAATTGCGGTTAATATCATGAGTAATTAAATTGTAGGTGGTATTGAGCTTATAAGTTTTTGTACGAATAAATATTTTACTATATTCGCGCGCGCGTCGTGTCCCAGAAGGTTTTACCGCGCATTAACGTGCATTAAACTTTAATAATAATCGTTACACGATAAGTAACACCCTGTACCATTAAAGCAATTTCGTAATTCTTAATGTTGTGCACGTAAGTACGTACATAAATTCACGTGAATAGTCGAACGTACGTAACGTAACGTGTTTAATACGTGTACGTCTGTCTTTTCTTAAACTGGTTTCTCTCGGCCTTTGACCAAATTTCCGAATACCGGTCCCCGGTTGGTCTGCGGTGTGTGCACCTTCTTGAAGGGGAATTGCGCAAAAGCCTGTCACAATACTTAATTGCCAGAACGTATCAAAGTCGATGTTTTGTTTGTTTGTTTGTTGTGATTTTTTCTTCTTGCTTTTTTCGTAATAACAACGCGACGGTTGATTAGCCAGCGCTGGCTTGGTGGTATCGGTTAAGTAGTTATCGAAGACCTAAGGTTGATTGAAAGGAAGAAGGGAAAAGATGTATATTTACGAGGGAGCGGGTAAAGCTGGGCGCGGATTCGCTGTAAAATATCCCAAGAGGTTTTTATTGCGCGGTAAATTTTACAGTTACCGCAGGAATGTGTTCGGGTTTAGAGCGCTCATTAACGCACGAGGTCGACATTTCGAGCTTTCGCGCGATCGATGCGCTCTCTCCTCTCTTTCATCCGTTCAGTTTTTGTCGTTTTTGTTTTTCGCTAACGGAAACAATGGCGATCGTCCTCCGTCCAATTGGAGACGTGGACCAATCCGGAAGCGACGTATGTGCTGAGCAAGGGGAACGCGCGCACACCGACCGACACGTTGGCTCGTTATTTTTAGAAACTCGCGAAGGCGGGACCCCCGGTTACGTCGTGACGGTCATCGACGGCCATTCCTGGGGATTTACCCAGGGGAATAAAAGAATTCCGTAACTACAAATTTCGGCTGACGTGGGCGCCCCGCACGTCACCAAACTGCAAACGACAGCGATATTTTATTTCAGTGGCGCATCTATTGTGCGCCATGTATTCCCTGGGCTCCTAAAGATCGTATCATCCCAGGCAATGCAGATATAAATAAAGTCGTCTTTGCTATAAAGCCCGTAGAAGTTTAAAACCCGCATCCCAGCCAAAAATTCGCTTTGAATAATCTGTTGCAATAATTTGTTTATTATTTAATTTACAAGTTATTATTTGGGCAACATTTTCGAACACAAGACCCTTTGCTGCGTTGTTACGCCACTGATAGGAACTCCCAGAATACTAATATCTCAAATTAAAACGAGGAACCTTCTAGATACTACTTGGCACTATCCAGATTGTTCCCTGGTCCTGAATCTTACATTTCCTTTAGAAGCTTTTTGGACCTTGAGGGCTCATAAGGACCTAAGGGATCTTCCTTCCGAATTCCTGAGTTTATTAACATTTAAGATTAGAGTAGAAACGTTGTAAATTTCCATAAAGTTTCTATAATCATTTTTACATCTATTCTAGCTTCTAGAATCTTTCAAGAACATCTCAAAACATGAATAAATTTGAAACGTGCCCAAACCTTGTGAACTGTCAATAATTTGTGTTCTGACAAAGATATGCAACACTACCTACACATTAAACAGGCAACGTTGCAACAGTACCCCTCCTGGGTATGACACAAATGTACCCAGTACTTGTACATAGAGTAATGTACTTGTATTGAAGAAACCTTGAGAAGTAGCCAAATTTTTTAATGAATCTAATGTCGGTCATGAATTTTAAATTCTAGAAAAGGCCAGTTCCACAAGGGCTTGTGTTATTTTCATTTTGGACGCTTGCACTTACGTTCTGAATTAAAATAGAAAGGTTGGCAATTTCCATTAAGCTTCTGAAATCAATTTTAAACCCACTGTGCCCTTCCAGATTTCTAAAAGATCCTCTAGAGTTTTTTTGAGCATAATTCAGACTTTTTCCTTAGTCCCGGTCCTTACCTATAGGAAAAATCTGTGAAAACTTTATTTTAGATACTTTATAACGTCTAAATTCAAAACAAAATTATTTGAAACTACTCCAGATCTGAAATGAATTTTAAAGCAATTCTACACTTTCAGAATTCTCAATGAGTCCCTAGTTTTTTTGGTTAAATTTTCTAACATTCAAAATCCAAAAAAAACTTCCTTGAAGTATGGAAAAATTTGAAACTTCTTTACCCCTTCTATATTCAATGCACTTTTGAAGACATAACGTTCTATAAGAACCAGGAAATTTAATGACTGTCTTTCCCAACTGTAACGATTTTATTAACAATTATTTCAAAACAGCGACTGCGTTAAATTTTGTGTACGATATAAATGCTAACTCTGGTAGTAACTGTTACTGAGCGAGCGAAGCTGCGAGGGCAACGGCTAGTTATTATAAAAAAAATAGTTGATAGGAATAAGTATCAATATTAATTGGTAAATTGCCCTATATTTGTGTCAAGTTAAGGCTATTCTATTTAACATCGAATAAAACAATGTACCTGCATAACAAGTAAGAATTCGAAAGAAAAATGTAAAAATAGATTAACAAAAAAACAAGATAAAAAAAATGAAAAACGACAATTGCACGAGTCAATTACCGGTTAATTAGCAATAAATAGTTATTTTAGATTTTTCGAAACAATTTAAAATTGCCTGTTTATCAATTAGGGAAAGTAGTAAACCGATCGCTCCTTGACAAAATCGTAAAACCATCATCTGCACTGACACTTTCATGGGTTTCAACTTTGTTTTTCACCATCTTAACCTTTATATCTTGAATGAAATGACAAAACGTCGCCGCGACGAACTGAAGAGAAATTATTACTGCTAGTTCGAAGAAGAAGTGAAAGTATGAGTTTGCCGGGACGCACCTCAGCACGATTTCTAAAACTCGATTTTCGGCATTATAAATGAAAAATATTTTTTACGCCTTCGTTGAAATTGAACTTCAACTAAGAGAAGGAATTATAATGAAGCGGATGTTCCATATCTTCCTGTGTTACTTACTGTACTAACTGTATTTTCATAAATAGTTGAGTGCTAAGTACTAATCACGTACTAATAAATCTGTCCTACTAGCAGAGAACCTTCAATTAGCAAAGGAGAATACAGGGGTGAAGCTTTAGAGTCTAAAACATGAATTTTGGTTAACGACAAGCGCTCTGCTATGTGAAAAGAAAACAGCAAATTTGGGGCGCCCATAATCTATGTGCTAAGGCTTAACGTAATCGTCTTTGAACCTTAAAATAACTTCCTTGGACCTTTCCTCTACTGCAAGGAACATTTACCTGCCACTTATCAATATCATCTTCCATTCTGCTCAACGGTATCATGAGTGTCAAGCCTTATCTGGTCAAGATAACAGATTCTCTGTTCCAGTCCAAATGTATAGCAAATAATTGATTCCCCATCGCCCAATCCTTCCCGATTCCATGAAAACTTGAAGACCTGCACATCCTAAGAGTGAATCCCAGGTTTAGCCAAAGTTTCCTTAAAGTTTCCTTGCAGTATCGGATTCTGAGGAAATCAAAGTCCTTGTTTATTTTGAGTTTAATACAAGCAAGCGTCGACGCTTCATTTCTGCTACACATATTGTACATAAATGGTGTCTATAGCGTACAGCAGACAGTCTTTGGAAGAAAGAATCTTGGAATTTCCACTATGAAATCCTTCGCCGCCATTACTCTATTAGCCGAGGTACTTCTCTTAAAATGTGTGGTATCGCTTTATTTAGAGAAGTTTAAAGATACAATAGTAAATCGCTGCAGCTAAAATTATGCAAACTTATGCACCAAGCGGTCAAATGATGCACCAAACCCAAAATACTTGAAAACATGCGACATGCGCTCTGTTTTAACGTAATGTGGATAGATTCTAAGTAAAAACAGAATATTCCTTTAAATAACAATCATTAACTCATTCTTACTTATAAAATTAACTCCTCTAGACTTTGGTCCATAATCTTGAAACACGTTATATATCTGGTGTCTCACCACTGGTCCAGTTAGGAAATATTAAGGTCATACTAGGCAATTCAGTCAAAATCCTAGGGATATACAAGGACCAAAACATTCGAAGGAATGAGCACATTAACTATATATGTAAGACTATGAATGCTTCAAATTATTATGTCATATCCAGCATAAAAATCTTTGGGCAATCGGGTGGACCATTAAAAGTTTATTACAGCCATTTCTCTTGTAATTTGTTACTGTTGAGAAATTCAGTAGGTAATGACTGGCTTTTTATTACTCAGAAACACATATCTTCACCATACCTTACAACCACATTTTATGAATCACAAAATTGTTATATTTCAATGTATACCTGTTTAATTATAGGTCCCAATTCGGGTGTAGATCCTATATGGCATAAGGTAGATTCAACTAAAATGTAATCCATGACACCAACATTTGAGATACAAGTTATCTACTAAGGCTTAACCTAATCTGACCTTAGCCTAAAGCTAAGGCTTTTTATAGAAACTTTTTTGTTAAACCTTGCCATTTAGGTCGTCATGCTCTAATCCCACGTGTCCCTCGTTCTTTATTTCTTGTATTTTGCATTTCTTATTGCACGACGTCCTGTCGGTGCCGATGAAGCACTGTTCTTCGTGCGTCCAAACGTAGGAACGCCACGTCTGTCTTTGATAGGTCGTCAGCTCGTTTATATGAAGTAAAATTATATGAGGACTTAAAAGCGACCGATGGATCGGATCGATTTGTCCTAGTTGCGGCCCGAGGAACGTACGTAGTACCTTGAAAGCGACGCCGTTTCCTTTCGAATCCTTTCTGCATTCAGAACGAGAACTCTGAGCGTTAAATATGCAAGAATCCGAGCTCGGTCTCATCCGTTCATTATTTCTCCCTTTCTCTCTCGGTTAGTCATTTCGCCCCCTTTCGGTCTCTCTTTCTCTCTCCCGCCTTCGGAAAGACAATGGGTACCGACGGATCGTAACAGTTAGATAAGAAGATATCTCGAAGAACGAATTACGCTATTTACTTTGCGCGTAAAAATAGCACCTCGACGTCCTATCGATAACTTTTGTGATAAAATTGAGAGTTGGGACGAGAGAAAAGGCAGTTTTCTGCTCGAGATAACGGATTTTTCAGAGATAAATGTATTTATAAATGTGATAAGGTACACATGTACTTGGTGAAGATTTACAAGTAACAATTGTTAATATTATTAAACGTTTGTGGTTTAAATTAGAGGCTACATGCGGAAAATTTATTTTAGTACACATTGTGTGCATATACTAAAGTAAAGTTTGGATAAAAAGTTATTTTTATGTTGTATTCGTTTAGCAGGATCTATCCTGGGATCTCTTCAGGCAATTACATGGATGAAACGGTGCACAGAAGCCTAAACAAACGATTTGCATGCAGCTAGTTCACGTTATAATTCCAGTCATTAAAACCGAAACAAAATAATAAATACGCACACTTATTTCCCCCTTACCATCTAATCATTAATTCACTCCGTCACTTCCTCGGACTTGTAATTTTTTATCTTGTATCTTGGACTTTCACTTGCACGCGGAAGCATTTTCCAATTTATTTTCCATTTCGTCATTCTCCCCCCCCCCCTCTCTCCCTCCTTTGGACTACCAATTAAGCATTAACCACTCCGGGTAATTAGAGGAACCCGTTTCTCTCAAGGTCCCTCTCGCCAATGGCGAAACACACAAAAACACTCGCGGACTTTTATGTTGAACTTTTTTTCGATCGACGAAGATAGGAATTCCATTTTAACAACAAAGTTACAGGATGTGAGATACGTAAAGGAAGCTAAAGCTCGTTAAGAGGTAGGTTGTACCTCGTTAGCTTAATTCGTTATGCGGGGGATTAACAAGGGAATTTCCTGCCCCTGTGGGGTTTGTTCAGTTCGGGCGTTTTCGACAAACTAAATTTTCATTTGAAAATCCAACAATTTTCCCCATTCAAGGTATTTTACTCCCTACCAGATTTGTGTACATTGAAATTTTGGCACAGTTATAACTAAGTTTTCACCCTGAGAAGTGACTCTTTGTAAGCTGATTTTTCCAGTTCATAGTTTGTAAAATATGGAACAGAAAGCGTTGAAAGCACTTGACGCCTTAACTTCTAACGTATAATTTCTAATTTTAATATTATCCAAATATTGATTCAAAAATGTTTGAAAGGCTTATTGTTGGATCAAATTTCTTCAGATACTCCTGTAATTATCTTAAGTGCCCTCTCCTCAGCGGAGGTCTTGGTCTTATCAGGAATTTTCTGGATCTAAATGGATACTTGTACAAGCTTCCCAGATGATCCGACGTTTTGCGTCCACCGCCACTTCTTCCCTCGATGATCAACTGCAGAAAACTGTACCTGTTGCTTCTAAAAATATTGCTAAGATAAGCTGCTTTCCTTCGTGGTACTATGGTTACAGATCCTATATTCATCCTCTTCAGTACTCTTGGTGACCACCCCACAGCTCCTTGCAGCAATGTAGATAGTACTTGAAGAAATATTTCTGGTTGTTTTAATCCTGTTTTTGATTCCATCATCAGGATCCCACTCATTGTTCAACCAGCACCCCATGTACTTACATCTCCTTACGCTATGTCCAAAGTTCCTATTGTTAATCATTGCTGTTATTTTGGTTGCTAATGACCATAAGTGTTATTTTCTTTATCTTTGCTTTGAAACCATCGTTTTGACTAACTTTATTCAGCATGTAATGTGATTCCTTCTCCTCAGGAGCGAGGTGCATCGTATCCATTTTTTTTTTGTTAAAAAAAAAAGAACCAAATTACTTTTTTTTATAATTAAACATGTAATTTATCTCATTTTGACATTTAAATCTACATTTCAACAAAACAATTCTATAGCCTTGCTTTAAAAGCATTATTATTTTTGATCACCAGTTCTCTTCCATCTCTTCTTTTTTCTTATTTAACTCAAGTACGTTTTCATTCTCTGGTCGTCCATTTGGCGACAGGGTTCAATTGTTCTTAACCTAAAAATTATAATGGCTTTTTCGATTACATCATTTTGTTTGAATGAAGTCCCAATCCGGAAAAACAAAATGATTGACAAACACGACCGGTACACTTGTAATTTGTTCGACATTTGCATGACACAATCACATTTAATCCGGCCGTCTAAGTACACCATTTATGGTTGTGAAATAGATGTAATTTCGCCTTTTCCTCATCATTTTATAAGATGTCACCCGACCTTGACTCCTATGCAAGAGTAATAACAGTGTACACCATGTAAGCTCGTTATGTAAGAGAAAAGAAAATGGAAGCTGTCGTGGAAGCAAGACGGTATACTTGAGATATTAGATAAGTAATTGTGTATGTTGTAGTAGTATTTTATTTTTGTTGCAATGCTGTTGTGTATTTGGATTATCAGTTTAATTACTGTTACCACGTTTTAAAGGCAAAGTTGTGCCTACGTGATATGAGGATTTAAATTTTAGTTTCTGTCCCAGTAGGTTTGTCAGTAGGGGATTGAAACAGAGAAATGGTGCCACGAGTAACTTTTGGCCACCAAAAAATCTCGAAATTTTCGAAATGCGTTTTAGACATTTTTAATTACTTAGGCGGTAATAAGCCTACAGTCCTATCTTATTCATTGTTGTAACTGATCAATGTTTCCCGGTTTGGTCTTGAAAATTTTGCTTTTCAGGCACCCTCATAAGAAATAGTCCATTGGTGTCAAATCCGGAGACCTGGGAGGCTATTCTAAAGGTCCCCTTCTACCGATTCAGCTGCCTGGAAATACATCAACCAGATACTCACGGACAGGTCTTGCAAAATGGGGACAAACCATTGAAACCAGATGTTTCTATTCAGAACATCGGCTTCATCCGGATCAGGAAACAGAGTAGCCAAAATCGGAACTAGTTCTTCCTGCAGGAATTCTAAATATCCAGCTTCATTGAGATTTCTTTAGAAGAAAATTGGTCCTTCTGCTCTATCACCAACGATCCTTGCCCAAGCATTAACTTTTTCTTGATGTTGATTGTGGCCTTCCCTCATCCAGTGTGCCATAATAAATATCCTCGCTCGATACGATGCTACTCACCTTACTTGTCTTCATTTAACCTTTCTGTTTGACATTGTCAACATGAACCCAGTTTGGCAAAAAGTGAAAAACAAACACCTCTTAACATTTCCTTTTTAACTGCCTGAATTATTTCATTGAGTTGAATCAGATTCCTTCATTTTTCAAATTAGTGGATGTTTGTTAAATCCGTCGTTTTAAACGACGAGGAATAAAAATTTGATATTTGGTGCGCATGTGTAAATCGACATATCCTTCCATACCTTTTTTCCATACCTATACTTTCCATACCTTTTTTCAACCTATTTTTACTGTTTATTGATCCTTTTCCAGCGATTTTTCTCCATTGCTCCACAGTGATAATTCCTCTCACTTTAAAACAAAACCGCTTGATCACATGAGTTGGGTCACGTTTTTTTGGGCTGTCCGTCCTCCTCTTCCTCCTACACCTAATTACCGTATTTTAAATTCAAAATTAACTTACACGCTTTCCACAGCCGACCAAAATCGATTCGCCTATAACGCAGTTCCTCGATTTAGTCATTCCCACGTCGAGGAATTGTTATCCCACAACGAATTCGCTTGGTCCGCTGCGCAACTGCAAAAGCGGCTCTTCTCTGTCGTTTGTGTTGGGAAGATTTGTGTGGTCGTAAACTTTTTTAGGGCTTTTCATATCGAAACTTTTTCAGGTTCGCACCCGGGGCGAAAAGCGAAAAAACATGGCTCCCGACCTTTTTTGGATCTTTTTGTATTTTACTAATTGGATCAGATTCTTTCAACTTGAGGGATGATTAATGTAATGTTTACTTGTTCATTGATAATTATTTTTCAGTATCAAATTTCAAAAACCACATCTTTTGTAGCATATTTCAATACTCGAAACCGTCATTTCCCCCCTTCAGACTAAAAAGTAGCGTTCCTAAAGAAAACAACTCCGATCGCCTTAAAAATCCAGCGTTTCAATTCAATCGAAGTCCGGATTATATCTGGTTTATCTTATCTCGCAAATATAATTTTAATTAGGTTATTTTATTCGATGAAATCGCGAGATAAAAGACGTTTGGCGAGCATTAAGTGGTCATCGGCGCCCATAATCCAATCCCAATTCCAATTTGTGTCCATATCTGGACTCTGGAGGCGGGCTTGGTAGGCGATAGACGGATTAGTCATTAGGAAGAAAAAATATCTTCGTAACGTTCGCAGTTTTAAAATGAATAATGAAGGAACTGAGAGACACAGATTTTAGGTACGCACGATTGACTAGAGGAAAAAGTAATCAATCAACCTGTTTCTAAGTGTTTGTTAAAGCAAGATGGTGGCAACAGTTTAGTCATGAATATTCAGTTTCATGAACTATTTTAAGAAGTTATAGATGGCTTTGCAAATATTTATAGATTCTTATCCATTTGACCAGAGTTTTCATCATTGAAACAATGCAAAGAGGTTTAGTGATTTATCACAGGCATCCTTTTTTGTCCCAAGAAGTGTCATAAGTATGATTTCAATTAGCGTCAAATTTATGTAAGGTACAATTGACGGCTTGCATCGAAATGAAAGTTAATACTGCATGCGTGGTGGGAAGCTAGCTCCGCGCACTTCTGTTTGAAATACTTTTCCAATATCTGTGAATAAAACACATTTTTTTGTTCACAGAACAAACTACTGTATAGGTTATACAGTTATATATAGTATAGTTCATAGTGTATATTGTGTGTATATAGTGTATATTGTGTATATTTTTGATTTATCTCAACTCTTACATGAGTCGGCAGCGTTGGCGACATTTTAAATACTTCAAAATTTAGTGGACCCAAGCTTGGTGTTCTCACACAGAGGCAGCGCTAGGTCGAGCTGGAGCAAAACGCGTAACACGTATTCCAATTTCTTCAGTCAACGCTACACCTTTCAGATATTGATTGAGTCATTAATTTCTTTAAATTTTATTTTATATACATTTTCCTACATCGTTGTAACACGATACGTCAATTAAAAAATTTAATTAACAAATTAGTCGTTATAAAATTATTCTGCTTCATGTGTATTCCAATTTTCTCTTTTTTCCTTCACTTGTACCAACCGAGGGTGCCGTAAATCACTTGAAGAGGTAGAGTCGTAAACACGGTATATGTTTTGAAGGAGTTTAAGTGGTCAGTAGATATAGTGTAAGTTACAAAAGGTGGTGTAGGTTTTTACATATTTTGAACTTATATACAGTATACAGATGTAGACCAAAGGGCTAAAGGTGAAAGATTAAAGGATCTACCCTACCTGTTATGGAAAAATCTCGGTTATAAAAGTCCTACCATTGCCGAGGTAGTTTTCTCAGCAGTTTCTATGTGTTGTTAGTACTACTGTACACTTTTTTAATCAATTTTTTCAGTAAAATTTAGTCAACTAATGTGTATTTGTAAATTTGTATTTAAATACAGGTAGCCAGGTACTGTCAACACAAGTAACAACAAAATAATAATAATATATAATTATTGACAATGATAAATTAAAAACCATTAAACTCTGCGTCAAATGAACACTATAACTTAATATAAATGAGCCATAATGGATATGCAGATACATCAGGTGACAATAAAGGATTGCGTTATAAAGGTGACGACATTAATTTCCATTTTTTTTTTTTTTTGAAAGAACCGAGTATTCATATATTAGAACCTGTTACAACTATGCATTTTTGCATTCATGAGAAACTCCTGCGCCTATGGTTTACGGCTGATAATAAGTAACATGCGTTAAAGACTCGTGCTATCACTTGAGTGGAAACAAGGTTAACCGCGTAATTGGAAAAGTCATAAAAAGGTACTAGAAAAGCGAGAACAAAATGGAAAATATAAATAACAATAGCGAAAAGTATTCCTGTCGAAGTTTAACTGCAAGAGGAAATACATTCGATTTTTACGGTATAAAATAACTCATAATGACATATTAGACGTTCCAACGACCTGTCAAAATAATCCAATATGGCGCTTGTTGGCACACACAACAGACGACGTATTAAGTAATTGTTGATTTAAATTAATTACTAATTAAAAAAGTCATTAGTCTAAATCAGACCTGTCCCAGGATTTCAGGTGTTGTTTACAAAAAAAAAACAACCAAAAAGTTTCTTATAAAATGTCAATTTAAAAGCGCTGGAAATTGGCCTTTGAATCACGTGACTGTAAGCGATGCTCTCATTGACGTGACGTCACTCGTTAGTAAATACACACATGCGCCATTAGAGCTGGCGCTTTGTGCTGTGTACATTTGTGAATTGTCGCATTTACACCTGAAATATACAGTTTTATTGTATTGTGTTAATATCAAAAATGACGGCATTATTTAAGCCCAATCACATTGTAAATTGACGAGCCCAATTGGTTATGCCCTATCAATCTGTGATAGAAAAAAAAATCGGTGCGCATTTCTCATTGCAATCAAATCAAAAACAAGAAAAGTACAAACATCTTAAAAACAAAATAAACCCGCACTGTTGCCAGAAGATATTATTCGTGTAAATACTCAATTAGCAGCACCGGTTGCACTATACTTTCTAATTAAAATTTATCAACCTTGGAATGTCGAGCGTGTCTCCTCATTTATCGGTCCAGATTCTAGATATCGAAAAAATGACGTTAAATGGTCGAACGTAAATATAACGTGCGTATTTCGCGGTTATTTTAGTAGGGAGCGAAAGGTGATTCTGTTAATTAAACATCAGGGAAAAATTACGCGAAAACCATTGTTATAATGCCGTGTTTCGTATGGAAAAATTCTGCATACGTGTATACATCAATCATTACTTTACATGTTCGAAGATGAATTATGTTGTCAGGAATACGGTGTGAGTTATGACACGATGCAAGGCTGTAAGTGGTCTATTAGAAAAGAAAGTCTATTGCTGTATACAGTGTTTTATTTTTAGATTAAAAAATATTTTATGCTTACGTTGCACCATTGATATGTAAATTAGTTGTCATTATCGTGAACGAATTTTAAAGGTATGAACGACTAGTTTTCGCAATTAATGTCTTGACGTCTTTTCAGTAAACACTTTTTAATGAAGTTATTTTGTTTTTTAACAATTTTTCACGTGTTTTGATAATCACAGCCTTGGACCCAACGAAGAATACTTATGTATATTTGATGGCCACAGTTTTATTCAATCATTTCAACCGTAGTAGGTAATGTCATTAAGCGAATTTATTCATAACGATAAATAAAACTTTGACAAAATACACGAAAGTGCTTTCAACGTTTATTTTGCATGTTAGCTTGATATGAATTAAGCAATCTTCCATGGTTGAATTCCGTGTGCCAATGACAGTTAATCTAGTGAAAAAACTGGACTAATTAGTATACAACTAATTAATCGACACGTCCATCAAATGTTACATTTATTTTTTTAATGAAATCCGTTTCGTAACATTTTCAGGGCCTGAATTAAGGAGAATTCCCCGTTTTTGTGTGAAACTCGGATGTTGTTTATTTATATACGTTCTCTAATTGGTTTTTAATATTTCGCGGAAAATTCATTGAATTTCGTCCAAAAACCTCACGCATGGCATGTAACAGCACTCGACATTTGTTGTTTACTGTTGTTTACTGAAGGCTGGAATCTCTCATCCTATTTTTTTTTTAATAATAGACGTGGCAACAACGCAATATCACGCATTCCAATCCGTTCCAGCACAATAATTGTGGTACTTAGTCAATAACTGGTGGTACTTTAGTAAGTCTTTTTAAATTTAATATTATAAAATATATTATTACAAGACCAGATAATGCCTGGACGAGACGAGACGAATTTCAAGAATTTTTTGAGTCCATAACAGTTTTCGTCTCGACTCCTCCCCTTACGTACCACCATCATCACCTTCCCTTACAGAACATGTCTCGTAACACTCCTTTTCTCTCTTATTTCAGGTGATAGGCGTTCAGCAGTATCCGATAAGGCCCCAGACGGCCGACATAAACGAGAACATTCTATCGGAGCAACTGACGTCCGAATCCGTCTTGACAGATGACATTATCAAAACCAACGGAAGACTGCTAGAGAACGCCTTGAACGAGTTCGACACGTATTGTAATAGCTTACACATAGGTGAGGAGAATAGTTTTTCACACTGTAATTAAATTAGCGCAGAGAGAAATGGTTCATGCGCAGTACTTAATCGAGTAACAACTGACTGTGATTCGTGTGAATCACATTCGTGCTACAGTTTATATCAATCGCAGTTTGACAGCTACTCTATTGCTACTGCGCATGAACCGCTCCAGTGGAAATCTCGCATCTCGTTATAGAATGTCTGTCAGTTTGACATGTGTACTTGATAGGTTTTGCAAGCCGTTAGAACGTATTTCTGATCGTGGCACGTGGCCATATTTGTCTTGAAAGCAAATGATTTGGAGTACTTTCAAAATTTCGGCCGGCGGAAACTTTGTGAATTTTTTCGGTTTCTTATAAAGGCGGCTAAATGTCTGCCATCTTAATTTTTGGAAAGAATACAGAATTTACTATGTCTTCTCTGACCAGAATCGGTCCAGATAACTAACAAATTTGGTCAATTGGTAATAAACAGATTCTGGCTAGTAAATCTTGCCAGAACATAGGCATTTCAATATGGACGAATGCTGGCTAAGAAAATTTGGTCATGTTTTGAGCTCAAACTGAAATTATGCTTGCTGTTTGTACCATAGGCAACTTATTTGAGTACTTGACTCTTCTTTTAGAGTCATAACTTGAATTGAAATTGAATTGGCATGCAGTAAATTATCTTTTTTCCTGGTTGCACCGTGCTGGAAACGTATTAAATCATTACTGTACCATTTACTGGAAAATGTAGGTGCACATTTTGCCAAATTAGAAAATCATGCCATTATTTATGCTCCAAATGCATAACATGCATTTTCAGTACAACCTAAGACGATTGGTCGACTAGTTTTGGCCGGTTTTGTTTTTCAAACTTTTTAAGAGCATTACATAACACAAGTGCCACCCCCAGAAATATTTTCTCACAAATGCAGGAAATATGAAACAGGAGGTATTTCAACTAAAATCTGCTTTTAAATGCTTTAACATATCTCTAACACGCTTTCCTACACGGTAGTTCACAATGGAAACGTCCATTAGTTCAACAGTTCTACATTTTAATTTTCCGTGAGTAAATCCTGATTAAAATATTATTCCCGTTTCAGATCCGCACAATTCCGGGTTCCGGATAGTAACGGACGGGCAGTTGCCTCTCAGGCAGTGCCTGTACCCGGAGGCGTATAGGAAAGATTTAGATCTGCCATTATACTACAGCATGTTCCATGATCTTAGGAAAGAAGTCGCCAGGTTTACGGGGAAAGTGGAGGAACCGCCGCAGTCCGTCGCGGAGATGTTAGAATGTATCCTTTTCGTATAAAGCGTGAAAAATGCCTAGGAAACCGAACATGAAAGGAACAGCTACTTAGCTGCACTTAGAGTTAATTCCGAGGTTCTTATCAAGGCCACGGTATATATACAAGCGTGAATTGATGGTTTATCGGGGGTTGAGATGCAAGGGATAATTTTTAAATATATTCTAACGATGCGCTTTGCTCATGTGAGTTAAAATTATCTTTTACTAACGTTGATTCACCTATTTTCCGAGTATTCTCATTAGTACTCGCTAATGTCATGGATTTTTACTTATGAGCACTCTATCAATCTTATTATTATTAACGCCCCAAGGTATTTTATGATTTTTGGAGGTAGCAAACCAAGCTAATAAAACCCGTGAGATGTTGGCTATTGGCCGGTATTTCGTCAACCCTCGTTTCTTTTTATGAATATCGCCCCTCGCACATGGCTGCTCCACCTCAATACACTTCAAATATCTAATTTCTTTTCAATAGCCGAGCAAAAACCGTAACCATTTCTCGTTCCTAAATATTTTGGTCTGTTTACCACCGGGGAGGAACGAAATTTTGTTTATTTCTCCTTTTGTTAAACAATTATTAAATCCCTATGTGGATCGGAAAGACTTTCCATTCGAACGCGAAAAGGAAAAGAAGCAGAAAATTACGGTCTTCTTTTCCTTCGATAAGTAGCACTTACCGGTTACCGGTCGAATGGTGAAATTAAAAATGACATGTTATTAGTCGGACCGTAAGTAAAGTAGTAAATAGTCGGGAGTCGATACGTCAGGGGGTTATTTTTACGTAGGAAGTTCGACGAACCGAGAATAGAACGAGAAATTAATGGAGAGGGAAATTTATTTGGAAACGTGGATTCAAAAATAAATAACAGAGAATTTTGTTTAAAACATGGCTTTAATGTAATTTCTGGGCTAATCAATGGAAACGTCAGCTAGAGGCACTTTTTGGATGTGATTGCGTACTTTCAGGATATTGAAGATTGGATAGACATTGTTAAAGGATGAAGGGATGGAAATACCACCAAGAATTCATAGGCAGGCATTCATAGGCATAGACAGGAAGGTGTAATCGACCCTTAGATTACTACAAAAAATTAGCCTTCTTCGGCCTCTTAAACAATAGTGTGGTGAAGGTTATTTTCGAAGGGCATAGGAATTTAGACATAGGGTACTAGCTTCGTGCAATACATATAAACATGAATTTTCAAAAAAATTCATTGGACATCTTTTAAACTTGTGCTTTGATGATAAAATCACTTATACCGTGCAGCAAAAATACACCAAATACTATTGTTTTATGTCATGTTAAAAGGCTAAATTTCGGGAAATTTCGTTCAAGTGGGTTTTTATGCAGAATGTTATATAATTAATACTGTCATTTATGACAAATTGTAATGTTACCCTTCTCTGATCACTTATACTCGATGAGTTCTCTTGTAGGTATCATTTTCGTTAACTTCCTCAATTTACACTAGAAATCCTATGGTAATGTTTACCTATCGCATATTTGTAGGCTTCGAATCAAGGTTTGGTAAATCTCCATAAATCTTGCAATGACTAATTGTGACAGGTACAAACGTTTCTACTTATAGCTTACACTTGCATAGTCAAAAGTTGGGAGCATTGTTCAAAATTGTTTCAGATGAATTACTTTTCTACCATAAGTTGTTACCAATACCAAAGGATTCTAAAAGATTCTGCAATCGTTGTTGTATGCAGTGAACAAAGGCTAATAACTATTGTAGATGTAAGGGTTGATTGCACCCTCATCCCTTTTCCTACAGATATAGGCTGGGTAATAATACATCCTTTAACATAATTCTAAAGGGCATTCCTGATTCGGAAAGTGCCTTTAGCTAAGGTTCTATAAGGATCATATCCAGTTTGCAACCTGATTGAACTTTGTAAAAACGGAGCCAAGTCATTAAATCTTCTATATACACGCAACTATTAAATTACAATCTTCTTTATCTCCTCTACACTCTTTTGACACCATTCTTCACGTGTTCTTCGTTATGAAAGCCTAAGGTAATAAAAAGCGTCTTTGTTAGAGCTTTTTGACCTTAAGCGTAATTAACCACTACAGTTATTTTTCTGTTTCCAGCGGGCTCCAAGTGCGGAAAAGGCGCACGGAAATTGTAAAAGTAAACGACCGCGTCATCTGTTTGCTTTTATCCTATTCACGCGGCAGATCTCTTCATTCCTTTGCATTTGCCCACTGCGGACACTCGAATACCGGTACTAGCATATGGCAAGCGCTCTGTACATCGATATTACAGTTCCATCGCCATCATTAGGAACAAGAATTTTATGTCGAGTCTGCTTAATCTACCAAAAAACTTGACAAATGTAATTACTTAAAAATCCCCTGGAAGTTTGGTAATATTTCCATGTTAAATCTTATCACAAAAAAGAATTGAATTAACCATTATTCCAATATTTTAGTTAAGGGTTTCGATAATAATAACGGTGAAGTACATATCTACTCTAAATAGTGTAGTTGGGAAGTATAGTTTAAATGTTAAATCGTCACAACTGAGCCATGCAAGTGATGCAGTTATATTAAAATGGAAATTGGGTCTAAGTACAAATCACAGAGACATAGTGAGAAAAAAGGCTTTCCTATGTTTAAATCATAAACTCGTAGTATATTTATTAATTACCTGACAAGCCAGAGACTTAATATACATCGAAATATAATTTATTATGTAGACTATGATACATCAAAAATGGCAATTTTCATCTTAAGAACACGCGATGGCGTCATTACTTGGAAATAAATGCCATCACTTATTGTTTTTCCATGAAAAAAGTTGTAATTTTAGAAACTAATATGGATTTGTTCCAGTGATTTTCTTATAAACATTTAATAAAGCTGCAATAAATTTTATCCCATACTTTAGGCGCACACTGTATAATAATGGAGTGAGGGCACTTCAGTGCTGGCTGTCAATTTTCAATTTTTCTGAAATTTCCTAGATTTCAAGAACGTGTTGTCTCATTTTTAAACATGTACTCAAAGAAAAACTTTCATCGCCATTGACAGAAACTCCTATGATCATAACTTTCATATTATTTATCAATGTAACTGTATCATAACTGTAAAATTGTATATGTTACATTTTCAAATAACCTTTTTGTATGCAACAGATCTGCAACAGTACTTATCTTGTTTCTAGTGTGATTTTAATTGGAAACACTGCAACATTTGCACTTGATTGCTGTTATATCTGCCTTATATGGTTTATATGCATAATCATTACTTTAGTATTGCACTGTGCTCCACTATGTGGCAATTCACAAAAATTTCCTATAATATGAGAAGAATCCCCACGTCCCTAGGTAACCCTAAATTTCCCTAAAATAAGGAAATATTCGTAACGTTGATAACAGCGGCTCGTTTGCCCATAGGCATAACGCTGTGTTGTCTATATTTCTGCTTTTTTCTAATCCCTGTTTTATACCTAATTAAATTTTTATATCAGGTTAGCTGTATACCCAGAATTTAGTCTCAAGCAATGATTCACAACTATTTGTGGTCCTGTAGTATTCATCTTCATTTAAAGCCCATATCACCGATGGAAATGGTGATTGTTTTTTAATATACGTTTCCATTGGGATATTTTCTACTAAGTGAAGATAGGAAAAGTATCCAGCTTTCTCTTAGAAAGGAAAAAACTTTAGAAAGGGCAGAAATTTACAATATTGTTCATTACCAGAACTGCGCAATCAGGGATCCTTGAGTCAAAACTCTTGGCCATACGTTTTTCTTTTAAATATCCCAAGTATTTTCATAGCGATCAAAAATTCATGATTACAATTTTTCAGGACAATCTGTACAGAACTAGGAATCTGTATAGGGTTATAAGTCTGTACTGGGCTAAAAGTAATATTTTATAACTTTTAGTGTTTAAAAATGTTGGTGATTAAAAAAATACTACTAATAGACTCTGATATACGGGTTGTTAATATGTGATTATAATTGATTTTTTGTAGGTTATACGCACTCACGTTTTTCATTATATTATGGATTTTCTATAGGTTTTATGGTAGTTATGCAGCAATTTTTTCATCTTGTCTCAGTAATTCCTTCTTCTAACTGTCGAGTTAATATTGCATTGTCATCAAGTTTTGAGCCAAGTTTACAGTTTCAAGTCTCTAGCTGGGAAAATTATTTTAGGATCAAATGCAAAATTTGTGCCGAACAGACAAGAGTTAATAAAAGCGTTATAATGTAGAGTAAGTCAAATTTTCGCTGAAAATTCAATTCTCGCTTTAAATAAACTGAACTATTCAATGTTGCAATTTGAATTATCCCCGTTAAAAACATTGTTAGAAAGGCTCTTATAAATCTCAAGTCCTTTGGAGCTGGTTCGGTTACACCAAAACACCCTGTATATATTTTGAGATTTTCGAAATAATCCTTACGGCAACATTGCTGCAACGACCTTTATATCGTACCCGTACGTGTTAAAATCCAGAAGAATTCGCTGATCGTGAACTGTGCGTACGTGTGTACATTTTATGGCGATATTGGCATTCTAATGATATAAGTTCATAACGTTAAAAATCACTTCGACGCACGTACTTGAATATTTGTGAAACTCTGCGTACTTCGGCCAAAAGTCCGAGTTTTTCCTTTCGATTCACGGACACTTTTTGCTGAGTGGGTACCGGGGAAAAATACATACATACACATACAATACGCACGTGTCCGTCGCTCTTTGCAGTTCGGTAGTGTTTTAAATACAACGACGTGAAATAATTGTTCTAACAGTATCCACAAGGTGAGTGTTTTCCTTAACTCTCTCGTACAGATTTAGACCTAAAAGCTGTAAAAGCGGAGCTGGAGAACGAGTTTTACAAAAAAGAGGCTAAAGATATGGTTAATATTGTTAAAAGACTTTTAATGGAAGGTGAGTGTGACAAAATTTTTATTTCCAGTTGCTACGTCTAGAGTTTAAATCAATTCGTACTTGGTTGTATTATTCTGCTGCTTATTCGGCTCTTCCAGCGAAATTTGCAAGCATCTACATAGGTCAAAGTTCTGGAATATGTTGGTGATGGGAATCGTAATGGAAACATTCAAACCCTTCTGTACCCATTTGTGTTCCAGACTAATTCTCATGACTTTTCTTAGGATCCCCAAGGACCTAAATAGAGGTACCTATAGTACATTCAGTAACACACGGAAAATTATGTTAATGAGGGTATTATTCCGTCGGTATATATTTCTCTTTCTTAATAGTATGAATAATACTCGATAGGTTCATATTTATTAAGAATTACTTTAGTACTGGGTGGAGGTACTAGGTAGAAATCTGAAAGTTTGACAACATAGCATAGTCGTTAGAGACTATCCGGGTAAAATATTTTAAAGATGGCGGCACTTCCGGTTATACAGGAAGTTGATGTCAACTTGCTTATTTTAAATGGAACACCCTATATATTATTTTAATTTTGGATTCTACGTTAAATTTGAACATAACTTACCTATAATGAATTGTACCTAACTGTAACCGTTTTTGATATATTTAATATTTCATGTCAAAAATTATATTTATAAGCCGAAGAATATCTGCCAAATTTTGCTATACGTAAGCATTTATTGTTTTACTTGAGTAAGTTTCCTTGTAGACGAAGACCAGTTTAGCAGATTGTGTGTAAGATTTTGAGAATTGGTGCTACAGGGTGTTCAAAAGATATGACCAAAAATTGAATTGGAAAAAGTGACGAAATTCATTTTTTCGAATGGAAACCATCTCTTTCTTCTTGCAAAATTTGTATTTAGATGCTAGACATGTAAATTATGGAATAAGTAATAGAAATCCCTTTTACCCTAACATTGAGTTCCAGGCACTTCTTGCTCCTTGAGAACCTCTTAAATCAAGTTTTAAAACCCTAATGATTGTGTCCTCCTTTAATAAAAGAACATATTTCTAAATACCATTATTATCGCGACGAAAGTTCATTAATCCTGCTGACTATGGTACAACATTTACACCGGAATATCTGGATAGTGTTGCGAATTTCCATTCGAACGATTCGTCAGCAGAATACATGACAACAAGCGTGCGGACATGCAAATAACGTAACTAACTTATATTTTATTTTCTGTTTTTCAGGACATCGATTTGACGCCCCAGAGACGATCCATCTGACGCTGGAACCTGGCATATGGTGAGTTTCCAAATAATTATTCTGCTTTAGTTGTGAACTATTTTAACTCCGAAAGGGCACGGGGACCCACAAGTTAATATTTAATTAATGCGGGCCCCGACGAAATTTTGGTCCTTTGCTGCTGAAGGCAACTTCTAGAATCTTTCTTCGGGATAATTCAAACATTTCAGTAGTTGAAGTCGAAACGAAAAAGCTTCCAGATTCTACTTGAGGCACTTCAGGAAAATTTAAATGTTTACTGTGGGCATTAGGGAGTGAAAAAATTTGTAAAATTTCCTTAAACCTCCTAGGTTAGATGCTCAGGCACTTTTGGCGGTTTAACGTTTCAGAAGAATCAGGAATTTTTATTTTAGATTCTTTGTAGCGTCTGTATACCTTCCAGATGTTATTTTAAGGCAACTTTCGTGATTTAGGCTTTCAAAACAACTCGTAGAAAGTTCTGTATTTGAGGTTTTTAACGTGAAAAGATTTAGACACCCCAAAAACCTTCCAGATTCAATTTTGAAGCCATTCTGGCCTTTCAAAATTCTAAAGAAACCAGTGGCGTTTCTACCCATTTTGGTATAAGTTTGTGTACATTAGAAGGTTCAAAGTATTCTATAGAAATGAAATGAAATCTGAATTTCTAAACAATGGTCTTAATTGATGGAAACATTTTTTGGTTTCTGAGAAGGTGGTTTGTTTGAAAATAAAATACACCGTAAGTGGTTTGCTGGTGTCAAAAGGATCTTCAAGACGTTTTTAGAATCTTTTAAAATTTCAGTGCGTTTTTCAAAGTCACAAGTTCCATTACCACATGTTCTCAACACATTTACAAGCATTCTTTTCTCCTTTCTTATGACACCTGACCGATCTCTGTCGAAATAGATTTTGAAACAAATTTTTGTATTTAAATGCACCGTTACGAGTCAATAAATACACAACTCTGCCTTAAAAATACCTTTTTTTCGCTGAACACAATCTCAATTTTGTCCCTGATTTACATAATTTCCTGAGGATTTTTAAGAGTATTGTAATATTTGGTCTCCTGGCATTGAAATTCCGTTTTTCCCATTCGATTTGCATGCATAATACCCGAATTTAATTTTCGACCGTTTGCACCTCGACACGTATGTGTAGTTTTCCTTTTTAATAACGTTAACATAAGTGTAGGATTTTTATGTTCGGAGATAAAACGTCAATCTCCTCCGGGCAAATGAGAAGACCGTTAACTTTTTACGGAGCAATAACAATCAAACCCCGACGAAAATTAATAAGAGAACGGACGATAACATTTACATAATTCGCGTCAACACTCGGTATATCGAGAGAAAAGGAACGTTTATACGAGGCTAAGGCCGAAGGGGAAAATATTTCGAGTACTCCAAGTCGTCGATAACTGTACGACCTTATCGACACGTTTATTCTTATCAGCTATCGAACCGCACCAATAGAAATTACCGTACCGTATCGTGTCCACTTTTGAACTCTGATAAGCACACAGGGACGAATCCGCAGAAAAGTTGGGACAGATTTTAATGAAAATTAATTTCCTGCGCAAAGTAGATCTATTCCAGAAATCATGACATGTCATATCTGACGTGACTTATCGATACAAACCAACCAATCTATACCTATAATAAAGTCGTAAACGGACTTTTTAGTCTCTTTGCATGTGCGTTTGTGCACTCTAATTTCTATAGTGCCTGAGCTAATCTGGATATGGTTTCCAGTGATGTACTTGGTCTAACAGTTAGTGTTCGTTTCGTTTAAATCGGTTCATAAATAGAAAAGACATGTCACTTTTTTAAAATGTCTCGACTATTTAACTACCGCCGTATATGTGCAGTTGTTTGATATCTAACTTTCAAAGATTTGACGTCATTTACAATTAGTTTACCAAAAAATATGTTCTAGCATAAGAACAAGACACTAAAAATGTAGCATACACTCAAGTTCTGCACTAAAAGATTATTTTTGTAAATGTTTGATTGGTGTTTTTAAAGAATGAGCTAGAGAAAGGTGTGGCGAATGAAATATATGCATATTCGAGTTGCAACTGTTTGAGTGAGCGAGCGAAGCCTTGGCGGGTAGTGATTGATAATATATAATTGGGAAGTGACACCATATGCTCCTTGGATTCTCAGGTTTTTTTGGAAATTAAACATGATTAGCTTATGGAAATAATGAAACTTTGACAGAATTATTTGGTGTGCAAATGCTATCGAAAAAACCGTTTTTGAAAGGCTCTTGTGAATTTTCAATGTTTCACAATATTCTCAAAAATGTCTTTCATGGCCACAACCAGTACCAACTAGACATAAATATACAAAGTAACGCAATCGGCTGCCATTTTGGTTCCATTTGTAGTGGAGAAATAGCGCGAAATTACAACTATATAAACCTCAATAACGATTCAGAGGGTTTTTTTGGATCAGGAAGATCGCTAGTTATGGATTTTCTCCTGTTATAGCCCCAATCTACAATGGCAGCAATAATATAATTAACAATCTCACATACCTGGAACGGGAAAATGACTCAATAATCTCCTTCCAACTTTTCTTGCATTTTCAACCAGGCCTGGAGAAAAATAGGACTAAAATCGTATGTAAATATGTAGCTGGTTATATTTTGTTTGATGTAAAAGTCATTTCATCATTTCAGGTTCCTACAAAATTCCTAAAAATTAGCAATTCAAAACCAATTTAAGGACAGTGAAATCATGTAATTTTCGTTCAGCTTATAACGGCCGTGTATTGTGTAATGTCGACGGCCTTTTTGAGATTATGTATTTTATTTGAGGTAAACGCAGAATAAAACTTCGTGTAGCCTGCTACAGTTACTAGATACATACAGTACCGCAAGGAGAGAGCGAGGGGAATATTTTACTCCAAATATGGCGGACTGGATAGTTATTTTTGTTTTCACCCAAATATGTCAGCTGGTATTCTGCTGTTGTAGGATTTGTGGATATTTTTCTATGGTGGTTATGTGAGAAGTGACAGATAGATTTAATAGATCAAGGACGATCAGTAGAGTCCTTGTTGAAACAAACCATTTATGACGCCATGAATACTTCGACTTTCTCTCTTTTTCTGTAGTGAGAAACATCTTTTACTCTACAAGGAAAGGTAATTAAAGTCACTCTACCACATGTGTACTGTAACTTATGCCCATCATCAGTAGCAAATCTATGTAAAAAGGAAATTGTGAAGGAAAGTGTGTACTTCACTCTCTTGCACGTGAACACAATTTCCGGTTTACACAGATTTGCTACTGAAGATGGACCACATCATGTCCAGGTCTGAATACAAGAGAGATCACCGATGTGCAATGACTTTAAGTACCCTCCCTTGGATTAAACACCCCTTGTATGACAAAAACCATGGCACGTAATCATAGGTATTCAAAATTTCTTAAAGGATGTTTACGTGAGCTCTCCCACTATTAAATATTTAATTTTTTCTGCCCGAATGCGTCCCTGTCTTTTGTGTATTTCTACGACCGACTTGTTATTGATAATTCTTCCTCGGGCTTCTTGAGGTGCTAGAAAGGGACGAGTCTCTCTCCGTCTATCTCTCGGTCTCTTGACACTTTCCTCTCGGTGGTTCGCGAGAGAAAATAGTACGTGTCGCGATCTTATCCCTCGTGGTGCGTGTGTCCTAGGGTCGAGTGCGGTAAGTGAACACGTGGTTACCGATTCGCATTTATCTTTGTATTTTTCGTTGCACGGATTTGTTTGCTCGAATATTTCCTTATCGTCGTACTGCATTCGGTATTTGAGCGATCCTCAGTTGGGTTTTCTTGGTCGTTATGTTATCGATGAATGTTTACATCGTTATGTCAAGTTTCTCCACGATATTTGAGTAGGGAATTAGAAGTTATGGCTGGAGTGCCGTCATTTTAGTAACTAAGTAATACTGTTATTACTAGCATTGGTTGTGGCCTAATTTTCTCGCTTTTCCCATAAATCTTGTTCCTACGAAATCTACAGTAAAACGAGGAACGAACTTACTATCGTTTATTAACCAGTTTTCACTGAATGTAGCCTATTTGTCCCAAATCTCATTTCATATTGACCTTTAAACCAATCACAGCGCCGTCATTATCGGTTTGGTTTATATGCATACCCATTTTGGTCTCCATAGTTGTTCCCCACTTTCTCAATTATTGACATGCTTACTCATTTTCATATGGCAACTGGAAACCCTATTAAATATTGACTTACAGACAGAACTGCATAGTTAAAACCTCAACCATATGCTTAGTAACAGAATTCTTAGTACTGTGGAGTCCTCAGCAATATCATTAGCACAACTTCAAAAAGCTACAATAGTTACAAAAACGCAAAACTTCCAAAAGAGGTCCTTTAATTCTCTGACGCAGTTTGGAATTTGGAAGGCTCAACGCTTTTGTATGGTAGAATGAAAATGAGGGTTCAACGGTTGCTCGAGAATTTTGTTATAAACTTTCCATGATCCGAAGTCCACATGTCATAAAGATTCATGAAGTTTAGCGTCTGGAAGTCCAACAACCCAAACATTGCGCGAGGATACCTGAAACGTGGAGGTTTAATCCCCCACTAAAATAATCCTCAGTCAAAGGATCATCCCTCGAATCTAAAGGGTTGTTTGCTTTAGGTGAATATAAATTTAGAAACGAAAGAAAGTCAAAAATAACTAATATTTGATTATCGTTATTTAAAAGGTTACCGTCACTAGACCTTCTTTGGCTCTATAAGACCGCCTCTTAACGATTTTGCGCGTAATTTCCACGATTTCCTCTCCTTTGAAATATACTCGTTTTTCTCTTTGTTTCAGTTCAAAGGACGATGAAATAGACGGTAACTGCGTAGTGAGAGCTCGAGGACTTCCTTGGCAGAGCAGCGACCAGGACATCGCGAAATTTTTCAGGGGACTGAATGTGGCAAAGTAAGTGCGCTTTGACATGTGTTTTGGGCGAAATCATGAGCCTCAGCCAAGAGTGTCAGAGATAAGAAAACTGAAGGCATTGGTAATACATACATACTCCCCGATAACTGTCGAACTTTCGACCTCGTCCGAATGAAATGATATGTGTTTTGAAATATTTTTGTGTGGGGATTACATCATGAGAGGAAGCGGGAGCAGGCGCCTGATCTGTGATATCCAGGAATCTTGCGTATTTAGAAAATGGGGAAAAGGTCGAGCTGACCCCCTCACTGTTTTCCACCCCTTTAGAAATGCAAATAGGGATTCTCGGTTTTTCTGAACCATCTGGAAGCAAATTACAGTTTCTGCCTATTTAGCCTTCTTCTTCTTCTTAAAGTGCATTGAAGATTCCTCATCAATCTTTCCATCAAATGCAACTTTTTGTACTGATGAGTCCTTTAACGGACATTTCTTAGCCAGAATAATTTTCTTCTGCATATACCCCTTTAATTTTATCTTGAAGAATTAGGCGCTAAAGGTGATAGCATTCCACCCACATCGGTGCCACCTAGTTAAGCCATTTTTCTTTTCTAGTTTTGAAAAATTCTCGTTTCGCTAGATCGGCTTCTCCAGAGAACATCCCGAGATACCCTCATCGTTCTTCGAAGGCCTCCAGTTTGGGTGTTGTTGTTGCCTCTAATGTCCATGCCTCCACCCTGTACAAGAGAATGAATCAGACTTAGCACGTCTTGGCGCCTCAGCTCTAAACGTACCAGGTTTAAAGGTCATGGCTATTCAGGCACTGCTAAAAGAATGTTATACATTTTCCATCCCCTTGGTAAAAGAATTTCAGGTTTTTAATTTTTTTCTAACCACTCTGGAGCCTAAGCTATCTTCATGCAGAGTTTAAAGTTTCTAACTAATCGAGGAGAGGACCTCAGGGTAAAACTGACAAAAATAAAGTCCCCCTCTGTTCGGGTTCAAAGCTATAAGCGTGCAAAGGTTTAAGTCTCATGCAAAAAGGGGAGTTACAATAATAAAAAAACAGGATATAATTTGTTTTTAAATCGTTTATAAATGAAAGAAATCTGCATTTAACTGACAAGCTCCGTCTAGAATTGAAAAGAAAGACATCTAGAAACAAAGTACTTGAATCCAATATACAAAAAAATAAATTATTCCAATTGTAGACAACATAATTGGAGATACATTTTAATTATCTGCCATGTAACTTTTTTCGAATTTCCGTCTGAATAAAATTATCTGCTTGGCTCCTCTGACTGCTGTTTTGGGCCTTACAGTCTATTTCGGGCTACAAGGCCATGGTCCTTAAAGGAATGATAATCTGATGTTTTAAAATATGCACACCCATTATACAGACATATTTTAGATTGAATTGTAAATTAAGGTTAAAATGAAGTCAACAAACATGGAGAACCAAAGGAGAGCATACGCAAAGAACGAACCTCGTGCCAAAAGTTTCATTGTTGATTTTATCGCTGATGGTTTTCATCACGTTTGTTCCAACAAGTAAACTGAACTTGTTTGAATGTTTTATTTGATGTAAATCGTAATAGAGTACAGTTAAATTACACAAAACCGATACAAATCAGCCCACGTAAGTTTCGTGTAAAAATGTATTTTTAATAAATTCATAAAGAAAGGTATGATAGAGAAGCCTTCTCCTATGATTGATTCTCAAAAAGGTACACCAAAAAATTTGAAAATGGTCAGTGTTGCAGTTTAACAGTTAAAATTGTAGTTTTCGTTTTCAATTTGTGCGAAATCTCTTTTCACGTGGACCTTACGTGGTTTCCATAATAGTGTTTTTCAGAATTTTGTTAGCTAATTTAACTGGACTGTACAATTAATTATATTATTATTTTGTTTTGTTTAAAAATTGTTACCATTTGTAATTATTTCTTGGCTCTCGGTACACTCACAAGGTGTACCAAATTTGGTTCTTCTAAATTCAAGTATAACTGAGATGAATCTCACTTTCTATGCCTATAACTTCTCAGGGGTGCAACTCGGTATAAAGGTGAGTTGCGTTATATCATATGTTGATACCCTGCATACCCCTGCCCTGTGTAGGTTCTTAAGCGAATCATCTATACAACCTTTTGAATGTGGGGATTATTTTGGCATCTAGGATCCCAAAACGAAAAACTGAATTGACATTTTGCCGTCATGCTCAGGTATATTTCTATCGAAATAAGCCTAAAAGAAACCTCTCCACACTTTGGCCCACTGGGTTGTGGCGTCGGATGGCAGATGGCGCAATGGGTTCACACATCAAAGAATAGTGAACCAAGGTTGGCGGTTCTACAGCTCTGCACGTAGCCCATCGACGAATCGCCGTGTAGGGGAGCCGTGCAGCGTGAAACTTCTGAAATCCTCCTTTTCGTTTCCAGAGGCGGAGTAGCCCTCTGTCTGTCGGCGCAAGGTAGACGGAACGGCGAGGCACTGGTGAGGTTCGTAAGCCAGGAGCACAGAGACATGGCCCTGAAGAGGCACAAGCACCACATGGGCAGCAGGTACATCGAGGTGTACAGGGCGTCCGGGGAGGACTTCCTCTCGGTCGCAGGCGGCTCCAGCTGCGAGGCGCAGGCGTTCCTCTCTCGAGGCGCGGCCGTCATCGTCCGGATGAGGGGCCTACCCTACGACTGTACCGCCAAGCAGGTGCTGGACTTCTTCGCCGCCGGCGAAGACCCGTGCACCGTCCTCGACGGCACCGAGGGCGTCCTCTTCGTGCGCAAGCCGGACGGTCGGGCGACGGGCGACGCCTTCGTCCTCTTCGCCGAGGAGTCGGACTCCTCGAAAGCTCTCTCTAAACACAGGGAATGTATCGGGTCGAGGTACATCGAACTGTTCAGGTCGACGACAGCCGAAGTCCAACAGGTAAGCAGCGAGGAACCACATTGATGGTTTGGAATAGTAGTAGACTCAATTGTTTCTAGTACGTTCACTAATTTTTTTATAGTTTATGACTCGTTTATGCAAACCTATTGTTCTTTGTCGTTTTACTCACCAGATTTCATTATAACTGACACCCTTACCCTTATCTGCTCTTACTTAAGATGTGATTTTTTAACTATGTTTGTTTTATCATCATTTTTGCACGTGCAAGAGCCGTGCACTTCTATCCCCGCCCCTTGTAAACTTGATCTGCGCTGGCTTATAGCCGTGTACGTTTGAGGGAGACAAAACCTGTGTACAGTTCTCCCTCTCTTTCTTTCTGTATGTGCGGAAAGTTTCAGTCACAAGCCAGGCTGTTTTCAGCCGCGTAAAAATCAACACTTGCCGCTCAGCCAAAGAAGTTTCGCTGCAAAAATACCCTATATCACTTGTGGGGAGTCCTAAACATTTACACACAATTTACTGTATTCAAAAATCGGTTGTTTGAACAGTTATCGCAAATTTTCCTTATCCCTCGTTATTTAATTTCCCTGTGTCTGCATTTTGTCGAAAGTGCCGATACATTGCTTCTACTGCTAAATCACCATAACATGACTATTTTCTCTTATCATTTTGCAACAAAAGTTACACAATTATTACTGTTGCAAACATGTTATCTCTATGTTTGCACACACTAATCAAAAGCAATCGAAGTTATTTAAATAAATTTTCCTTGGTGACACAGCGTTAACCGAATTTACCATCTTATGTAACTCCAATTTGATCCTATGACACCTGACTTTGTCGTTGGTTTGATTCCCCTTATCAATCTCTTGTATTATCTACTCCATCTATTGAGATAATACTATTTAAAAAGTTGTACGTCTGTTAAGGCAAATATAAATTAATTTTAGCTTACAAGTAAACATTTTAAAAACTAGAATACAGTAAATTATGTAATTTTGTTACTTCGAAATATGGAAACCGTTTCAAGCCCTTTACTTCATTTCAAATTACTAATTACTTGTAAATTTTCCATTGTATTGAAGTGAATACCTCGAATCAGTGTTTTTTAACGCGATTTTCACGTTTTCAGGTGCTGAACAGGTCGATGGATCCGAAAACCTACGATCCAGTTCCGTTAATAGCTCAATTGCCGCAGGTGCCGTTATTGCCGCAACATATCATTACATCGGGGACAAGAAAAGACTGCATTAGGTTAAGAGGACTGCCGTACGAGGCTCAGGTCGAACATATCCTCGATTTTCTTGGAGATTACGCCAAGAGTATAGTCTTCCAGGGGGTGCACATGGTCTACAATTCACAGGTAAGGAGTCGGGGAATCGGTGGCAATCGGAAATGATAGGTAATGGAAGAATTTTTATAGCAGAGTTAAGGGTTCCTTTTTATATTCCATTTGATTTTCCATTTTACATGAATTAGGTAGCTATGTTTTTACATGCTTACCTTCTGTGGAAAACGCAAACAAGGCAATCTCCAGTTCCATTTTAACAAAGGTTGTGTTCATCACGTTCAATAACAAAACAGGGATGTAAGGGCTACGTCCAAAGTGTACTGATCGCTGTATGAATGGGCCGGAATAGGAAATCTAATTCTCTTGCAGCGCTGTAACCATTATTGGCATTCATTTTAGATTTTTAGGCGTCGATCATGTTGTTATCGTAGTAAATGTGTAGGGTCAGCCGAGCGGCGAGGCGTTCATCCAGATGGACTCCGAGCAGTCTGCGTTCGTGACCGCTCAGCAGAAGCACCACCGCTACATGATCTTCGGCAAGAAGCAGCGCTACATCGAGGTGTTCCAGTGCTCCGGCGAGGACATGAATCTCGTGCTGACCGGTGGGATGCCGGCCCCCGTCTCGCCGGCAGCGAAGGCCGCGGCAGCGGCCGCCGCCGCCGCGGCGGCCGCCTCGACGCCCGCCCTCCTCAGTCCCGGTATGTTACCACCGCCACCAACACCGCTCGCGGCACTGCCCCCCACTAACGTCCCCCCGCCGCCCCCGCCCCAGTCCTCGCCCGCGCAGAGCTTCCCCGCGGCCTGGAACAACCCCGCCTTGTACGCGCAGCAGCAGGCGCAGCTGATCGCGCAGCACAACCTGCTCGCCAGACAGAGCCAGGCTCAGAACGAGATGATGCTCATGAATCAGATCGCTCAGCACAACCTCGCCGTGCTCAATCAGAACGCGAGCGTGAACGTGAACCCGAACGCGCCCCAGAACGTGCTCAAGTCGCCCGCTCAGCAGATGTCGGTCATGCCCCTGCCGCCTCTGATGGTCTTCCCGCCGCGGATGCCGTTTGCCTTCCAAAGGCCGCCCTCGCTCGCGGGCTATCCGCCCTTGGAGCAGGCCTCCGCGGGGGTCGTGCCGGTCATGCCCCACGTCGCCGTCAAACGGAGTTACGGAGACGCGTTCAGCGAGCAGGCGACTTCGGCCAAAAGGGTGTATACGACGCAGCCGGCCTCTCTGCCCGTTTACCCCCATTTTTATCCCAATATGTGAACGCTCTCTCTTTAATTTGAGGACCTGAAATTCATGTGTATTGAACATGTTCCGGCTCGTTTACTTCAGTCACAGCTTCGACCGACTCTCACTCTGCTTCAATAACGTCTCGCGCTTTCTCCTCACCCCCTACTACTCCAGACTTAGTTCATATAAACGACGTTTCAAAAATTTAACACCCTGTAGAAACTTTAGATTTTGGGAGTCCTTTTACTTAAGATGGGTTAAACCCAGCCGGAACGTCAGGTTTCTCATAGAAATGAACCGAAACCGTCCTGTTTGACAGTTACTTTTAGCTTAAGGTTAACTTACGATTAAATATCACTAATTCTAACATTTAAGGTATGATATTAACATACTAAAGTATTAGATAATTAAGTTTCTAAAACTGAATTACTTTAGTGACGTTAACTCTAGGGTTACGTAAACTAAGTTGTGCACAATCGTCAAGGTGACGATTTTCCATTAGTTAATCACGGTAGCTAAATCGAAAATAGTTCAAGTGTCCTTATGCTTTGATATTAGTGAACAAAATGACAATAATAAAGTCGATAGGCGCTACAAGGTGGTGTCGTTCTCGCGAAAGCTCTGCTCGGTTAAGCTTACATTATATCTCTGTGCTCAAAATTGAATCAAAGACTGCAACTAACAATGTGATGGAGAAACATTCCCAGAATTTCGTTATATATTTATAATATATACTTATTTTGTTAAACATATACAATTTTTTGACTATTATATAGATAATTATATATGAAACATATCTACTATTCTCTTTCCATGTTCACAAAAGGAGGAAACGAAAGCTTTTGTGGTAACATAATTAAACTTTGTCTGCACTAATAATTATCTAGTTATGGATTTGGGTTGTATGTTGTTTGTTTGAATTTGAAACGGTTTTAGGACTATGTTACTTTTGTTTAATATTTTTTGTTTAGTATATATTTTTGATAGTAACATCCGTGGCAAGACGAGGGCAAATTGGTATACTAGGTAACAGTTGTCTTTCGTTTGCGGATGTTGTGGATAGATTTGGCGATCGGTGTATATTGTTTAATTTTTGCGACCGACATCGCGTCAGCCTTGATGAAGGGGACAGTTTTAGATGTGAATTCTGTAATCTTTTTGTAGTTATTTCTTGTTATCCGCAAGGCTATGCCGATTCGCCGTTTCTTTGTGTTACTTACAATTTATTACTTTGAAAGTAGATTAAGCGAGACATTTGTACAAAACCATTGGTAATCATTTCGCATTTTATGTGTATATGGTTTTACTTTTGAAACTAGTTTATTTCTTAGACGTAAACAACGTTTTCGGGGTGGTTTTTTCCTCCCTCTAACTCGCAAAAAACCGCACCTGAAACACTAGGATTTTTTTTAGTTTAAGCCTGCGTAGCTTTCGCTAGATTCCTGAATATGGTTCGGTGTTTGTTGCTTTTTGATTTCATTTTTTAACCAGGGACAGTATTGGTGAATGGTTGTTTTCTGCCCTGCTTAAAAATCACGGTAACTATATGATTTTTAGGCAGTAGGTACTTACATCATATACACTACATCAAAGATGGCTGTGTGACAACAATTTTCAATATAATTAAATACCGCCAGTTTTGAGTAGATATTACACTTCTAATAACCTCGATCGATTCAACCCAGACACGCAAACTTTATATAATGAATAAGTGGTACAAGAATGAATGTGAACACTAACCTTTCCTTGGGTTTTCCTTTGTTTTCTCACCCATGTATACAGAATAATTTTTTCACTGAAATGCTTAGTGCTTAGTCACTTCTATTTTCACCATCAAAAATTCTGTAATTGGAGTTGAGAATATTCATGAAAACCCCCCGTACTACTTACAAACTCTGCTAACAACTGTGACAATCGTAGTAGCGCCCTTGCATAAGCATGTGTTTTAAGATACTCCCCCAGCCCAGCCTATTCACAGTCTAGCGAAGGTACTGTCTGTGGATGCGACCTTAAAGACAATTTTTGTACTGAAAGTGGTGGTATTTAAGCTTAAGGTTGGGTCAAGTGGTACGGTAAATGAAGTGGTAACATGAACCGGAAGGTGACACACCTTCTGTTTTGGTAATGTGTCGTGCTTCTCTGTCTCAGTAGTGTTTGGGTAGAATGGTTGAAGCTGATGTTTAGAATAGAGAAGTTTCGATTACTTTACGCTCTTCCAAATTAACCAGAGTAAACTTTGTAAATACACTAGAAACTGAAACAATGCATCGCACCCGATTAATTAATTGGCTCTCTTCGCAGTTGGTGTGATCAGCTCTCTGGTTGGGGTACTCTAAGTTTGCTGATACCGCTCAAAAAATAATTCTCATAAAAAGGTCGAGTATGGACGTTAAAGGACGTTCCTATATCTCTTGTACTTGTAACGCAGCTCTTTTACTTCATATTATTATGTTCTAATATTTACACTTTATTAATAAATGTTTGTCACAATAATGCTTTTGGGTTTGTTGTTAGTTTCCTTTTGCTATTTTACATTACGGCGGTGCTTGTTTATGTTGTTTTGACGGTAGTAGGTGAAGGCAATGATGGTGAACATTTTGAAACGTTCTTTGAATTGAACTTACATAAAATTTGCAAAAATTCCCCAGCTATACTGTCAATAATTAGAACTTGGTGTCTATTTAAATTATATTAGTGTAAAAATATGAAATTTGTTTGCTCTAGTGAGTTTATTTCAAATGTTCATTCATTAGTTAAATTTTTATTTTCGATTGTCGCTTTTTTGGCGAAATATTAGATTTTTTCTTTATTCGCCTCGTGGTAACCTCGTCAAAACAATGAAAGCAGGCACCGCGCCATGATAAGGGCTATAGTTTTTAATTGGTTATTCCCGGGATTGGAGTCGTACGTGGTGTCTGCTGTTCCCGCCATATGGTGGAAAGGTTAAAAAACTGTGCTACACTGTGGTGAGTCTTATTTCAACTTATTTTGCCTTTTATACCTTAGAGAAATAACACCGTCTCCCGTTTTATGAGCGGTAAATCCCCTCACGTCTCCTTTCTCACATGTGGTTACAGCGAGATTTACCGCTCATATCTCACGCACATGAACACACATTACATACACACCGTAGATATTTATCTATTACTTTATTCAGTTACGTACAGCTTCTTTTATGTGGTGCTGATCCCTTTTTTCATTGGTCTAAATTGGTGAGAGGTTCAAACGTTTTTAGGCATGTGGATCATTATTGTTTTTCGTCAAAAATATTAAACCGTAGAATTACTAATAAGTACCGTTAAGAGAATCGATTATATGATATGTACGATATGAGATTACCGAGTCTGTATCTGTGAGGACGGATCCAACGTTATCTCGTAGTTGATTTTTTAATTTGTTAAAACTAGTTCAAGTGGAAACGCGGTTAAATACCCAAAGGTTACTTTATCTTGCGATACGTTTAACGATGAAATGCGAGTCAAGTAATAGAAAATTAAACAAATCCCTGTTTCACAAATACGGACCGAGATCTCCCAATACATGGAAACCTACCGATTCGCGAATGTGGGGGACTTGAAATTAATTTTCCCTCGACGTTTTTTTGTTCTCTAGGCGGGAACATCCTACCGACGCCGTTTCACCCTGGACCGAATTTTCCGGGTTACGCTCCGGTGCAACTGACCCCCGCAGCACTAGACCCACGCCAGTTCTTGCCGCAGATCATCTATTGGCCTTATCCTAGTCCGCCTGTATCGCCGACGAATTATTACCAGACGATGCCGCCGCCGGGAACTCTGCCGCCGCATCAACCCCAGCAGCACATGGTGAGAAATGTCAAAACGAAAACTTTAATAAAAATACATCAAACCAGCTGCTACTGCTAACGAAATACTGAAATACTTTGAACTATCCTCAAGATTGCTTAAGGAAGTGTTACAAAATACTACAAAAAACTATGCCATACAACTCTTAAGAGTATCTCAAAAGAAATAACGCATATAAAACTTTAGGTTCCTTTAAGGGTTAAGGATTCATCATATACCAGTCCTCAATGTCCATTGCTTTTCGGAGCTCCTCCATGAAATCTTTCCTTCTCATCTTATCCTTGATCATTATCGTTGGTTCTTTCCAAGTATTCCCAATTCTCATCATTTATTTTTCTTCTCCACATTGTGCGGGGTCTGCCTCTGGTTCTTGGTTTTGGTGGTGTCCACCACAGAGTGTGTGTCCGAACCAGTCCCACTTTCTTTTTTGAATTTTTTTTCCTATCAGGGTTTGATTGGTACGTTTCCACAGGTCCAGTTCCAGAAGATTTTTAATATTTTCTATAGGCTTTTATTTATGAAAGGTTGCAGTTTGTCTTTTATTCTTTCCGAGACCGTCCATGTGTTGCAGGCATACAGTAACACTGCTTTTACGTTGCTATTATCTACCTTAATTTTGATATTCTTGCTTATTTGTGTTGTACAGACTTTGTCAATGCTTCAAAAGCCTACCTTGTTTTCCATATGTTTCTGTGTGTTCTGCTACTACCTTTTCATTGAGTAAAGTTCCCGTAAAAGTTGAGTGAGTAAATTGAGAAGTAAAGAATTTACCTTTGCATTATTTCTTGGAATCTCTATCTCACGACCCTGCATTTATTACCTGTACCCGAGGAGGGAAGAAATCCGGTAAAAATTCATAAGTTGCTTGCTTGCAGACTGTATCGCTTATTCAGTCTAATGATAACAGTGAAAACTCTTAAGCTTATACGTCTATCATCTAAGATCTTCGTAGCATGCACTTCTCATTAAGTAAAAAAGCGACCTCTCTCGGAAAGTTTTCCTCATTTCCTCGAAATAGAGCTCTTACTTAAGGATTACCTCCTATGAGTTAGCAAAAATGTTTTACCAAACATTTACCTTACCCTTTTTTAGCTACTGTTAAATCATCACAAAATTTCTGAATTCCAGGACTGTCCATGAATTATCGCATTTCCCATTTCCCTCAGTTGTCTAAAGAAAATAGCTTTGCAACCGACTGTACTAACTCTTCTATTTTCTAATCACGAGATCAATATTTGCTAATTTTATTTCAGTTTCAGCTTGTTCCTAACTGACTACCATGTCCGTTTACCGAAAACAAGACCAGCACGTGTCACTATCATTAAACCATCTGAGATGTGCGGTACTCATAACACTATTTGTAACTCGATTCCCCTCGTTGAGTGATTACGGCGAAACACACCGATTCACAGTGTGAGACAATTTTTGTTCCAGTTGAGCCCGGAGTGCGTGCCGTTGCCCCAGATGGCCCCGATCCCTACGATCGACGCGAGGCTCCTCGCCGAGAACATGCACAGGGCGGAGCACCATCCGGACAAGGCGAGGCAAACGATGGCGCCTCCGAGTCAATTCGTCGAGATCATCATCTAGACGACTACGGGAAAACGGTGCACCAATTTAGTCTAACTTTTCCTTATTTCTTTCCTCTTCTTAGAAGTCTACTTAAAAGTAAGCTCGAGCGCAGTTATTAATTTTCAAGTTTTTTTTATTTAATTTATACATATGAATATATATTACTGCACATATCAGAAGATATATATTATATAAATATATTTAATTAATATATTTCAGATTAATATATTTCTTGTTAACACAAATAGATATTTAAATCTTATGTAGTAGTACTACGTATAATTTGTTCCTATTGAAGTATAACTTCTTATAGGCGCAAGATCCACTTTTTTATGAGGTCCAAACGAGGCGATCAGTAATATTACTCAACTTTTCACCTTATTGATCGTTCTAGTTGAACTGGATGCCAAAAATTCGAACTTTTAGTTTTTTTATTTAACGTTATATCGCGTTCATAGCTTTGGACGCGGAAACAACAAGATGCACCTCGTCTTCCAGAGCTATCCATAGGTATCGATAGATATGATAGGTTTAAGTTTCACGTGATATTTTGTATAGCCTCGCTTCACAAGCTTGCAATTGCTTGCAATACGCGTGCAATTCGTATTTACAATTTTCACAACGAAGGAAAACCGTCATTTGGAACATCAGGAGGGAAAAAACTGCACTTTTTTATTTCAACCCTACAAGTATCATATATTTTAATCAAAACCAGGTTTCCTTTTATTAAAGGGATACTGACTTATTTTTTTTATTTTTAACTTTTGACCTCGAATTCATTGACATCAGCTTTGGTAGTTTAAATCTTGACGAGCCATTTCTGATTTGAAACATCCCCCTGATGTTCTAAATTCGGATTTGAAGAATTAAAAGTGCAATAAGGATTATTAAGATATGTTTTTTTCTCATGTTTTTAGTGATAAAAGAGAGTTTAGTCAAAATGGACTTAGAGATAATACTGTTGAGTTTTGTTTAGAATTGTTTGAATATTAATAGTTTTAGCTAGTCTTTAACGTTTTTGGAGAACTTTTAGTGCTCTTAAAATCCACTTTAGATTAAGGTTTGCATTTTGTTCACATAAGGATCACCTATCAATATTTGATAGTTTTAAATAAAACTCTATATACATATTATTTTGTTATAAGTGAATTAATATAAGATCTAGAAACGAGTTTGTTACTTTTCTTATGTGATTTGATATATTTTTCATTTTTCCAGTAATAGTTCGTTGTACTCGTGACCTTCCGACTTCATACATTAACAAATTATTAACTAAATTGATGTATACATCGAATCGTTACTGGAAACCATATAGATTATTATATTATATATATAAATCTATTTTGATTTATACTGTTTTTGTTTTCCCATATTCTAAGATAATAAACTATCATTTGTTATAGTCCCATGTGTTTATTTGAAAAAAGTATTGTATAATTTACATTTAATTACTTTGATCATTTTCAGTTTTCATATCGTTAAGTCCAAGTTCTTCGTTCTGTTCAAAACTCCTTTCATACCGGTTTATCCTCAACCTATCGTCCGGCCGGTCATCATCCCTCATACTCTATAATAAAAACACATAACAAATTATTACAAAAACATTTTTAGATGGGAAGCATTTAAACAACTGGAAAATCCAATCTTTCATAAAACAAATACCGAAACTCTCATTTACCTGTATATAACTATTCCCCGCTGGATCGTCTAAAATTAAGGTTATGCTTTTTTTCCCCTCAAGAATTACATCGAATTGCTTCATGAATTCCTCAAACTTTTCCTTTGCGTTCTTCTCGGCAGAATCGCCAAATATGCGACTGTGTTGTGGATCGCTCAACTGATCTCTTATAGCAGTTATCAAACCTTCGACTGTCGTGAAACGTCCGCCTAAGGCATGGGGGCCGACTTCAAGCTCCAATTCCGGAATCTTCAGATCACAGGTTTCAGACTAAGGGAATAAATTGTAATGTTTTGGCTGTACGCGGTTAACATATTTACCTTCAAGACGTCTCTGCTGAAATCATCTCTGTTGTTAATGTCAACTTCAATGTGAACCCCCATTGGTTCAATTCCACCCCCAGATTTGATCTCGTTGGTTTTTAATCCACAATTGTCACAAGCGGTTGCCATTATTATCACTTCCTTAAAGTGGGGAATGTCTATGCATGTTTAAGGAAAATATTCAATACAATTACTAGTGAAGTTCTTTCGCCAAGATGTTTCAGTGATTTTGATTAAATTCCTAGTGTTCCTTATAAGGCGATTCTTGCGACTTATTTTTTTATTATTAAGGATACTTGTCACCTTCATGTTTGTTGAACAAGGCGACCTACATCCGTGGCAATTCGTAGGGAACTGCATTACCTCGCTCTCCAAATCTTCCAAAGTGAACTCCCCCTCACTTATCGGATGTAAAATACCGCTTTCTTTATCATTGTTTATCTCTTCCCTACTAAAGATGCCTAGTAATTAGAAATTTAACGAGCGATAGAATTACCTAGAGTTTATAAAAATTTCTATACCTAATTCATTGTCCTGCTCCTTAGTCCTTACGAAGAAAGAAGTTGTGCAGTTAGGATCGACTTTGGGCGCATCAGGGTTCTCGATGAAGCTGTTGCCTGATATGTCTTCAAGGATCTTAAAAATTGTAAGTAGGAGTTTAAAATTATGTGTGTATTTAGTAGTGAATAGAAATAAATCAAGTCAACAGTTGACAAGTATTTGAAATAACTAATAAGTTAAGATTTACAAGAGGTATGTTGACATAGACTTGATTTGAAACTGTTATGGTGTTTTACGATAGTGTTAGTAGTATTGGTTGTGGTAGTAGAGCATGATACGTGCTTTTCACAAAAAGTTTGATGTTGTAGTAATATTTTAGGAACATTTCCCCAATTAGAAAATAATTGAATCTTTGGAATTATTAAATATAAATCTACTTACTATAGTAAATGGCTCTGTTAAGTCCTTAAGCTTCTTTAACTTTTCAATAAAATCGTCGATTTGCTTTGCGACATCAGGATGTTCAATTCTTCTGACTTTCTGGTCTTGCTCGAGACCGGCTATGCTTCGATCAATTATGCCTTCGACCGTGGTAACTTCTAAAACACAAAATATGTCCCGCTCACAAAATTCTCTTCTGGTTCCGACGGTCCGGAGGGGTCCTCACCTCCTCTCTGGCTACTCGAAGGGATCTCGAAGTCCACCTCGACGATCTTAATCCCCGTGTGATCGCTCTTGACCACCTGTCGGTTCAAATCCCTCTCCGACTCTACCTTCAGGGTGATCCTCACGCCCTTCTCTGCGACTTCGGCGCCTGACTGGATCTCATTGTTTTGGTAGCCGCAGTGCTCGCAATCAAACGACATCAACACCACTTCTTTGTAGAAGGGGATCTTCGTCAACAGCAGCCTCGTCACGCCCTGGAATTGTTTAAACATTGAAGATAACCTCACTTTTGGTGGTGAATCAGTTTACCGTGGCATGACAATTCATGCACAAAGATTCTATTTCAGTTGATTCCGGTTCCGGATCGTCTGGGTTAAGATCACGAAATAGCGGTTTACACGGTTCCATAACTTAATTTATCACTAGGTGGAATAATGCAGTGTGTACAATTAATTTGAGGTTATGTTTGGTCGATACCTATGACAGATCGACATTCGTAATGATTCACGATACCTTGTATCGATAAATTATTTTTTAAATTGATTTATATAGATACTTTTTTACTCAGGAGACGTATCTTCCTTAAATTAGAAAATGACAGTAGTCCGTTTTTTCAAATTTTAATACCTAGATACTATAAGGTAATTCCTCTGTTGAACATTCCTTTGCAACATTCAACGTACCTTGCAATGTTCAAATATAGCAGGAAATATTGCTGCAATGTTTCAGCAATGAGATATGCTGTTGGGGTAATATGATAACCAGACTCACTACCTAAACAAGCAAGAGGTTGACTAGTTAATTTCAATTATTAACTTGTTAGCTATTACCAATCAGGTAATTCATAATTAACTAATATCACAGCTAATTAAACACAGCATTCACTGATTATTTCATTTACTTATCGCAGTGACTATTAGACTCATCTAATGACAGTAATTTTAAGTGCTCAAGTTTTGGATTTCCTGTTAAGAAATATAGAATAAACCAGTTGTTTGTGGTGTAAAAAAACTATTTTGGTGTTTTATAACTTTGTAGTGAATACCTTACCGACAATCTTTCACACAACCGCATTATGTCTAGTAATAAGAAGGCCCCTTCAGAACTCTTTAAGCATTTCGTCTAGTTTTTAAGGTATATTTTAAAATTAACATTTTTTAAAGATATTACCCTGTTTTGAATTTTGTACTAGTAGGCCCCTTCAGCACACACCATTTTTTCATTAAATCTACTCCATTTTGTCTTGTCCGCGAACGTGTTAAAAAAGTTAAAATTTGCCTTTGCTTCATGAAGCTAAGGTATTTCGCTCTGTTTTTATCAGAAAATAACTAACTAAATCCAGAACTATAAAATCAACCAAATAGTTTAAAAGTACAAAATTGAAATTTTATTAACAAAGCTTTATATGTGATTACAGAAGATTGAATTTTTTTTTACTGTTTTTTACATTTAGTTTTTCTATGTCCAAATAATATTAGTATGAAGAAATTTCACTAATATCAAATAGACCATCGTCGTCTATGCCAAAAAACGGGATATCATCACATATGCACTCGCAAATTATGCCATAACATATTTTGTAACAAGGACCATCATTAATAACCGTTTCAAGACTTATTGGTGGCTTCATAATGTTGGTACGTTCCGGTTTGACTGAATCAAATCTTTTAACAAGGCGTTTCGCATATTCTCCCCCTTCATATTGTTGATGTGGATTTTTATATTTATAACAGACCGCCCAGCGACATGGCGTATTTCCAGGGCATTTTTGCGCCGCTACCCTGGCCACAATAAATTCTGGCAAACATCTACGTTCAAAGATTTGAGTTGCCCTGATTAACGTGTTCATGTTGTATTCATTATCAACACAAGGCATGGGGTTTATAGCTTCCGCCATACCTGCGGACAAAAACAAATAAATTTTAGATTGCTTTTTTATACCTATCCCTCCAGTTTATTCTCATATTATTCAATATCAAAAGCGACGTTACAACAACCGCGTTGTCTTCACCAGGTTATAAAAGCATAAGTGAAGGTAAGTAACTCTAATACCGTTACCAATGTTTAACAAACACAAACCTTACCTTGTGGTATCTGCAATTATGATATGCCAATTAAAATGATAATAATTTCTCGTTCACTTTAAAATTGAGAATTTTACAATTTAAACTTTATTTATGGGTGTTAACTGTGTTATAAGTTATAATTGATTGTCGAATCAGACAAATGAATTTCTCTATGTGCCGAATCTTCAACAATAAACTTCGTAGCAGTTGACTTGATCATAGGGTATTGTAAACAAAGAAATGTTTGGGATTTGACACTTGACAGGACACTTAACAACTGTTGACTGTAGCGCCTCTAACGACACATGTTGTACTATGGCACCATAGGCGTAACACAGGGTGAGCACAGGATACATTCTAATGACAAAAATTGTAAACGAGTTTTTTTTGTTTTTTTAGCCTTGAAAAATCGGGGTGATTTGCTTAAAAGTAGCTGTGTGCTGAAGGGGCCTACTAGTACAAAATTCAAAACAGGGTAAAATCTTTGAAAAATGTTAATTTTAAAATATACCTTAAAAACAAGACGAAATGCTTAAAGAAACAAAGTGTTCTGAAGGGGCCTTCTTACTACTATGTCTATCACAGTAAATAAATCACATTAAAACATCACAGCGTATTTATCCAAAATACCCTCCAGCCAAAATTTCATGTCTGCCATCCTGTAATTCCGAGCCATACTTAAGTTTGTGTCAATTTTTAAATAGGCGATTTTATTGAAATCCGTCACAGGCGACCAGATAACGTTCCCTAACGATGGATCTTTTACAGGTGTTGGAGTACTGCAACAAACAAATACATTGAGTTGAAGGAGAGAAATACTGGAAGGTTACAATGTATTACCCTATCGTGGCGAAATTTTCCAACAGTTTCGTCCAACGTCTGCTTACGACCCTATCGGTAGGTGAGTAATTGTCTATATTGAATACTTTCCATATTAAAGGTACTTCTTCTGCATGACCCGTGCCTGTTGATTAGGATTATGGATCGTTCAAAAAGTATAATATGCAAAAAACGACAGGTTTTGGGATTAATAATTGCTGAAGTAAAACCAAAGCCTACAGATATCCTAAGAATATTTTATAACCCTTAGAACCAACTTATCTATAAACTAAAGCTTCCCGTGATTTTGTTTCAGCTTCAATCGTTGCTTCAGTCGTTGCCATGGTCAACACCACAGGTCAACTCTTCAGCCATGAAAGTATGTATATTGTAGTTATTTTACTAACTGTTCCTTTATCTCCTTTATCCTTTATTAATCCTTTATTTTAGATAGTTTACGTAAATTTACTGTAAAATGTTTAGTTGATGGGTGAGCATAACATCGATATAAGCTCACAGCTACTTTTCAAATTTTTGGTATAATTTCTATAGGTCGGAATTTCCAATTACCTTTCAGATCTGTTTTCCGCGACACCCCCACGTACTTCCTAACGAAATCCGCAATGTATGGACCTTCATAAGAGAAGATATACTCGTAGACAGGTATATGTCGATATAGAGAACGTACAGTCTCCGATACAGGTATGAAAAAGAGTAGATCGTTCATGTACTGAAATAAACTATCGATAAGAAACTAACAAATAAACTATTAAATATCCCTTACTGTCAACAGATTCTGCACCTGAGCCGTCACGATGCTTTCACCTCTTATATACCTTTTGATCAAAAGTTTCCCTATCTCTCTGTTCAAACGGAGATCGGATGTGTTGAAGACTTTCGCCACCAGACCGGGGCTTATGTCCGTCAGGAAGAGTACGGGTCTTAGCAGGTCCAGCACTGAGGAAAGACTATGATCATTGGAAATACTTTGTTTCCTTACCGCTAGGATCTTACGGTTGTGCGTCACTATGGCCTCGTTGGTCGCCGTGCCGATGATCAGGGGGACTTTGGCGACGTCGCCCCTTTTGAATATCGAGTAGGTCGACTCGGTCAGAAAGGCGTCCTCGCCCTCAGGCTCGACCGTCGGAGTGAACATTAGCCCCTTGAAGTATACCTGGACTAATTGCTAAAGGAAGAGGAAAAGTCATGCGATTTTCTTTGGTAAAATAGAGCAATTCAGTTAAACACGATGAACCATTTACACAATTTTATTTTGATTCCAAAATATGTTTCCAGATAATCTAAGCAGTTTTATAATGACAGTAAGGTGTGGAAAATGAGCAACAGAATTGGACATGATACGCTCATAGTGGAAATGATCCATAGCAACAAAGGCTAAACAGGAAGGCAAATTATTTAGAAGAAAACTGGTCAAGACGGTTTGACCATATAAAGGAAAGAATGGTGATGGGTATTCAACGCAAAATCAACAAAGAAGAATAATGCAGAGAGTTCAAGAAAAAACGGAAAAATAAACCTGGATAAATGACATCAACAGGCCCATTGAAAGTAAAGGAAAATATTATCAAGGAGGGTATCATCTGGATCTGGATCTGGAAGTAGAGGAGGGTGTGTAAAAGGCATTGCACCTATGCCCCATGGGTCCCTTTGTGTTTCTTCCTTGGCCCATCTGGCCCTAGGTTACCGCCCAGCCCAAAGTTGTTGTCACAGTCTCCAGGACGAGAGTACCATAGGCAATATGGAGAGAATTCTGGAAAGGTCCCCGAGAGACACCCTTTCTCTACTTGTCTTAAACTCATAAAGGGTAAAGAGCAAATCTATAGGTTCTAAAAACTTCTGAAGCTTCGTGAAAGTTTCAAATTGAAACTCACCGCCACCATTATGTTCATTTGTGCCTTAATCAAGGCGTCCACATTCATCCTCCTCAATTCCCTCACGAATCTGGTGCTGTTCCTGACATCCAGCCCTAAAGCGACCGCGAGATCCTCGGCGATCTCCCGATAATTGGTCCTGGAAGCCCAAGGGCACAAAGAACTCCCGCTCAATGCGATCGCCCTATGGAAGAGCCCCCTGCTTCTCCTGGAGGCCATGTGGTACATGACGCTGCTCGCTCCTGCGCTTTGACCGAATATCGTCACCCTTTCTGGGTCTCCCCCGAAGAAGATTATGTTGTCCCGGACCCAATATAAGCCTGCCAGTTGGTCCTTCATGCCGAAGTTGCCGGGGGCGGCCTCGTCTTGGGTACTCAGGAAACCTAGGAGACCTTTTTGTTAGTAAGTAATTGCAGAGGATTGCAACTTAATGTTAATACTTATTTTTTCTCGGATTTAATAATTTTCAAAATTTGAATTAACGATGGGTAGCCTTACCAAAGAGGCCTAAACGGTAATTTAAGGTCACGACAATCACATCCCTTTCCATGAGGAAATCCGGACCGTACATGTAAGAAGAGGCGTTTCCTTCGAAATAAGCACCCCCGTAAATCCAGACTATGACAGGAAGATTCCTTATGCCGCTGGGGGAAATCTAGAAGAAAATGGGAATATCAATGGAACTGTTATCAAACAATTTCAATGAGTGAATGGGTCTCTTGTGATTTGTAAGTGATGTAGCTAATGCTTTTGTTCCTTATAATATGCCATAATGTCAGTAATTACTACCAGGGAACCTAAGTTTACCTTATGACTGTTTAACTAATGATACGATTTTGGATCACTGTTTGTAGTCAAATAAGTTTAAAAAAGTGCATTGTTTTATCATAGAAATTTTAAAAATATTAAAAGCACCTCTCTCGTTCTACCGTAATTTCAAGTTTTTGATGATTGGTCACTACTAGTTTTGCAACTGTTTCAGTTATTGTATTCACGATAAATAATTGCTGTCTTTTTATTAGGTAAAACGATGAAATCCTCTTTATATTTTGCTTCACCTGTGGGTTGTAGACGTTTAAATACAAACAGTCCTCGCTCCCCACGACGTCTATCCCGTGAAGTCGCAGGGCAGTTTGGATGCATCCCGTTGTATCCCTCGTCGCGTCCAGGACTCCGTCCCATTTAGATAGTGGTTGGGGTGACTTGAAAATGTATAAAACGAGGTAATATCAGGGCGTGCATATACCTAATCCAGCGTAAAATGGAAATGTCTAAATTTTTTTGGATAAGTAAGTAGCATAAAAGAATTTGGCTGCTTTGAAATGACGGAAGTGGACGAAAATGACCTCGCTATGGTGATAATTGGCACGAATTCCTTATGACCTGAGAAGTCATTTCATTTTTTGCTAGAGGAGGTATAACCGTGAAGGTTAATTAAAATCCTCTGAAGCGTTTTCGACAAAAAATCCATTAGCAAACACGAAGAAGAAACAAGTCAGTTAATTATAAATGTTGGGGGATTATAAAAGTTCCTAGTGATTAAAAAACTAAGGAATTTATTTCCGTCTAGAGCTTCTCAACAGGAATTGAAATTTCAAAAATGTAATTGGAACTTAAAATATTGTATGGCATGTGAATAATTCCAGGAAAGTAATATCAAATCTAAAAAAAATATTTCAGAATATTTCACCGAGCTTGTTTAAATTCCTACTATCCTAAAAAAATGTTTGTAATTTCTCAAATTACCTTGAATCTAAGATCGGCCAATGGAGGCCGGGCATACGGGATATTCCTGTAGGAATAAAATATCCTCCCGGAATTCGTCCGGTTCTCCCTGCCTTGAACGATTCCCTTCTTGGTGACAACTTGTAGAGTTTTGTTCTAAAAACAATAATGACACTCACGAAATGACTCGTACTGCGAAATTTCATAAAAATATTTAGAAAAATCCAAAAAAAAAATAATTCTCACATATTTCTCTGGAAACAAAAATTTCAATTCCGCGTTAATCCCGACCGAACAAAGGAACAAGCCGACTGCGACGACATTCGGAAGAACCATGTTCGGTTTTTAACGGTTTTCGCGGAGTGAATTTCAAATGCAGACATCTGTACGTTTTATAAAATGGAGACGTCGTCGACCGATCAAATTCCGCGAGACCGTGTGTGTGTATTCGATAGAACAAGGGGATATTAATGAATTATAATGAAATAAACATAAACAAGATTTCGCTACAAGGTTGCGACTTGTGCGTTTTTTTGATATTTTCAGTTTTTTGCCGTTGAAAAAAGAAGTTCGCCAGTAGAAACACAAGGGTTCCTTCCATGGTTGCTGTTTGTGCTTAGTATAAGGCAGTTTTTTAATTTCAAATTAGAATATTTTTGTAATAACGCAAAAAACAAACCTGTACATGCAAATGTTATAGGTAACCAATTAAAAGGTCTATTATTAATATATGTATTTTAAAATGTTTATACTTTTCTTAGTTTCCGTGCCGCAAATTCTGCTATACTTTGATGCTTGTTTAAATTATCCTGTTTTTCATGCACAAAAATTCTGTTTTGGTATGAAAGCGGCATCCATACACCGTTTACGTTCGTTTGTCTCTGCCAGAGGGCGATTGTTCCTTAAATAGCCTGAAATTTAAACTGTCCACTCCTACACCGTTGTCCACCCTTGCCCCACTTTCCCCTATTAATGAAGTACAAATTAGCTTCCGCGACTTAGGAACTTGGGAACTCAAATTCCACTGAAATAAATCTGCTTCTCATTAAAAAAAGTCAATGGATATCCTATTTTGAGTGTAAAAGGTAAATAAAATTCGCTTATATGATTGTACAAATATTATCGAAGGAAATCGACTTTTTTTGGAAATTTTTTCAAAGCCCAAACCCACTTCCCATAATACAGTTATTAAATATCTGTTTTTAAAAAGATTAACAGCATAATCCATTGATGTAATTAAATACAGAACAAGAATATTGTTTTCAACAATTTGTTTCGTAGGAAAAACCTTCCTGCTCTCACGTGACATTACGATACGCTTGCATTTCGTATTCAACTTGGATAACTTTATAAAAATAATATATCAAGGTAAATTAATTTGTATTCTAAGCTTGCAAGCTGCTTGTTGGTAGCTGCTGTTTAGGTGTTTTCTGGTTTTCATCTATTGTTTTCCGTAATTGTTTGTGCATAATACGTCGAATAATTGATACGTGTAAATGCTTCTTTCGCCATAATTTAACGTACCTGCGACAATTGATTTGAGTTACTGTCCTAATTTTATGAGGGTGATTAAAACATTTTACCTGAATCAGGTCGAAAAGTCAAGATCTTAGCCCCGGTATTTGAGAAAACAAGGATATCTGATTATCATTCCTGTAAATCACACATTTTAATGTATTTTGCCAATTAATTATATTTTAAAGAAGCAACATAAATATAGTTTATTCATAAAAGCACTTCAATCTGAAATGTTGCTTTATAAGTTAGTTGTAATTACTTATTGAAACATTAATTAAATCAAATAATTTTCCTAACTAAAAAGTTAAAAAAAGTAAATAAATTTCTGAAATTATATAAATATTTTTTAATCCAAGTTAGTTTCCTATAGTTTTTTTTTAATTTGATTCGGGAAAACAGTAAAAAAATTGTGTAATTCAGTAAAATTGAGAGTCTTGGAATGAGTTTTACTCGTTTTTTATGTCTACAGAAGTTTTCAGTTCGACAAATCTAATTAAAAATCAGCCTCTACCAAACGAATTCTTAATTTGAGTCACTTCATCAGTCGTATTTGTAGTGGAAAATCTTCAAACAACACCTTGCATAAAGTTCCTGCTAAATAAATTAAAGCAGGAGGACGAATGGTAGTACCACATATGAGTTGTGAAATTTTCCATAACAACCAACATTATCGGTGATGATCTGATGATGAACCTATAAGAGTAAATCTTCTGAAACCTTGAAATCAAGTGCGTTTCATTACCTCCGTCACGAATATGGAAAAATCCTTTGATGCCAACTGCTTTTTAATTATTTTACAAAAAGAAATTTATTCAGGCTTTTTGCACGTTTAAAATTACACCTCTGTTGTTTTGCCTCATTCATAGTGTAAAAGAAAATGTTTTCACTCCCTTAATTCTCCCTTCTCTTCTCTTCCCCAATGAGTCAAACCTAATTTCAACCTGCCACTACCATGGATTGACTTCGAATTAGCGACGAAATGTGCCATGAAGCATTTGAAGAATCTTCGATTGGTGCTATCCTTCATAATAGAAAAAGAGGATCTAAATTTGCACTGGATATGTAGAACTGTTGTATGTTATTGATTAACTTCCAAAAACAAGTAATAGTATGATCTAATACACATTCCTAGTAAGTACACTTCGTACATATGGCTCGTCCACATACGTCGTACCCATACCTCGTACACTTACTTCGTACACACTCCTCGTGCACATACATAGAGTGAATATTGAGACAATTCCATTTTGGTGTTTTCTCTAATCAACTTGAGGTTTCATTACAATACGTATCACATTATAAACAAGTACGTAGTATATATTTCGAACGTCAATAAAATACGTACATATACCGAAACTTTATACTGAGGATTTCATACTTTTCTATTATATTTACGTATTTATTCTTTGCACTAGTTAATGTTAGTTAACCTTTAGATCTATGGCTGGAATTAAATTTAAAAACCGTTGAAGGTATTGTCTCAGCTAATAATTTAGTCAAATAGAGTTCGATGTTATTAGGAAGGCATTTCAAATTTTTGTGCACTTACTACATTACATAAAGTAAACGTGGGTAACACAATAGAATTGAAGTCCTAAAAGATCCTCAAGGGTACCTCGAACGTGAAAATTCCAAAGAGCGTTCTTGTCATGAAGTATTTTCCATTTTTCGTTTCAATATTAATTTCGCCTTCAGATTGTATGTCGTGTAACCTTTACACGTTCAATCGCATTGGCAATATCAGTATCAGTAGAATATCAGTTGAAAAGGTTCGCAATAACTCCGTCTGTTGTAACTTTTCTTCACCTGTATACTGAGAAAGTTATTCTGTTACCCATTCTAGCCATTTCTTGACATAATCCCTCATTAACATAACCGTTTGACGGTGCATGACTCACTTAAAATTTGATAAAATTCAACGCGATAGATCGCACTAATTATTTCATTAATAAACAAACACATTAGTATTTAAAATTATTCATTCTTAAAGAGAAACGTATCCAAACTGGTTCTTCGATAGAAAACCTTGCAGTTTATCTCGAGAATGGCTACAGGACTGAGCACACGCGATTCCGCAGTTTTAAACTGCGTATTCAACCCTACTTTACCACTGGACGAATCTGCAATACAGACACATGAAGAGCTGAAAGGTTAGTAAGTATTAAATAACATTCCCATTTTCACTCCAATGTATTTTAGATGTGGAGGATTTGACACCGCAGGTAAAGAAGTCGAAACGACTGGAAGCTGAGGCGGTCGCAGAGGCCGAATCGGGCAATCTGGGAAAGGCTCTGGATCTGATCAACGAAGCCATCGCCATGGCCCCAAGGAAACCTTCCTTGTACAACAACAGAGCGTACATCCACCAGTACATTAGAAACTTTCAAGGTAAACCTTTTTCATTAGTTTACATGTGGTTTTGTCATTGGTTTTTAGATGCGTTGGTCGATCTTAACACCGCACTAGACCTCTGCAGCGACGATCACAAGAGGACCTTATGCCAGTCTCATTGCCAAAGAGGGATCCTCTACAGAAAGTCTAACAGGATCGACGAGGCCAGGGCTGATTTCGAAATCGCGGCTAAAATGGGGAACCAGTTCGCGAAGAGACAGGTGAAACAGATTAAAAATAAAATATTGATGAATAATTTCTCGATTTCAGTTGGTGGAGTTGAACCCCTACGCCGCGCTCTGCAATCAAATGCTGAACCAAGTGTTCAACGCTTTGAAGTGAAATGCGCTGCTTATGAGACAACTTCCTTATGGTACCAACCATATGGTACCAAAAAAGTTGTGAGCAATAATGGTTATTTTCTATTAGTGCAAAAGTTAGTTTGCTGCTAGTAATAAAGAGCAAAGCAACCGTTCGTTGAGTAAGTCATTGAAAATTTAAAAGTAGCTGCAATGTATTTACCAAATTGGTGAATATGTTAAGAAATATGTGCTTCAAATTTACTTTTTTGATATGTTTTAGTGATTGTTCTCAGTGCGTAAAGGCAGTTACATGGTTACAATACAATTTAAGTTCCAAAGAGTTTATGTCAGCAGTTAAAGAACTAGTAATTGCCACAGCAGTAAATGGAGTGGATACTAGAGGCGCTTTTACCTTGAATCGATTTTACTTTATACATTAATAGACATGTGAGTCATAACAAATTATGGCAGTAGTGCACGATAGTAAAATATTTCAACATATGCCAAGAAATTGGTGATCACAATTTCAATAGCAAAGAAGAAGACTTAAAATAAATCACATCTTAATACCTGCATTAAAAAAGACAAAAACAAAACCCTTAATGGGAAAACAATAACAGACCCACAAATCAGTCGAAAAACAAAATCTTTGTCCCAGTCAGTGGAAAAAAAATTATAAATACAGCGACATAAACAATAATAGATACATTAGTCAGTAAAAAAACTATGGTATTAACCACACGTTTGTTGCCAACAACATGTTTGTTGCAAAAGAGGGTTTGTTTAGTGGAGATACCGGGGATCGAACCCGGGGCCTTTCACATGCAAAGCGAACGCTCTACCACTGAGCTACATCCCCCACTTGTATAGCACCCTGCCCTACATAGTTTTAAAGTACAAAGTTTAATCAAATATATTCTTTCCAGAGATAATTTAAAGACCACAAATGACACAATTCCTCGCAAAAGGAGCCGATAAGGGCAACGCATGAACCAGTTGCTTCCACTCTTGTGTTGTGAAATAGCCTGTTATCTCCACTAGAATAACAAAATTTGTTAATTTACTAAGCGTTACTTTTGATTAGTTAACAAACGTTTTTCTTGTATATATTTTATTTTCACTCCCAGAGGTGCAAAATTTACAGGATAAGAGGTAGACCGCTTGTCGACGGCCTTTCTCGTGTGGGACAGAAACGGAAAATGGGGCGGTAGTGTGACCTCTCTCGAGTGGGCGGGGCTTGGCTGCTTTCTGTTTGGTGATTCGTGGGGAGAATAAACATGGTTGCTAAGTCCCGCCCATTAGAAATAGAACCGCGTTCCCTTTCTCTCACACAAGAAATTCCAAGAAGGTTACGGACGATCTGTCTGGACTTGAAACTCTATGGTCAAGGGTGAATTAAATCTAACCTAAGTATTTGTGTGTATTGAAAATAAATTGTGATTGTAGTTATGTCGGAGGTGAGTGTTTTTTTAATTGCTGTGCGTCTGCTGATGAGATGATGAGATATGCTGGGGAAAATAATATATTGAATATTTATTTGCGGCGGAAATTGAGTGTAAGGTAGAATGTTTGAATAGTTTTTAAATGGTCTGATGGCTGAATTAAGCTGGCTTTATATTCCACAGGAATTCTATCCATACAAACAAGAATAGTGTAGGATGATGCAGTTACATAATGTATGAAATATGTAGCTTTCGAGATGATGCGGAGTGAGCACTTCGAGTCGAATCAATCGGTGTGAGGGAAAGAGCGACAGCCTCGGAAATGGTTTGTTTCCACATTGCATATTCCAGGTATGAGTAACTACCTTGTTTGTATTTAGGTGTATGGTCCGTTATTTATCGGTTTATTAAGGTTATGTTCGATTTACAGGGTCCATGCTATGGATCGGCCCGACACAAGTTATTTGTAATGTTTAATGTAGTATGTAGCATTTCTAAAATTTCAATTAAACCTTAATTTGACAGTTTTTAAATTAGATACTTCTTTCATTTTTAGCAGTTGGCTCCATTTGCGACCTGAAACAGAAGTCCGGTGTAGAACACATGTATATGAAGTGCAGATGTGTAATCGCTCGTGGGACTACACGGAAGAAGCCTCAGTTGCCATGGAGATACAGGAATTCGAAAGGGTACGGCAAGTTATTAGTCAGATCATTTACTCGTTGAAGAAATTTCAATTGCAGTTAATAAGTGTAAAGTTCAGATAATCAGCGACTGAAGTACTTTTATTTTCTCCATGGTTTCGCTTGACGTGACCATGATTAACTTGTTATACTTCCATTGGTGTTATTTCTATATTTTGAACAGAGGAAATTGAATTCAAACACAGGAAATCAAAGTTTGAGAGTTTACAGACATTTTTACGTATAATTGTTTTTTAGAGTAATCGAAATGTATATTCCTTGTGCAGTGTGTATATTCTTGAATACATATTTTTGGATTTGATTGAAACGGAAAAAGGTTCACTCATAAGGGGAAACAATAATAATACGTTAAACTGTGTTTATGACACATCTCCCATAAGAATTATATTAGAACAGAAATTTGTGTGGCAGAACTTTAGTACATATCCTGCCGAACAGTTATTCCATTTGTAATAATATGTAATGTACGTAAGTGCAAAGTACACTTGCAAAGTACACTTACAATATATGTAAGTGCAAAAAGTACACTTGTATTTATGTGTATCATTGAAATAGTTACTGTTACAACATCAGTTTTGATTATTTGTTTTTTGTAATTGTAGAAAATTGGTTATTGATAAACCGCGATGAAGATAAACCACTAGTAAAAACACAAGCCGTGCTGTTAGAACTCATGTTTAATGGTAATGGCGTTATCATGGTTTGATGTCGTTCAGTTTGATAGGGAGATTCGCCGAGTCAGAACAAAAACCAATTACTGCTACATCCAGGGTCGGGACCATGGGTATTGAAATGGAATGGTAAGACCTTTCTGGTATACTTCATTTAAGATTGAATTATGTAATCGCCATGTAGAAACAATCTTTTAACCATTTCTATGATCACTTTTCTATTTTTGAAAGTGACGGTACTTATCGGCCCAATCAGTGAATACTTTTAGAATCAGGTTTCGAGATCGTTCATTGCATGAAATATCCAATAAATATTTTGAAGAACCTCGAAAACTTTCCTATTCGGTTTTCTTACCACATGTTATTGTTGCTATTTCGCAATAGATGTCGCTTTCGTGCCTGTCTTAAAACAGTAAGTAGATAATTTCAGATGTAGTCCCATGCACTCTGGATGTTCATGAAATGAACAGCATTATAATAGAGACGTTGAATGGTTGTTTAAAAATTTATTAAACCTATTTCTACCTTTAGACCAAAATAGAATATTAGAGCGACGACTCTTATTGGTCGGTTTGGATGTCACTTGAAATTAGCTGAGGCGTGTTCGTTTTTACTAGGTGTCCCTTCCTGTCTTGACGTATGAATGGTTATTTTGTGTTCTGTGCCAGAGACGACATATTGTCACTTTTTGACATCAAGGTTTTATTGTTGTTTCATTTCATTCGTTAACCGGCAGTTTACAAGAGAGATGTGTAGTTTCTTGCGAAATCGTTCAGGTATCATCTTTGTAGGTTGTACACCTGTGAAAAACTTAGTGTTCTGGGCTTGAGTTTATTTATTGAGTTAAGGAGGTTTCCTTACGATAGATGTCGCTTCCACGTCTGTCTAAAGAATCATTCGACAGTTCACGTTCCATGTCAAACTGTCTTGACCTCGTTTCAATCGTGACTGCAGTAATGGGTGCAAGTGATTTTATTTTAATTTAGCGTAGGTGTAATTACCGTTGCTGGTCAGTGAATAATTCACATGTTATTGATTCATCGCCGTGATTGCGAGCAACGACATTTGTCGGCAAACTTAAAAGTGTGCGAGGTGTGTGGTTCATCCTGGACCCCTTTTGGGTATTTCTATTGCATTCTCTTTATTAGTAGTATTAAGAATGGGCTCGTGTCGTGTGGAACCCTTCGTTGTCTAAAGTAATCCTTGTAGGCTTTCTTACTATTGTTAGACTTTCGATAAAACCTTTCCCAGTTTACAGTTTCGGCAGATCTGTATGTGAAGCTCCTCAAAATCTCAACTCCCAATCAATATATTGCATCCATTGCTTCTATTATTTACCATTATTTGATTTACAAATCAGCAATTATTTTCAATCTTTACATTACACTTCGCCTATACGTGTTTGTTAATGCAATTGTGTAATATTTAGGAATTACTTTCGACACGACCGTAGGATTTGAAAATGGATGTGATGTCGGACGACAAGAGATTGATGCAGTGGCAAAGGAGATCTATGATTTTGGAAGTGATTCAAAGTGCTTGCCCGGATATTCTGTGTGAAGTCGCTGGATCGTCGAGAATGGAGAACCATCGGATTTATATGCAGATACATTACTCCCTGTATTTTTGCTTATGGTTCCACTCGTCGGTGAATGATGTAAGTGTTTTAAGCAGGAAATTGTTTCATGTTTGTGTGAAGTTGCAATTTGTAACACCACTTATATTGTTTCGAGAGTTTTTGGAAACTCTGTAGTAGGTTCCATTGGAAGTAGTTTTTGAAAAAAAAACCATAATTCATTGCATTTATATGGAGTGAGGAATTCACCAATCACAGTTGTTATTTCTATTTTTCGGCCTCAAAAAGTGAACCTTGGAATTTCTACATGAAACTCGCAGGATAGGTCCGTTAAGAGATTCTAAGCCCTATGGCGTGAATTTCAAGTCGATAGGCCCAACGGTTTTCGAAATAAAAAAAGAAATTCCCCTCCATTCTACCTTCCATATCTCGGAAAGTAAAAGCCATAGGAAAGAAATTCCTTCACTCCCGGCATCAGGGAAGCATCCCCTTTCGATTGACACCCTAATTTCGGAAATCTAATTTTTAGGCGATTTTGGAGAAAATCGCAAGGGGTTAACCTTCTTATTTTTCGGCCTCAAAATATAAACCTTTGTATTTCCACATGAAACTCGCAGGGTAGGTCTGTTAGAAGATATTTTAATTTTAGAACAATTTCTGAGAAATCGCCTACTAAAATTTGATCCTCCTCTTCTGTCCTTTATCCTTCGTAAGGATGTAGTGAAGCTGTGTTATTTAATTTGTGGATATTGTCCATTCTTCTTTTTGCCCATGTTATGATGCTTTGGAGAGAGAGAGTAACCGGTGATGTTCTTTATTTGATCTGATTGAATAATGACAAATGGGTAAATTTCCCTTTATTTTCGACAAAGAAAAACAAGTTTTGGAATTTCGCCCCTCCAGGTCGTTCTGGAAAACTTAATAGTGTACTGGTAGCGGTGGGCCGCCTCTCTCAATCTATTTTTTCCGTAGAGCACTTTGCCGTCTTGGAAGGAAAAGTCGTAGAGGAAGCGTCCCATTCACGTCGATGTGTTCGATGACCACACCCCTGTCCAGAATGAAAGAGTCACTGGGCCGCCTGGAGACGGGATCAGTAGAGAGAGGTGAAACTCTGGTAACCCTCAGCCTTGTCGATGCCTGCGCCTGAAAATGGAATCGGTAAGACTCTGTTAGGATAGATAATTCATAAGAATTATTCGATAAATCTCAAATAGGTGTAAATCGGTTCTATTACTTTTCCATTACAATTAAGAAAATATTATAAACATTATACATATTGAACTTATTCCTTAATTGCAAAATTTCCACCATTTAAATCTACGCGACTGTTATTCTGTTGAACTGTTATAAAGTAACGCAACGTCTTCCTCCATATTTATCATGCCATTTGGTCTTCTTCTAACGATTCTTTTTCTATGATCTGTAGGTGTCCTTTGGACGAGGCGAGCACGAGCGGCGATCTTCCGACGGAGTAGCATCGTTCTATGGCCCCTTAAACGTGGATCGATCTATCAACCTGCCCCAAATGGACTCCTTTGACGGCTAATGGAAGAAATGCATGGTCCTTTTTGTTAGTTATAGAAATATGAATGCTACGGTTTATTAATGGTGAGCAGACAGAGAAAGAGAGTGAGAGAGCGTGCGAAAGAAGGAAAGAACGAGTGAGAGAAAGGGGGAGAGATAAAGAAGAAAAAGCAAGAAAGGGAGCGAGATAGATGGAAAGAGAATGGGAGAGAGAGAGAGAGAGAGAGATAAATAAGGTGAAAAAAGAGAACCAGAGAAAAAGAAAGAGAAGAAGACAAGCAAAGTGGAAAAAAAGGACGAGGGAGAAAGAGTGGGCAGATAGACAGAGAGAGAGAGAGAGAGAGACGGAGTGCGAGAGAAAGAGCGTGAGAGAGGAGAGAAAGAAAGATTGATTGATTGATTACAACCCTACTTAGCCCAGGCTATTGCCGAAGGACGCAAAAAATCTTCAACATAAAATATAATACAATATATATTAATACAATTGCAATAAATACTTCCATAACTAAAATTTTTTTTTTTTTAAATGAGAGACCTCCTTTCCCACCAAGTAAAAATTCAAAAATTCCCGCGAAAATTCGTCCCTGCGCACGGCCTCTTCCCCCCGCAACCCGCGCACCCCCTCACCACCCCCGTCCCGCGTACCCCTCGGCCCCCCGCCCCGCGACCCCCTCCCCCCCGATACCCGCGCACCCCCTCATCACCCCCTCCCCGCATTCCCCTCACCCATCGACTGAAAATTTTCAAATTCTTAATTTTCGAGCGAAAATTTCCTTCGCTCCCCCCCCAACCCGCGCACCCCCTCACCACCCCCGTCCCGCGTACCCCTCGGCCCCCCGCCCCGTGACCCCCTCCTCCCCGATACCCGCGCACCCCCTCATCACCCCCCTCCCGCATTCCCCTCGCCCATCGACTGAAAATTTTCAAATTCTTAATTTTCGAGCGAAAATTTCCTTGCGCTCCCCTCATTCGTCCACGCATGGCTGAAGGGTGCAATAATATTCAACATCAAGTATAATACAATATATATTAATATAACCACAATAAATACATAATTAAATAGATTTAAAAAGTGCGAGAGAGAGAGAGACTTCCCTTCTCCCCGCGCACCCCTCGTCACCCTCTCACACCCAACGTCCTCCTCCTCGGTCCTGGTGATCGAGTCGCACCACAAAAGGTATCCTACATTGAGGCAGCCGTCCCTTGCCACATACCCCTGCGGCCTTGTTAGTGTAGTGCTTCATCCAGGCGTGTGAGCCACTCCGGGACTTATCGAGCTGAACGTCGTCCCCATACTCCAGTAACATGCCAACCATAGAAATTATACCTGGAAACACGAGGAGTTATCAGTGAAGAACATATTTTGTTGTTCGAAGTTCATACAACAGTTTAGGGCTCAGTTATTTAACATTTCTGTTACATTTACTCTCTTGTAGTTTGACCACCTTTAAGTATTGTTTTATTTTGATTATGTCTCCAAAATCAATCATTCTACGAGTACATTTTCAATTTTCTTCCAGTATGGCCCCCTTCTAAAACATTTGCACAGAATAATCGAGCTGGAGCACACCAACCACACTTCGTATGGTCGATCACCTCTCGACGAGGCAGCTCCTGCGTATCACGTCCAGAATGAAGCACTACCCCACTACCCCTATGAAAACTAAGCTCTCTCAGAAGGGTTGTTAACAAACTAGGAAGAAAACTGAAGATAGAAAAATTATTGACCTTACTGTGCCATTAAATAATAATTTGTTCAATTAATGCATGAACTTCGATAATAACAATTATAGAAATATCCTTGACTGTTGTAACATTAACTTGTAAATGTAAAAACAGAATGACTATCACAAGGATAATACTTTCAGACATATAGAAGGTAGAACGGAGGGGAATTTGTTTTTTGGAAAAACGGCGATATTTCGAAAACCGTTAGGCCTATCGACTTGAAATTGACGCCATAGGGCTTAGAATCTCCTAACGGACCTATCCTGCGAGTTTCATGTCGAAATTCAAAGGTTCACTTTTTGAGGCCGAAAAATAAGAAGGTTAACCCCTTGCGATTTTCTCCAAAAACGCCAAAAAATAGATTTTCAAAATTAGGGTGTCAATCGAAAGGGAATGGTTCCCTGATGCCGGGAAAAAAGGAATTTCTTCTCTACGACTTTTACTTCCTGAGATATGGAAGGTAGAATGGAGGGGAATTTGGTTTTTGGAAAAACGACGATATTTCGAAAACCGTTAGGCCTATCGACTTGAAATTGACGCCATAGGGCTTAGAATCTCCTAACGGACCTATCCTGCGAGTTTCATGTCGAAATTCAAAGGTTCACTTTTTGAGGCCGAAAAATAAGAAGGTTAACCCCTTGCGATTTTCTCCAAAAACGCCAAAAAATAGATTTTCAAAATTAGGGTGTCAATCGAAAGGGAATGGTTCCCTGATGCCGGGAAAAAAGGAATTTCTTCTCTACGACTTTTACTTCCTGAGATATGGAAGGTAGAATGGAGGGGAATTTGTTTTTTGGAAAAACGACGATATTTCGAAAACCGTTAGGCCTATCGACTTGAAATTGACGCCATAGGGCTTAGAATCTCCTAACGGACCTATCCTGCGAGTTTCATGTCGAAATTCAAAGGTTCACTTTTTGAGGCCGAAAAATAAGAAGGTTAACCCCTTGCGATTTTCTCCAAAAACGCCAAAAAATAGATTTTCAAAATTAGGGTGTCAATCGAAAGGGAATGGTTCCCTGATGCCGGGAAAAAAGGAATTTCTTCTCTACGACTTTTACTTCCTGAGATATGGAAGGTAGAATGGAGGGGAATTTGGTTTTTGGAAAAACGACGATATTTCGAAAACCGTTAGGCCTATCGACTTGAAATTGACGCCATAGGGCTTAGAATCTCCTAACGGACCTATCCTGCGAGTTTCATGTCGAAATTCAAAGGTTCACTTTTTGAGGCCGAAAAATAAGAAGGTTAACCCCTTGCGATTTTCTCCAAAAACGCCAAAAAATAGATTTTCAAAATTAGGGTGTCAATCGAAAGGGAATGGTTCCCTGATGCCGGGAAAAAAGGAATTTCTTCTCTACGACTTTTACTTCCTGAGATATGGAAGGTAGAATGGAGGGGAATTTGGTTTTTGGAAAAACGACGATATTTCGAAAACCGTTAGGCCTATCGACTTGAAATTGACGCCATAGGGCTTAGAATCTCCTAACGGACCTATCCTGCGAGTTTCATGTCGAAATTCAAAGGTTCACTTTTTGAGGCCGAAAAATAAGAAGGTTAACCCCTTGCGATTTTCTCCAAAAACGCCAAAAAATAGATTTTCAAAATTAGGGTGTCAATCGAAAGGGAATGGTTCCCTGATGCCGGGAAAAAAGGAATTTCTTCTCTACGACTTTTACTTCCTGAGATATGGAAGGTAGAATGGAGGGGAATTTGTTTTTTGGAAAAACGGCGATATGTCGAAAACCGTTAGGCCTATCGACTTGAAATTGACGCCATAGGGCTTAGAATCTCCTAACGGACCTATCCTGCGAGTTTCATGTCGAAATTCAAAGGTTCACTTTTTGAGGCCGAAAAATAAGAAGCCCTTGCGATTTTCTCCAAAAACGCCAAAAAATAGATTTTCAAAATTAGGGTGTCAATCGAAAGGGAATGGTTCCCTGATGCCGGGAAAAAAGGAATTTCTTCTCTACGACTGTTACTTCCTGAGATATGGAAGGTAGAATGGAGGGGAATTTGTTTTTTGGAAAAACGACGATATGTCGAAAACCGTTAGGCCTATCGACTTGAAATTGACGCCATAGGGCTTAGAATCTCCTAACGGACCTATCCTGCGAGTTTCATGTCGAAATTCAAAGGTTCACTTTTTGAGGCCGAAAAATAAGAAGGTTAACCCCTTGCGATTTTCTCCAAAAACGCCAAAAAATAGATTTTCAAAATTAGGGTGTCAATCGAAAGGGAATGGTTCCCTGATGCCGGGAAAAAAGGAATTTCTTCTCTACGACTTTTACTTCCTGAGATATGGAAGGTAGAATGGAGGGGAATTTGTTTTTTGGAAAAACGACGATATTTCGAAAACCGTTAGGCCTATCGACTTGAAATTGACGCCATAGGGCTTAGAATCTCCTAACGGACCTATCCTGCGAGTTTCATGTCGAAATTCAAAGGTTCACTTTTTGAGGCCGAAAAATAAGAAGGTTAACCCCTTGCGATTTTCTCCAAAAACGCCAAAAAATAGATTTTCAAAATTAGGGTGTCAATCGAAAGGGAATGGTTCCCTGATGCCGGGAAAAAAGGAATTTCTTCTCTACGACTTTTACTTCCTGAGATATGGAAGGTAGAATGGAGGGGAATTTGTTTTTTGGAAAAACGACGATATTTCGAAAACCGTTAGGCCTATCGACTTGAAATTGACGCCATAGGGCTTAGAATCTCCTAACGGACCTATCCTGCGAGTTTCATGTCGAAATTCAAAGGTTCACTTTTTGAGGCCGAAAAATAAGAAGGTTAACCCCTTGCGATTTTCTCCAAAAACGCCAAAAAATAGATTTTCAAAATTAGGGTGTCAATCGAAAGGGAATGGTTCCCTGATGCCGGGAAAAAAGGAATTTCTTCTCTACGACTTTTACTTCCTGAGATATGGAAGGTAGAATGGAGGGGAATTTGGTTTTTGGAAAAACGACGATATTTCGAAAACCGTTAGGCCTATCGACTTGAAATTGACGCCATAGGGCTTAGAATCTCCTAACGGACCTATCCTGCGAGTTTCATGTCGAAATTCAAAGGTTCACTTTTTGAGGCCGAAAAATAAGAAGGTTAACCCCTTGCGATTTTCTCCAAAAACGCCAAAAAATAGATTTTCAAAATTAGGGTGTCAATCGAAAGGGAATGGTTCCCTGATGCCGGGAAAAAAGGAATTTCTTCTCTACGACTTTTACTTCCTGAGATATGGAAGGTAGAATGGAGGGGAATTTGTTTTTTGGAAAAACGACGATATTTCGAAAACCGTTAGGCCTATCGACTTGAAATTGACGCCATAGGGCTTAGAATCTCCTAACGGACCTATCCTGCGAGTTTCATGTCGAAATTCAAAGGTTCACTTTTTGAGGCCGAAAAATAAGAAGGTTAACCCCTTGCGATTTTCTCCAAAAACGCCAAAAAATAGATTTTCAAAATTAGGGTGTCAATCGAAAGGGAATGGTTCCCTGATGCCGGGAAAAAAGGAATTTCTTCTCTACGACTTTTACTTCCTGAGATATGGAAGGTAGAATGGAGGGGAATTTGTTTTTTGGAAAAACGGCGATATGTCGAAAACCGTTAGGCCTATCGACTTGAAATTGACGCCATAGGGCTTAGAATCTCCTAACGGACCTATCCTGCGAGTTTCATGTCGAAATTCAAAGGTTCACTTTTTGAGGCCGAAAAATAAGAAGGTTACCCTTGCGATTTTCCCCCTAAAAGCCAAAAAATAGATTTTCAAAATTAGGGTGTCAATCGAAAGGGAATGGTTCCCTGATGCCGGGAAAAAAGCAATTTCTTCTCTACGACTTTTACTTCCTGAGATATGGAAGGTAGAATGGAGGGGAATTTGTTTTTTGGAAAAACGACGATATGTCGAAAACCGTTAGGCCTATCGACTTGAAATTGACGCCATAGGGCTTAGAATCTCCTAACGGACCTATCCTGCGAGTTTCATGTCGAAATTCAAAGGTTCACTTTTTGAGGCCGAAAAATAAGAAGGTTAACCCCTTGCGATTTTCTCCAAAAACGCCAAAAAATAGATTTTCAAAATTAGGGTGTCAATCGAAAGGGAATGGTTCCCTGATGCCGGGAAAAAAGGAATTTCTTCTCTACGACTTTTACTTCCTGAGATATGGAAGGTAGAATGGAGGGGAATTTGTTTTTTGGAAAAACGACGATATTTCGAAAACCGTTAGGCCTATCGACTTGAAATTGACGCCATAGGGCTTAGAATCTCCTAACGGACCTATCCTGCGAGTTTCATGTCGAAATTCAAAGGTTCACTTTTTGAGGCCGAAAAATAAGAAGGTTAACCCCTTGCGATTTTCTCCAAAAACGCCAAAAAATAGATTTTCAAAATTAGGGTGTCAATCGAAAGGGAATGGTTCCCTGATGCCGGGAAAAAAGGAATTTCTTCTCTACGACTTTTACTTCCTGAGATATGGAAGGTAGAATGGAGGGGAATTTGTTTTTTGGAAAAACGACGATATTTCGAAAACCGTTAGGCCTATCGACTTGAAATTGACGCCATAGGGCTTAGAATCTCCTAACGGACCTATCCTGCGAGTTTCATGTCGAAATTCAAAGGTTCACTTTTTGAGGCCGAAAAATAAGGTTAACCCCTTGCGATTTTCCCCCTAAAGGCCAAAAAATAGATTTTCAAAATTAGGGTGTCAATCGAAAGGGAATGGTTCCCTGATGCCGGGAAAAAAGGAATTTCTTCTCTACGACTTTTACTTCCTGAGATATGGAAGGTAGAATGGAGGGGAATTTGTTTTTTGGAAAAACGACGATATGTCGAAAACCGTTAGGCCTATCGACTTGAAATTGACGCCATAGGGCTTAGAATCTCCTAACGGACCTATCCTGCGAGTTTCATGTCGAAATTCAAAGGTTCACTTTTTGAGGCCGAAAAATAAGAAGGTTAACCCCTTGCGATTTTCTCCAAAAACGCCAAAAAATAGATTTTCAAAATTAGGGTGTCAATCGAAAGGGAATGGTTCCCTGATGCCGGGAAAAAAGGAATTTCTTCTCTACGACTTTTACTTCCTGAGATATGGAAGGTAGAATGGAGGGGAATTTGTTTTTTGGAAAAACGACGATATTTCGAAAACCGTTAGGCCTATCGACTTGAAATTGACGCCATAGGGCTTAGAATCTCCTAACGGACCTATCCTGCGAGTTTCATGTCGAAATTCAAAGGTTCACTTTTTGAGGCCGAAAAATAAGAAGGTTAACCCCTTGCGATTTTCTCCAAAAACGCCAAAAAATAGATTTTCAAAATTAGGGTGTCAATCGAAAGGGAATGGTTCCCTGATGCCGGGAAAAAAGGAATTTCTTCTCTACGACTTTTACTTCCTGAGATATGGAAGGTAGAATGGAGGGGAATTTGTTTTTTGGAAAAACGGCGATATTTCGAAAACCGTTAGGCCTATCGACTTGAAATTGACGCCATAGGGCTTAGAATCTCCTAACGGACCTATCCTGCGAGTTTCATGTCGAAATTCAAAGGTTCACTTTTTGAGGCCGAAAAATAAGAAGGTTAACAACCCCTTGCGATTTTCTCCAAAAACGCCAAAAAATAGATTTTCAAAATTAGGGTGTCAATCGAAAGGGAATGGTTCCCTGATGCCGGGAAAAAAGGAATTTCTTCTCTACGACTTTTACTTCCTGAGATATGGAAGGTAGAATGGAGGGGAATTTGTTTTTTGGAAAAACGACGATATTTCGAAAACCGTTAGGCCTATCGACTTGAAATTGACGCCATAGGGCTTAGAATCTCCTAACGGACCTATCCTGCGAGTTTCATGTCGAAATTCAAAGGTTCACTTTTTGAGGCCGAAAAATAAGAAGGTTAACCCCTTGCGATTTTCCCCCTAAAAGCCAAAAAATAGATTTTCAAAATTAGGGTGTCAATCGAAAGGGAATGGTTCCCTGATGCCGGGAAAAAAGGAATTTCTTCTCTACGACTTTTACTTCCTGAGATATGGAAGGTAGAATGGAGGGGAATTTGTTTTTTGGAAAAACGACGATATGTCGAAAACCGTTAGGCCTATCGACTTGAAATTGACGCCATAGGGCTTAGAATCTCCTAACGGACCTATCCTGCGAGTTTCATGTCGAAATTCAAAGGTTCACTTTTTGAGGCCGAAAAATAAGAAGGTTAACCCCTTGCGATTTTCTCCAAAAACGCCAAAAAATAGATTTTCAAAATTAGGGTGTCAATCGAAAGGGAATGGTTCCCTGATGCCGGGAAAAAAGGAATTTCTTCTCTACGACTTTTACTTCCTGAGATATGGAAGGTAGAATGGAGGGGAATTTGTTTTTTGGAAAAACGGCGATATTTCGAAAACCGTTAGGCCTATCGACTTGAAATTGACGCCATAGGGCTTAGAATCTCCTAACGGACCTATCCTGCGAGTTTCATGTCGAAATTCAAAGGTTCACTTTTTGAGGCCGAAAAATAAGAAGGTTAACCCCTTGCGATTTTCTCCAAAAACGCCAAAAAATAGATTTTCAAAATTAGGGTGTCAATCGAAAGGGAATGGTTCCCTGATGCCGGGAAAAAAGGAATTTCTTCTCTACGACTTTTACTTCCTGAGATATGGAAGGTAGAATGGAGGGGAATTTGTTTTTTGGAAAAACGACGATATTTCGAAAACCGTTAGGCCTATCGACTTGAAATTGACGCCATAGGGCTTAGAATCTCCTAACGGACCTATCCTGCGAGTTTCATGTCGAAATTCAAAGGTTCACTTTTTGAGGCCGAAAAATAAGAAGGTTAACCCCTTGCGATTTTCTCCAAAAACGCCAAAAAATAGATTTTCAAAATTAGGGTGTCAATCGAAAGGGAATGGTTCCCTGATGCCGGGAAAAAAGGAATTTCTTCTCTACGACTTTTACTTCCTGAGATATGGAAGGTAGAATGGAGGGGAATTTGTTTTTTGGAAAAACGACGATATTTCGAAAACCGTTAGGCCTATCGACTTGAAATTGACGCCATAGGGCTTAGAATCTCCTAACGGACCTATCCTGCGAGTTTCATGTCGAAATTCAAAGGTTCACTTTTTGAGGCCGAAAAATAAGAAGGTTAACCCCTTGCGATTTTCTCCAAAAACGCCAAAAAATAGATTTTCAAAATTAGGGTGTCAATCGAAAGGGAATGGTTCCCTGATGCCGGGAAAAAAGGAATTTCTTCTCTACGACTTTTACTTCCTGAGATATGGAAGGTAGAATGGAGGGGAATTTGTTTTTTGGAAAAACGACGATATTTCGAAAACCGTTAGGCCTATCGACTTGAAATTGACGCCATAGGGCTTAGAATCTCCTAACGGACCTATCCTGCGAGTTTCATGTCGAAATTCAAAGGTTCACTTTTTGAGGCCGAAAAATAAGAAGGTTAACCCCTTGCGATTTTCTCCAAAAACGCCAAAAAATAGATTTTCAAAATTAGGGTGTCAATCGAAAGGGAATGGTTCCCTGATGCCGGGAAAAAAGGAATTTCTTCTCTACGACTTTTACTTCCTGAGATATGGAAGGTAGAATGGAGGGGAATTTGTTTTTTGGAAAAACGACGATATTTCGAAAACCGTTAGGCCTATCGACTTGAAATTGACGCCATAGGGCTTAGAATCTCCTAACGGACCTATCCTGCGAGTTTCATGTCGAAATTCAAAGGTTCACTTTTTGAGGCCGAAAAATAAGAAGGTTAACCCCTTGCGATTTTCTCCAAAAACGCCAAAAAATAGATTTTCAAAATTAGGGTGTCAATCGAAAGGGAATGGTTCCCTGATGCCGGGAAAAAAGGAATTTCTTCTCTACGACTTTTACTTCCTGAGATATGGAAGGTAGAATGGAGGGGAATTTGTTTTTTGGAAAAACGACGATATTTCGAAAACCGTTAGGCCTATCGACTTGAAATTGACGCCATAGGGCTTAGAATCTCCTAACGGACCTATCCTGCGAGTTTCATGTCGAAATTCAAAGGTTCACTTTTTGAGGCCGAAAAATAAGAAGGTTAACCCCTTGCGATTTTCTCCAAAAACGCCAAAAAATAGATTTTCAAAATTAGGGTGTCAATCGAAAGGGAATGGTTCCCTGATGCCGGGAAAAAAGGAATTTCTTCTCTACGACTTTTACTTCCTGAGATATGGAAGGTAGAATGGAGGGGAATTTGTTTTTTGGAAAAACGACGATATTTCGAAAACCGTTAGGCCTATCGACTTGAACTTGACGCCATAGGGCTTAGAATCTCCTAACGGACCTATCCTGCGAGTTTCATGTCGAAATTCAAAGGTTCACTTTTTGAGGCCGAAAAATAAGAAGGTTAACCCCTTGCGATTTTCTCCAAAAACGCCAAAAAATAGATTTTCAAAATTAGGGTGTCAATCGAAAGGGAATGGTTCCCTGATGCCGGGAAAAAAGGAATTTCTTCTCTACGACTTTTACTTCCTGAGATATGGAAGGTAGAATGGAGGGGAATTTGTTTTTTGGAAAAACGGTGATATTTCGAAAACCGTTAGGCCTATCGACTTGAAATTGACGCCATAGGGCTTAGAATCTCCTAACGGACCTATCCTGCGAGTTTCATGTCGAAATTCAAAGGTTCACTTTTTGAGGCCGAAAAATAAGAAGGTTAACCCCTTGCGATTTTCTCCAAAAACGCCAAAAAATAGATTTTCAAAATTAGGGTGTCAATCGAAAGGGAATGGTTCCCTGATGCCGGGAAAAAAGGAATTTCTTCTCTACGACTTTTACTTCCTGAGATATGGAAGGTAGAATGGAGGGGAATTTGTTTTTTGGAAAAACGGCGATATTTCGAAAACCGTTAGGCCTATCGACTTGAAATTGACGCCATAGGGCTTAGAATCTCCTAACGGACCTATCCTGCGAGTTTCATGTCGAAATTCAAAGGTTCACTTTTTGAGGCCGAAAAATAAGAAGGTTAACCCCTTGCGATTTTCCCCCTAAAAGCCAAAAAATAGATTTTCAAAATTAGGGTGTCAATCGAAAGGGAATGGTTCCCTGATGCCGGGAAAAAAGGAATTTCTTCTCTACGACTTTTACTTCCTGAGATATGGAAGGTAGAATGGAGGGGAATTTGTTTTTTGGAAAAACGACGATATGTCGAAAACCGTTAGGCCTATCGACTTGAAATTGACGCCATAGGGCTTAGAATCTCCTAACGGACCTATCCTGCGAGTTTCATGTCGAAATTCAAAGGTTCACTTTTTGAGGCCGAAAAATAAGAAGGTTAACCCCTTGCGATTTTCTCCAAAAACGCCAAAAAATAGATTTTCAAAATTAGGGTGTCAATCGAAAGGGAATGGTTCCCTGATGCCGGGAAAAAAGGAATTTCTTCTCTACGACTTTTACTTCCTGAGATATGGAAGGTAGAATGGAGGGGAATTTGTTTTTTGGAAAAACGACGATATTTCGAAAACCGTTAGGCCTATCGACTTGAAATTGACGCCATAGGGCTTAGAATCTCCTAACGGACCTATCCTGCGAGTTTCATGTCGAAATTCAAAGGTTCACTTTTTGAGGCCGAAAAATAAGAAGGTTAACCCCTTGCGATTTTCTCCAAAAACGCCAAAAAATAGATTTTCAAAATTAGGGTGTCAATCGAAAGGGAATGGTTCCCTGATGCCGGGAAAAAAGGAATTTCTTCTCTACGACTTTTACTTCCTGAGATATGGAAGGTAGAATGGAGGGGAATTTGTTTTTTGGAAAAACGACGATATTTCGAAAACCGTTAGGCCTATCGACTTGAAATTGACGCCATAGGGCTTAGAATCTCCTAACGGACCTATCCTGCGAGTTTCATGTCGAAATTCAAAGGTTCACTTTTTGAGGCCGAAAAATAAGAAGGTTAACCCCTTGCGATTTTCTCCAAAAACGCCAAAAAATAGATTTTCAAAATTAGGGTGTCAATCGAAAGGGAATGGTTCCCTGATGCCGGGAAAAAAGGAATTTCTTCTCTACGACTTTTACTTCCTGAGATATGGAAGGTAGAATGGAGGGGAATTTGTTTTTTGGAAAAACGGCGATATTTCGAAAACCGTTAGGCCTATCGACTTGAAATTGACGCCATAGGGCTTAGAATCTCCTAACGGACCTATCCTGCGAGTTTCATGTCGAAATTCAAAGGTTCACTTTTTGAGGCCGAAAAATAAGAAGGTTAACCCCTTGCGATTTTCTCCAAAAACGCCAAAAAATAGATTTTCAAAATTAGGGTGTCAATCGAAAGGGAATGGTTCCCTGATGCCGGGAAAAAAGGAATTTCTTCTCTACGACTTTTACTTCCTGAGATATGGAAGGTAGAATGGAGGGGAATTTGTTTTTTGGAAAAACGACGATATTTCGAAAACCGTTAGGCCTATCGACTTGAAATTGACGCCATAGGGCTTAGAATCTCCTAACGGACCTATCCTGCGAGTTTCATGTCGAAATTCAAAGGTTCACTTTTTGAGGCCGAAAAATAAGAAGGTTAACCCCTTGCGATTTTCCCCCTAAAAGCCAAAAAATAGATTTTCAAAATTAGGGTGTCAATCGAAAGGGAATGGTTCCCTGATGCCGGGAAAAAAGGAATTTCTTCTCTACGACTTTTACTTCCTGAGATATGGAAGGTAGAATGGAGGGGAATTTGTTTTTTGGAAAAACGACGATATGTCGAAAACCGTTAGGCCTATCGACTTGAAATTGACGCCATAGGGCTTAGAATCTCCTAACGGACCTATCCTGCGAGTTTCATGTCGAAATTCAAAGGTTCACTTTTTGAGGCCGAAAAATAAGAAGGTTAACCCCTTGCGATTTTCTCCAAAAACGCCAAAAAATAGATTTTCAAAATTAGGGTGTCAATCGAAAGGGAATGGTTCCCTGATGCCGGGAAAAAAGGAATTTCTTCTCTACGACTTTTACTTCCTGAGATATGGAAGGTAGAATGGAGGGGAATTTGTTTTTTGGAAAAACGACGATATTTCGAAAACCGTTAGGCCTATCGACTTGAAATTGACGCCATAGGGCTTAGAATCTCCTAACGGACCTATCCTGCGAGTTTCATGTCGAAATTCAAAGGTTCACTTTTTGAGGCCGAAAAATAAGAAGGTTAACCCCTTGCGATTTTCTCCAAAAACGCCAAAAAATAGATTTTCAAAATTAGGGTGTCAATCGAAAGGGAATGGTTCCCTGATGCCGGGAAAAAAGGAATTTCTTCTCTACGACTTTTACTTCCTGAGATATGGAAGGTAGAATGGAGGGGAATTTGTTTTTTGGAAAAACGACGATATTTCGAAAACCGTTAGGCCTATCGACTTGAAATTGACGCCATAGGGCTTAGAATCTCCTAACGGACCTATCCTGCGAGTTTCATGTCGAAATTCAAAGGTTCACTTTTTGAGGCCGAAAAATAAGAAGGTTAACCCCTTGCGATTTTCTCCAAAAACGCCAAAAAATAGATTTTCAAAATTAGGGTGTCAATCGAAAGGGAATGGTTCCCTGATGCCGGGAAAAAAGGAATTTCTTCTCTACGACTTTTACTTCCTGAGATATGGAAGGTAGAATGGAGGGGAATTTGTTTTTTGGAAAAACGACGATATTTCGAAAACCGTTAGGCCTATCGACTTGAAATTGACGCCATAGGGCTTAGAATCTCCTAACGGACCTATCCTGCGAGTTTCATGTCGAAATTCAAAGGTTCACTTTTTGAGGCCGAAAAATAAGAAGGTTAACCCCTTGCGATTTTCTCCAAAAACGCCAAAAAATAGATTTTCAAAATTAGGGTGTCAATCGAAAGGGAATGGTTCCCTGATGCCGGGAAAAAAGGAATTTCTTCTCTACGACTTTTACTTCCTGAGATATGGAAGGTAGAATGGAGGGGAATTTGTTTTTTGGAAAAACGACGATATTTCGAAAACCGTTAGGCCTATCGACTTGAAATTGACGCCATAGGGCTTAGAATCTCCTAACGGACCTATCCTGCGAGTTTCATGTCGAAATTCAAAGGTTCACTTTTTGAGGCCGAAAAATAAGAAGGTTAACCCCTTGCGATTTTCTCCAAAAACGCCAAAAAATAGATTTTCAAAATTAGGGTGTCAATCGAAAGGGAATGGTTCCCTGATGCCGGGAAAAAAGGAATTTCTTCTCTACGACTTTTACTTCCTGAGATATGGAAGGTAGAATGGAGGGGAATTTGTTTTTTGGAAAAACGACGATATTTCGAAAACCGTTAGGCCTATCGACTTGAACTTGACGCCATAGGGCTTAGAATCTCCTAACGGACCTATCCTGCGAGTTTCATGTCGAAATTCAAAGGTTCACTTTTTGAGGCCGAAAAATAAGAAGGTTAACCCCTTGCGATTTTCTCCAAAAACGCCAAAAAATAGATTTTCAAAATTAGGGTGTCAATCGAAAGGGAATGGTTCCCTGATGCCGGGAAAAAAGGAATTTCTTCTCTACGACTTTTACTTCCTGAGATATGGAAGGTAGAATGGAGGGGAATTTGTTTTTTGGAAAAACGGTGATATTTCGAAAACCGTTAGGCCTATCGACTTGAAATTGACGCCATAGGGCTTAGAATCTCCTAACGGACCTATCCTGCGAGTTTCATGTCGAAATTCAAAGGTTCACTTTTTGAGGCCGAAAAATAAGAAGGTTAACCCCTTGCGATTTTCTCCAAAAACGCCAAAAAATAGATTTTCAAAATTAGGGTGTCAATCGAAAGGGAATGGTTCCCTGATGCCGGGAAAAAAGGAATTTCTTCTCTACGACTTTTACTTCCTGAGATATGGAAGGTAGAATGGAGGGGAATTTGTTTTTTGGAAAAACGGCGATATTTCGAAAACCGTTAGGCCTATCGACTTGAAATTGACGCCATAGGGCTTAGAATCTCCTAACGGACCTATCCTGCGAGTTTCATGTCGAAATTCAAAGGTTCACTTTTTGAGGCCGAAAAATAAGAAGGTTAACCCCTTGCGATTTTCCCCCTAAAAGCCAAAAAATAGATTTTCAAAATTAGGGTGTCAATCGAAAGGGAATGGTTCCCTGATGCCGGGAAAAAAGGAATTTCTTCTCTACGACTTTTACTTCCTGAGATATGGAAGGTAGAATGGAGGGGAATTTGTTTTTTGGAAAAACGACGATATGTCGAAAACCGTTAGGCCTATCGACTTGAAATTGACGCCATAGGGCTTAGAATCTCCTAACGGACCTATCCTGCGAGTTTCATGTCGAAATTCAAAGGTTCACTTTTTGAGGCCGAAAAATAAGAAGGTTAACCCCTTGCGATTTTCTCCAAAAACGCCAAAAAATAGATTTTCAAAATTAGGGTGTCAATCGAAAGGGAATGGTTCCCTGATGCCGGGAAAAAAGGAATTTCTTCTCTACGACTTTTACTTCCTGAGATATGGAAGGTAGAATGGAGGGGAATTTGTTTTTTGGAAAAACGACGATATTTCGAAAACCGTTAGGCCTATCGACTTGAAATTGACGCCATAGGGCTTAGAATCTCCTAACGGACCTATCCTGCGAGTTTCATGTCGAAATTCAAAGGTTCACTTTTTGAGGCCGAAAAATAAGAAGGTTAACCCCTTGCGATTTTCTCCAAAAACGCCAAAAAATAGATTTTCAAAATTAGGGTGTCAATCGAAAGGGAATGGTTCCCTGATGCCGGGAAAAAAGGAATTTCTTCTCTACGACTTTTACTTCCTGAGATATGGAAGGTAGAATGGAGGGGAATTTGTTTTTTGGAAAAACGACGATATTTCGAAAACCGTTAGGCCTATCGACTTGAAATTGACGCCATAGGGCTTAGAATCTCCTAACGGACCTATCCTGCGAGTTTCATGTCGAAATTCAAAGGTTCACTTTTTGAGGCCGAAAAATAAGAAGGTTAACCCCTTGCGATTTTCCCCCTAAAAGCCAAAAAATAGATTTTCAAAATTAGGGTGTCAATCGAAAGGGAATGGTTCCCTGATGCCGGGAAAAAAGGAATTTCTTCTCTACGACTTTTACTTCCTGAGATATGGAAGGTAGAATGGAGGGGAATTTGTTTTTTGGAAAAACGACGATATTTCGAAAACCGTTAGGCCTATCGACTTGAAATTGACGCCATAGGGCTTAGAATCTCCTAACGGACCTATCCTGCGAGTTTCATGTCGAAATTCAAAGGTTCACTTTTTGAGGCCGAAAAATAAGAAGGTTAACCCCTTGCGATTTTCTCCAAAAACGCCAAAAAATAGATTTTCAAAATTAGGGTGTCAATCGAAAGGGAATGGTTCCCTGATGCCGGGAAAAAAGGAATTTCTTCTCTACGACTTTTACTTCCTGAGATATGGAAGGTAGAATGGAGGGGAATTTGTTGTTTGGAAAAACGGCGATATTTCGAAAACCGTTAGGCCTATCGACTTGAAATTGACGCCATAGGGCTTAGAATCTCCTAACGGACCTATCCTGCGAGTTTCATGTCGAAATTCAAAGGTTCACTTTTTGAGGCCGAAAAATAAGAAGGTTAACCCCTTGCGATTTTCTCCAAAAACGCCAAAAAATAGATTTTCAAAATTAGGGTGTCAATCGAAAGGGAATGGTTCCCTGATGCCGGGAAAAAAGGAATTTCTTCTCTACGACTTTTACTTCCTGAGATATGGAAGGTAGAATGGAGGGGAATTTGTTTTTTGGAAAAACGGCGATATTTCGAAAACCGTTAGGCCTATCGACTTGAAATTGACGCCATAGTGCCTAGCATCTTCTAACGAATCTACTCTACAAGACAATCACGACAGAAACACGACCAGATTTATCGAATAATTCTTATGGATTCACTATAAGAGTCTTACCGATTCTAATTTCAGGCGCAAACATCGACAAAGCTGAGGGTCCCGATGGTCCGACCTCTCTCTGCTGATCCCGTCTCCAGGCAGCCCAGGGCCTTGTTCCTTCTGGACGGCGGCGCGGTTATCTAACACGGCGACACAAACGGGACGCCAGCTCTAGACATGACAATGTTCTTCTTTTCATAACAATAAACCTTATTTAAAATATATTTATAATTCATTTTTGTCTCCAAAAAATAGAGCGACATTTAATTTTTCGAGACAAATCGCCAACTGCCACTGAACCTGCAATATTCCGTTGGTGATTTGTCCCAAATCAAACCGTTGACGATATTGCTGAGTTGGCGATTTATCCCAAATTGATAGTGAAATCTCACAACCGAAGACAATCGCCAACCACAATTGACCATTTTAATTTAGGAGACAATTCGCCAATGGCACGCTCATCGGTCCAACCTGATTGGTTACATTGCAGTTGGCGATTTGTTCCAAGTCGGAAAGTTGTCGAATTGAAGGCAACATTACTTCAAAGGGGGACAAAGCAGTCGACAGTTGGCCCCATTTGAAGTAATTTTTGCTGAAAATCTTTTCTATAACCTTTTCTGTTGCTCACCTATGTGTCTGTGATGCCTCTGTACCTCATGGGAGTGCCAGTCGTCGACTTCCAGGCCGTTCAAAACCGAGCAGTAGATCCGTGTCTGAGCCCCTTCGCCCACCGTCTAGGAAACAACCATCAATGTAATCATTTTTTTTTTTTTGATATAATCAACGAAACAATACGTTCAATAATGCACTCTCTCTCGAACACACGCCATTTTCTGATAGGATCATAGAACATACGATCGCAGATGACACGAAATAAGACACTTCGTCTCTTAAGCGCCACCTGATAGTAGGAAGCTACACTACACTCCCCAAGGAAAAGATCATCACTGACTTCTATACTTCGGATCGCACACAACAGATGGCGATTATCGATACACAAGACTTAATGTACCACACGCAACCAGACATACACATACATTTACAACATGAACTTTCTATCGCAAAAAATTGGAATAGACTTACGGTTTTCTCACCCAGGGCCCCTCAAACTGAACGATGTTGGTAACAAACGGCTCGGTTCTTCCAGAACTTCCTTCCATTCAGATCACATATCGGATACCTACAATCAACAAAGAAATTAATTGAAAGGATTTGCTACTATATCATTTATATCAGTCGAAAGTAATGTGACAATTACAGTACAAACTTTCTTAGACGTTATGAATAAAGTTCATCGAACTAAGAACAGTTGTCAAGAAGATATATTTCAGATATATTTCAAAAGTACTCCATCCTCTAGTCTAGATTTAAAGAAAAGTTAAGGTTTTAAACTATAAAAACTTCTAATTGTATTTGACCGATTAATTGATTTACATTAAATGATCTGTAAATGTTTTTCAAACCGTTACATTAAAAAAAAAAACTGAAAATCAAATAGTTTTCAACATTATTCGAAATATTTATCGGCTACTTCATACATCGAACTACCTTGAAATCTGACTCGAAAAGTGTTCACTGATTGGGCTACTATCACTCCCAAAAATCCAAAAACTATTATAGAATTGATTGAAGAACTGTTTGAAACAGTTCTTCAAGCTTAAACCAAGTATACCATAAAGGCTTACCCTTCCATCTCAATACCCTTGGTCCTGGTCATGGTTGAAGCAATAATTGGTTCTCGTTCTGACTCAGCGACACCAGACCATAATAACCATTACCCATGGGTTCCAGTAACAGGGCTTCCGTTTTCTCAGATGCTACGGCTGGCCCGTTTGTTTCCATCTGTTGATCAAACCCGATTGTTGCCTATCAGTTTCAACACCAACCTTTTATTTGTTTGGTCAATCACTACACTGCTGGGTCATCGACATAGTACTACCATCCATGTATAACCTGTTCTGTAAGATAACGTAAGTTTAAAGATTTTGCTTTGTAATGTTTGTTTGTTTGTGTGTGTAAGGTTCTACTTTCTTTTTAAATGCACTGCTGACCATTCCATATGTGTCAGTCGAATAGATATCAATAATCCATAAGATTTTTGCCTGTCTATTTAAAAGAAGGTGGAAAATTAATGTCGGCTTTGTTTCCGCTTGATTTTCTTTTTAAAACTTTATAACCATATAACAACTGTGATTGGTGAATTCATCACTCCATATAAATGCAATGAATTATGGTTTTTTTCAAAAACTACTTTCAATGGAACCTACTACAGAGTTTCCAAAAAATCTCAAAACAATATAAGTGGTGTTACAAATTGCAACTTCACACAAACATGAAACAATTTCCTACTTAAAACACTTACATCATTCACCGACGAGTGGAACCATAAGCAAAAATACAGGGAGTAATGTATCTGCATATAAATCCGATGGTTCTCCATTCTCGACGATCCAGCGACTTCACATAGAATATCCGGGCAAGCACTTTGAATCACTTCCAAAATCATAGATCTCCTTTGCCACTGCATCAATCTCTTGTCGTCCGACATCACATCCATTTTCAAATCCTACGGTCGTGTCGAAAGTAATTCCTAAATATTACACAATTGCATTAACAAACACGTATGGGCGAAGTGTAATGTAAAGATTGAAAATAATTGCTGATTTGTAAATCAAATAATGGTAAATAATGGAAGCAATGGATGCAATATATTGATTGGGAGTTGAGATTTTGAGGAGCTTCACATACAGATCTGCCGAAACTGTAAACTGGGAAAGGTTTTATCGAAAGTCTAACAATGGTAAGAAAGCCTACAAGGATCACTTTAGACAACAATGGGTTCCACACGAAACGAGCCCATTCTTAATATTACTAATAAAGAGAGTGCAATAGAAATACCTAAGAGGGGTCCAGAATGAACCACACACCTCGCAGACACTTTTAACTTTGACGACAAATGTCGTTGCTCGCAATCACCGCGATGAATCAATAGCATGTGAATTATTCACTGACCAGCAACGGTAATTACACCTACGCTAAATTAAAATAAAATCACTTGCACTCATTACTAGGAAGCCACGATTGAAACGAAGCCATGACAGTTTGACATGGAACGTGAACTATCGAATGATTCTTAAGACAGACGTGGAAGCGACATCTATCGTAAGGAAACCTCCTTAACTCAATATTAGCTTTAGTGCTTTTACTTTCATACTCCATGTTTTATGTCACTGTCAATGCCGTCAAACATCGGCAATTCAAAATGACAGCTATTGTACACATTCTGATAAAATGTTATTTTCCAATAAACTCGACGTATAAACAAGCTTAGCAGTTGGGAGTTGTCGATAATGGCCACGCAAGAGAAGCTCCAAAAGTCCTTAGAAGCCCTCAGGAAATCCTCAAAATCCGCTCCCGAATTAAGGTACATTAATTCATATTTACATGAATGTTTACTCTAAGCTATCTTGTTTTTAGAAAAAAAGAAAAGATCCAACATTGCTACTTGGTAACCGAAGCCATATCTAACCCCACGATAAGAATATCTCCTAATTTTCATCTTGTGCTGGCTGAAAGCATTGAGATATACCTACAACTTTGCGATGATCCAGATGCTGATGTCCGCATGACAAGCGAGGAATGTCTCAATAGAATAGTGAGGGTAAGGATGCAAGACTAAGTAAATTCACCTTCATTAATAATTTTTAAAATGTAGGCTTCTACTGATGAATATATTGGCAAAATTCAATTTGAGCTTCATAAGGAAATAAAGAAGAATAGGGCAGCGAGATCGCTCAGGGCTGCCCTTTGGTTGTTTTCCTTGCTTGCCCATCACATAAGACCACAAAAGGGCAAGGCGTATGTTTCCAATCTCTTTCCAAGCCTTATGAAAATTGCTCAACGACCTGAAGAATCTGTACATGAAACATTAGCTTTGAGTTTGCCAAAGATCCTGAAAGTCCTTACTTGTTTCACCACGGAAAATGAGATGAAGGTAATAGATCCACATGAAATATTCTTTAATACCTTCTCTAATATTTTTTTAAGGTGTTACTGAAGCATTTTTTGAGAAACCTCGGCCATGAATCTGCCGCTATAAGGAGAACGACGGTTACGAACATTTTGAATATCTGCATGAATTGTCGGAAACCTTCTTCTTTTTTAATTCACTGTCTTAACCACCTTATGGGTAAGTTTTTAAATGCTTAGTAGGAGTAATTTAACGTTATCCTTACAGATCTCTTAGTACCTATCAGTCCTGATCAATCTGACTTACTGATCTTGGGATCATTTTCCTGTTTAAAATCTTTATTACCCAATTTAAACAATGAAAAAATTACTGATTCGTGCTGCGGAAGTGTCACGGAGAAGTTGTTGCAAGTAAGTTTGTATTGAAAGTTTTAGAAAATCCAGTAATCCATTGTTTTCAGTTGTTCGAGTTGTGCATTTACTACCTCACCCATAAGGATCACAACATTGTCAATGTTTGTTTGGAGACTTTGAATGTTTTGCTGCAAAATTGTCCAAGAGATGTGAAAAAGGCTCTACTGAATAGTAGTGGGTTCAGTTGTAATAGGATCCACTTGCGGAATAAATCCGTTTTGGCAAATCCTCGATCTCCAAGTAAGAACAACATGTGTTGTATTGTAAGATAGCAGACTTTGTTTATTACAATTATGAATCAAATCTTATTATTGTATAAACAATTTGGAATTTTTTGTATTGTTATTGTATACAGCACATCAAAAAACACCAGAAAAAACTTAATCACATGAAGTAGTTATAACAGTTCTTTTATGGAAGTACTACTTATATTCAGTTGTTTCAGAAAACATTACATTTCTATATTTCAACCATTTTAGGTGAGTTAAGCACCGTCACTAATATGACTACAGAGGACAACATTTTCTCTGAATCTGAGCTGACAGAGACAATCCATTCAGACATTGAAAGATGGATTGATGACTCGAAATTATCTGTAATGAGTGTCGATATGGACTTAAAGTCTAAAGGAAAGTCTCAATCTTTGAACCTGCTAGATAGTTCTAACTCCGAGGAGAAGACTTGCGATTATGGAAAGTTGAATGAGATCAATAGTGGCTTTGTCAGCAAATTGAGGTCGCACAGCATCGGGGATAACATGGACAACCTCACTTTCAGCGAGAATTCATCCGAGAAAAGTTATTCTGTCAGCACAGACGAGAATATTTTGGGTTTTGATGATGTGCAGGTTAATAAGATGTTTCACATATCGATTTTTTCATAACATTCATTTTGTTCCAGGAAATCGATATAGGAGATCTGTCTGATAACAATGTTCCCTTGATATACTGCATACGACTCATTACAAAATTATTCCTTTTAAAAGACGTTCCAGGTGTGACGATTTCAGATAAGACAGTCCGGGTTTCGGTAAAATTCTTGGCGATTTCTTGCCTCTCGTCTATGCTTCAACTTTATCCTTTAGGGATGTTTTTATATCTTGATAAAAATTTTACGAAATCGTTACCTTCAAAGAATGTCAGCCCTCAAAATGTGTCGTGCGTTTTTGCCTTTAAGGACCACTCGGATCCGCAGATCAGGGGTGCAGTGAGGAGTTTAATGGCTAACTTTATTAAAACCGTCATTGTTTCCATCGAGCCCAACTATGAAAAATTTGTTTTAGCTCATTTGGATGTTAAAGAGTCCGAAGTTTTTTTGGGCGAGGGTTTGATTCGATTTTTCGTACAGGTACTTCGATAATAATACGACGCGATTTGTTTTTGTGGGTTTAAACTTATAACGGTCATGGTAAATTAAAGTTCACCCTCAAAAAGAAATCCGATTATTTTTATTCAAAAGTCAAGTAGAATTATTTGAATTAACTTTTAAAATGTTTCAGGGACTGGAGGATGAATCAGCGAACTGTATAAGGCAAACTCTGATGAGTCTTGAAATTGTTTTGGAATATCTCTTCATGTCTAAATTAAATATTTCTTTGGCTGCTTTATTTGAAGTGTTACCTTTGCTAGCTAAAAATCCATACTGGTTGGTGAAAGTAAGAAACCTACATATCGTAACGTTATTTAAACTACAGACTATATTTTTAGGTAGCTCTGTGTGATTTGGTTGCTAAAATCGATTATGTTACGGTTTATTATCTACTGAGCGACAATAGCTTCCAAGACAAAATTCTCTATAATGTCCTTTTCGAGTTACTAAGTGATAGCGATCAGAGGGTCCGCACCTCTGCTGCGTCTTCGGTTGTAGAGTAAGTTCCTTTAATAATTTTAAATACGAGTTGTGATGTAATAAATTTCTTTTAGAATCATTCCTACTTTGTATATGAGGGACTATCATGTTAACGAAGATGTTACCACAAATAAAGCTACTTTTCAAACTCATGCCCTTGTTGAGCTTTTACGACACAACGAAGTCGAAACTGACATCAACAAAAAACAGTTTATTAAGAATACTCCTTTTCCCTTTTGCGAACTTTCTTCCACTCCTTGTGATAAGTTGGAGTTCGCAGTTTCCAAAATTACTTTTAAACTATCCAATATCGTTATGACATCGACATCAAAGTTTTTAGTGGTTTGTATTACACAGTTAGATTCTGCAAGCTTGGTGCTAGTGGCAATAAGTGATATTCAAAGAGCTGATACAGCATGCTTGTACTTATTTGATTACTGTAAATTACTAGTAGATAGTAAATAGACCAGATTCCTAATATCCATTAAATATTTCAGAGTGGGTGCATAGAAACTTTATTCATCTTATCGAAACACTATCCCTGCACCATTTATAAGAATTGCTGGGCAATAAACGTTGGGCGCAATTTGGAAAACTCGAATTATACACCAGATTTGTTAAAACTCTGTATTAGTTTGCTACTAGATACTGACAACATTTACGACATTCAAACTCATACTAATTTACTGAATTTATCGGCAAATCTCTATGCAGGTACATAATGTAAATCATTTCCTTTACACTACCAATTTGTAAAATTTTCCAGGCCACTCTTCTTCTCTGGTAAATCCCATCATAACAAAAGAATCATCGATGGAACTGTGGTCGATGTTTCCATGCAAAATTTTCGGGGTGATCTCTGAACAGATCTTAGAGCATAACTTCAAGTTGCTGAATGTTTTTCACCATGTCCTGAACGACATCGTTCCGGCCTTACCTCAATACAAAACGGTCCTTCCGAACCTTCCCACCGGCAATAACTTGTCCCCGATCAAAAGGAGAAAGAGCGATCTGGATAAAAAGACTTTGACGTTGATGAAACTGGAGAAGGACGAGAAGAATGAGAGGAAGGATGTCACAAAGCATAGCTTAGGGAATTTTTCTCATTCTTCGAGATACATGAAAATCTACGAGTTGCTTAGAGGAGCTTTCGTTAATTACAAGGTAAATTTTGGAATCTATAGAGCTGGTTATTTATTTATTTGTTGCTGATCGTCTTTTACATGTGGTAAGCTCATATGATAACTCCCAAAAGTTGTAGTACTTATTTACTTAATTTTATTTACACTTTTTTTAAGAAAACAAAAAGATTTCCTGGCCTTTCCTGTGGTTATCACTAATGAAGTGTTTTATTTCCTCTTTTAGATGTCCCTGGAAATAGAATCTTCTCAAAAATTCCTGGATCTATTGGGAGCCGTACTTAATTCCTTGTCCATTATACTCGAAGTCGGGTCATTGACTGAGTTTGGTCGAATCGCTGAGGACATGTTGAACTTTTTCGGTTCCACTTTCAGCGTGAACGCTCATGGTACCGTACAAGGCGTCCAGCAGTTGTTGAAATGCCTTTTTGGTACGAATTTAGCTGCAAACATTTCCGAGTTTTCAACAAAAGAACAAAGCGAAGATGTGAAGGTCATTGTATCAGGTTGGTTGCCGATAGCCTGTTAATAATGTTACTTTGTAGGGCTCTGGTGACGGGTTTTATTTCAATGTGTTTCAAAGGATATACTCTTTAGTAGAGCGATCTGTCGAATCTTTAAACAAATCTGTACGAGATTTGGACGATGACAGCACTGTCATGGGATATTTACATAGGAAAAGTGTGAAGCATCGGTCAGTCATCCTTTCGAAGAGCTCTGATAAAGTGCTTGAGAGCTACATCAGGATATTTGAATCCATGGTGATAAAATCGTTAAAGGTAAGAATTGATTTTGCACTCATTACAATTATATAATTTTCTAATTTCTCAGCAATATACAGTTACCAGCGACGTTAAACTTCAATGTCAAGTCCTGCAACTCTTAAGCCAACTGGTGCAGCTCAGAGTCAATTACTGTATGCTGGATTCAGAGCAGATTTTCATTGGATTTGTTCTGAAGCAGTTTGAGTTTATAGAGGCTGGACAAGTACCGTATGTAAAAAGTTGTATTAATTTCTCTTAAAACTTTATAAAAGATGCTACTCATTGGAGCCTTTTACTGCTATTTATTTCTTTTTTAGTTTGGCTGGCGAACTGATCCCGAAGGTCTTCCGATTTCTTGTTCATCTCTCCTACAGTAAGCAGCACTCGAAATGCATAATTGGCATCCCAAAAATAATTCAGCTCTGTGATGGTCTGATGGCAAGTGAACAGCCGGACTCTACACATTGCGTTCCGGCTCTGGAACCAATCGTATGGGATGTTTTCCTGACGAGGAACAAGTCGAACACCACAGATGTTAAAGAGTTAGAAACGACGCGGGAAGTGGTGCTGTCGATGTTACTTCGGCTCTGGGAAAACCAGAAAGTTGTCGACCTCATAAGTTTGATATTGGAAGACAGTAAATATTGCACAGATAACAGTGAAAAGTGGTTCGATTGGTCTAAAAGGGTATTCGCCGTCATCCTTCCAGCTTTCAAACAGAATAAAGTGAAAATAGATACCGTCGAGATGTTTGTAGCGCTCAAAAGATTGATGCTGACGTTGAATCCTGAAGTCTTTCATCCCTACGATGACATCATACTTATTTTCTTTCAGGAACCTCCTCAAAATGTACGTTCAACACAGCAAAAGTTTATGAGATACATTTTTCTGTACTGTTTTTTTTTTTTGTTTCAGACTGATGATATGAGTATAACCTCCAGTTGGCTTTCAAAGAACCTTCTTTTGATTCTAATAATCTCTTTGCTACAAGAAGAAGTACTTTTAACAAGAATTAATAAGCTCAAATCTGAGTTCTCTCCTGGGAGTATCTTTGAGAATGTCGCGACCAAAGCCGATCCTTTAAATGTTAATAACAATGCAGATACTTTTAATAAGATACCTGCTGAGTTGGTGTTTGTTAGATTTTTATTCCGAGTCATAGCCATATCGTCTTCTTGGTGCGTTTCAGTGTTAAGGGATGAAAAAAACGATTTTTTATTACAGCAGTTGTCAGCCTTTCTCCTACACTGCTCTTTCTTATTTCAATCAGGTAAAATGAACATACAATTTTTGCCTGTTTTAAGTTTATTCACGTTTTTAGGTAGTCACTGCAAGGTTTCAGCATCAGCAGTGGCCATATTCAGCAAAGGAACGCCTTTCGAGGAGCACAATGTGATACAGCTTAGCGATGTTAATTCGAACTTCAAGCAAATGTCTCGCTTTAGACCCCTCCTTACTTTCTATTGGTGCTATTTATTGACCTTGGTGAATTACACGGATAAATTGTTTTATTCTAGTCTTCTCAAAGTCGAAGGGGATGGAAAAGAGTCCAAGACGTGAGTTAAAGTTTTTCTACATATTTCGAAAGCCAAAAGGTATTAAGTTTGAAACTAATCAGTATGTATAAAGGCCTTTAAAGTGTAATTAAGTATCATGCTTTTCATTTCAATTTCAGATCCAAATCTTGTTCTATAAATCTAGAAATAACCAGAATAGGAACTTTAATATCGCTGTGTGATTACATGGTAAGATTCTATAACTTGAAAGAGATTTATTTTAACCTTTTTGGCACTTCCAGGTGGAAAACATATCTGAATTAGAATACTTGACGTGGTTTCTGTCACAATACGCCACACTTCTGGTTAACCTAAGTGAAGAACCGCCCGTATTTGAATTCATTTCCTTCGTACACCGTAACCCTAAGCTAAGTAGTATTTTCATAAAGTGTTTGAAAGAAGATTCAAACGAAAAGTTACAATCTGTAAGCGAAACTAATAAATTTTGTGGCACTAGTGTTAATCATTATAATTTTAGTCTGCATTCAAAGTTAAAACGCTGCAGTGCATTGAAAACTGTCACATGACACAGATCAGTGCTGTCCTAAAATTTCTAATACCGGACATGCTGAGATTTCATCAAGTTTCTGTGGCAAGACAGGCAGCGAATCTCGCAGGGCGAAAGATTGAGATTCTTTTGACTTTGCCAATGGAGGATGTTATCAATCAGCTGCCAAAAGAGAATTTATTAGAAATCCAGAAGAATCTGATTTCACTAAACTTAGTTCAAAAGTAAATATACATTTAAATCATTCTGTGACGGTTTACACTTTGGATATTACTGAATCGACACTACAAAATAAACATTGATTTTACAGATATGAAACATTGGTAAGTTTTCTGAACAAACTGTCCACTCAGTACTATGACGTAAGCCCCATCGAGTTCGAACAACGACGGTTGGTCAATCCAGATTACATTAAGAAACTGAAGATCAACAAGAAATGGTTCCTATCGCAGATCCAAGCAAGATACAACGATAGAAACATTGGAAAAGAAACTGCGGAGTTGCTGAGTAAATTAGAGTACAATGAGATCGTCAGCTTCATGTCGAGTAGTAGTTTCAACAAAGGCTGCCTGAAAGATTGTCTAAAGGTGGTCTCGAAGAGACGGTCGGGGGAACCTGACATTGTCAGAGCGAGCGTGGCATGTATATGGAAAGACATTGGTGGGGTTGTGGATAGGGTAGCGAATTCAAACCAGGTAAAATGAAAATGGATTTCCAAGGAAACTAATTGAGGCTTACTCACATCTTTCACTTAACTCTGTATAACTTAGTACCTGAAAAAGGTCACGGTAAGTGAAATTTCCGTTTCCCATTGGAAAGAATGTACCTCAAGTGGTTTCCTTGGTAGAAGTGTTTAGTATTAATTGAGTTATTTCAGGTTAGTCCTGATGGTTCATCTATTGACTTCTTGAGAATATTCCAGGACGAAGAGCTATCAAAGGTGATTCACAGCATTGCTCCTTGCGTTCCTGAATTTTTAACGCTTAGAGCTACTTTTGAGGACATTTCGAATAAGAATATGGACGATTTATTGACCTTCTCAGTTATTTGCTTGGACTATATTAATAATTTAATCGAAATCAACGAATCTGAACTGAGTATTAATAATATAGATATTTTCCTGGCAGCATCTCGAGAAATTTGTAAACAACCACTAATTAGTCACTTGCTAGACGCAAATAGCAACATTTCCTGTTTCTGTTCTTCTGTAAATAGTCTATTTCGACTCACAAGTGTTCTTTTAAGGGACGATAAACCTCTCCCTTCTATACCTAATCATATCCCAGAAGAACATTCTACTGTTTATCAGGCTGTGCACAAACTGTACGTTCTAGTCTCTTGGTTCTTCGAAATGAAATCAGTTAATAAGAGTCAGATTCCGAATTTTCTTCTTGACTCTATTAAGAGTCTCACAGTGAGTCTGTCGAGGCTGTCAGTATCATATTCTTACGTTTTGGTGCCATCGAAAGCTTGGAGTAATGGCTGGGTGCCTGAAAAGGTGTTCGGCGCGTTTAGAACGCAGGTTTCTCCTTTACCGATAGAGTTATTACAAGATGTTAGCGTTTTAGAGGAATATATTTTTAGGTAAAGTATTAATCTATACTTTTACATAAAATTTTCATTGAACACTGTCTCGAATGTTTGTGAAATTGAAATTCGAAACTTCATTTCTCTTTTAGGATAAATTTTCTCGGTTGGGTTTCCAGACAACAGTTCGAAGAAACCTGGATGTGTCTTCTCAGCGTGTTGTGTTACCCCTCGGACCGCTTGGATCCATTAGAACTTCCCGACGTTCTTTATTCTTCCAGTTTAGCAATTAAGTCTATAACTGCTCTGTTATTAGAGACTTTGACTTGTTCGGATGCTGGCAATCCAAACTTGTCGAGGCTCGTCTGTGTTTCTAGGGACCTTCCAATAAACGACAATAGTTTAAGGTAAGACGCAAGACGGTTTGAGACGATTTTATACTGTTCCATTTGTTTCAGTACAAAAAAGTTAAAAGAAGTACAAGATTTAATACAAAGTTCATACGAAGAGTATGGCGGTGTACATAGAGTTGAGTTGTTAAACGTTTTCGAGTCTAAAAATTTCGAGAAGTTTGGTAGAGGTTATAGTTATGGTCAGATTTCTATAAAATATTTTTTATTAACCACTGATGCCGTTAAAGTGTCGGAGTGTTGTGCGTCCGTCACGGAAACATGTGAGAAGAGGAAAAAGATGTTGGAAAACAGCGGGCTGGACCTCAATTCCTGTTTACAGTTTTTATTGGATTACTATACTCAATTGTTAAAGCCACAGGTAAGAATGTTTAAATCATTCAAGCTGTTGCGTAATGGTGTTATTGAGCTTTGCCGAGTATTTTTGACTTTTCCTAGACTCTTTAAGTATATTACTGACAATAAAGCTGATCATAGGAATTCTGAATGATTTTCAGCAATAAAATGAAACTAACATTGGCTTCACCATAACTATCTCAACTTTTCGTAATCTAAGTGTAAAGAATATGGAAAACTTGCATTTGACACGTCTTTGAACTATTTTTTTTCAGTCCAATACGCATATAAGAGTTTTACATGAAGCAATAAAGAGCATAGCATTGATCTCGGATCTTTTCACTGATAAATCTCAATTCTCCTGGATGTTGGATAGTTTCCTAGAGTTATCCAAGCTTCATGCGGCCGAGGACGAGCTCATCCATCAATATTTGATAATAGGGATCTGCAAAGCAGTTGGAGTTTTAACGCCAGTAAATTGTGATTTCTATCCATCCCTTTCGATATTAATAATCAATTTTTAGGAATTGCAAATATATGAGCAGACTAAGAAGCTGCTAACACAGTTCCTTAAAAGCCCTTACTTGTCTTCGAGGATAGCTTGTCTGTTTGGTCTCCTTTACATCCTTGAAGGTTGTAAGTGGAGTAACATTTCTATTGGTAGCATATCAGAAGAAATGCAGCAAGTCCTTCCTTGCGCCATGGAGTACATTAAACTAAATTTAAGTACAACGAATAGGTAACACATTTTCAACTTGAACTATGAAAGTACTTCTCACCTTCTTGCAGCATTTTAAAGAAGTCCCAAGAACACACCAGGCTAGTTTGGTCGGTAGCATTTTATCTAATCGAGAACATCGATGAAGCATTTTTAGAACAAAACTTCATATCAAACACTTTATTGACGGCGTTCGACATTGTTTCCAATAAGATTGTCAGTCCTCTACATCAGAGCATCATGAAGGTATAGTAAAGTAACTGTTCGAAGTATTTGACAGCAGTGTTGTTATTCCATAGGGCTTGGAGAGGTTACTTGTTACGAAAAAAGAAATAATCAATCAGTTTGGGAAGCAGTACCGAAAGTTAGCTCTGGATAAGATCAAAAGTGACAGCCCGATCACTGCATTGATTGGTACACAGCTGCTATTAACGTATATGTATACAGGTGAGTTTGTAATCTGCGTAAGTTTTATTATTTATTGTGTAGTCAACTTGAATTTACATAAGCAAATCGAGCTTCTCAGCCATGTTCAGTAGTTGGATCTATGGATCTATGGAAAATCTACCCCGAATCTGACTGTTCATTACTAAGGTGCATGTCCTTATTGTAAGATACTAATGTAATAAACAGGCAGTTTTTAAAAAGAGATGCATAAAAATGTGGAAAGAGTTCGAACTCATTTCCATTCTCGACCCCCTATGTGTTGATTAGATTGTATGGAGTACTTCGTTAACGCTCAAACGACTTCCACTAACGTACCGACGAATCCGGATCACCTGGTGCAGACAATTGAGAAGATTTCTGCGGTATTCGAGAGAATTAAGAAGGGGTACGTGTTCGAAGTGGAGATACTTTGCTCGGTAATGCCGAGGGTACTAGACGATTTCTTTTCGCCTTCCGACATCCTAACGAAAGTCATCGGAGAGTTCTTGTCTCCTCAGCAACCACATCCGAAATTCCTTAGCAAGGTGGTATTCGAAGTAAGTAAACACTTAGATTTCTTTTCAAAATAGTAATTGCGAACTAAATTGATATCGTTCTTAGGTGTTCCAGAGTGCCATCCGCAAAGACCAACTCCCCCTTCTCCGCGAATGGGTCGTGTTCAGCCTGTCGAACTTCACGCAATCCTTCTCCGTAGGCATGGCGACGTGGTGCCTGACATGTTTCTTCATCAGCGCCAGCGCCAACGGCTGGCTGTGCGCGTACTTCCCGTACGTGCAGACGAGAGTCGGACGCTACGAGTACGAAGACAAGAAGATGCTGTGCATCGCCGGCTCGGACTTCTATAATTCCCTGTCGAATGATGGGCAGAAAGACAGGTTCATCGAGACCTTCGAGAAGGTGAAAGATCATACAGATACGCCATTTAAAGATTTGTTACTGTCTCTTTAAATGTTTCTATTTTGTTGTTGAGATTTTTATGTAATATATTTGTAAAGTGATATTTGAATATTATGAAGTCGCACATTTCATTGTAGCAGTGTAAAGAATGAACAAACGCAAGTTGCATCTAGAAATTTTGTGACTGATCACAGGATTTATGCGAGTCCCGTGGCATATCTTATTTCTTCATTGATTAATGACACATTTGGGTGCTGGACAGTAAACAGTTTTCACAACAGTGTAGTATGTGCAACTATGTTTTTGTTTGTAAGAAGTAAAGGAGATAGATCTATGAATACAAAATATAAAAACAAAAATAAATTTATTGCTTAAGAATGTTAATTTCACAACTATACTTATAACAATTAGTTTTTACCATACAAACAGAAATGTAGTAGTTTGTTCTCCTTTATAAAAGACTGCACAAACACCATAAAAATTCCTATAAATAACAATCTTTGGCAATGTTTAAGGAATTGCAAGAAGGAATGCAATAAATTACTGTAAAATTACTAACAAAACCACAGGGATAATCATTTCAGACCTAATAAGAGCATACTGTGAACATTCACAAAAATATACTTTTGTCACATCAAAGGCACTTGATTTTCACCTAATGTCGCAAAGAGCGAAATCATTTTTTCAACTGTTTACTTCCTAGAAGTAGTGCAAATACAAACTGGGCGATTTTCTCATATGTCATAAACATTAAGGCTGTGGAAAGTACTGTTTGCAGCATTTTCGTTTCGAGGCCTTGGTAGATGCCGGTCGGGCCATATTTCTTGATGAGCATCAGGAGCAGCGCGGCGGTGCTCACTCGGCCCTCCTGGACACGCCTCTGCCTCGTCTGGGCCAGTTGAAGGGGGTAAGTTATTATAGTTGCGATCGATTTGGAAATGGCACCTAAAATTGTATGGGAAATTGGAGACTTACTAATTCTAACTAATCTCACTAAGACCCGTCATTATTCCTATCAGTTTATCTAGTTATGGTTGTTACAGTACTTATTAGCAAGTTTTGATTTTTCATTTATACTTTCTAATATGGTACTTATATATTGATATATTGTAATCAGGTCGATTTTCGGAATTCGGGGGTATTGGCTCTTTGGGCGTTTGCCTTTACCTTTATTTAAAACTTTTCTTCTTTAAAATCGCCCTAAAAGGCACCTTACCCTTTGGAATGTTGTTTTTCTTAAATTTCTGCAAAACTGTTTTGTGATTTTTGCTAGTGAAACATTTTTTTCCGAAAATCGCCCTAAAGGGCACGTCAAATAGACAACAGTTATGTTAACTTACCCAGTATAAAGAATGCCGTCGCGCTTTTTACGCCAACCCTTCGTTTCAGTGCCTCGTATATCGTGAAGTGGATAGCAGGATTTGAGACGAGCATTAATGATGGCGCTACTCCATACCAAAGTGCTTGTATACCTTCAGTTTTGGCGATATGATAGACGCCATCTAATATTCCATTGAACGGCGTTTCCTCCTTAGATTTTAAACGATTTGCTGCTACCCAGAAAGGGTTAGTGGTCAGAACATTTACGACACCTGCAGAATTTAAAAGAGATGCAATATGATGCAATAAACTTGATTTTCCTCAAACTAAAATAACGAAATAAGGCTCAGAAAATATGCAAAATGCATATTGAGTGATTTGGCATAATTTGTGCCATACTTAAAGTATGTACACAAATTACCATATGCACTAAACGATTTTTAATATTTTGGGTTTGTTCAAAATACAAAATTTAATTTGCCAATAACGAAATGATCTTTTTAAGTAGTAGATAACATGTCTTGCCTAATGATAAACGCGATTTAATCTTTTCCAAAAATAGAAAATGCTTCTATTTACTAATTGTATTGTTTGAATGTGAACAAACTATAACGATATTGCCTTTCTTATCCGAGCCAACATTAGCAAGAAGAGCTACTTCATATTCTATTATTTATTAGCTGATCATTTAACGCAAGTTACCGAATTATATTTCAACGCTGAGAAGAACGCTTAAGAACAATTATCTTTTTCCATCCAATGAAGTTTTCTACCTAATATGAATTATATCCTGAGACACACTGTATACCTACTGAATGTAGCTTTTAAAACTACAAAACGTCAACAATCCTTTTACCCGCAATTGTCATTTCATTTATTGAATACTCTTGATATTTTTTCAGATAAGAGATAACATTATTCAATAATAATATTTTATGAAGCGCACCAGATCGAAAGGTCATCAGAAACCAAAAGACCCCCTGATTAGTTCTTTCCACTGGTACATAATTCCTTCAATCTAACTTTGTGATTAGTGATCAGTAAAATAAATTTGAATAAATCCTTTGCCACTTTATCAGTAGATCATAAAAGTTATCATAGACATTTGAAGTGTTAAGAGTGCTAAGGTCGAATATTAAATATAGATAAAATAAAAACGTATAAAGAGAATCAAATATATAAAATTTAAGATATATTCATTATTGCAAGAAACTTCACCTGCTAAAATACTGAGGCATAAATCAGTCTTCGCGTTTTGTATTTCCTTAGGTAGGAGTGACTTGAACCCATGAAAGGTGTAAAAATATACGAAATTCGAGATGCCCATGGTGGTAACGACAGGTCTAAGGCCACGGTACAGGGAGCCACTAAAACGGGAAAAAGAATTACAAAGTATTACTTTGACCAATTATTAAACTTACAGTCCTTCATTTTTAAGTAAATAAATTATCGCCTCTAATGTTGACTTATGTAACAAATCTTGATCTTCCACTAAAATAGAAAAAAGTAATTAAAAAATTATTGTTTCAAAGTATGGTGTACTCACATTGAACCCTGAATTTTATAAGATCGAGCGGATAAAAAGATGTTAGTGCTACGGTACTACCCTAAAATATAATGGTGCATCTTAGGAAACTTAAATGGTTATATTTGATATAAACAGTTAAAAAATTAATTTGATATAAACAGTTAAAAAAATTAATTTGTGTTTAACCAACGTTAAAAATTAGTTATTTTGATATAACTGAGCCCTCAGGGGCAATTTAGTGTAAATACATGACATGAACTTCACATTTGTCCAGTGAAAAGGTTTTTATCCCAAAATCCTAAGGAATTGATAAATAGCATTTAAATAATACTCATATTTTAAATAGAATATGCCTAAAACAATATATTTCGATAACACACAACAAAATATTATGAGGAAAAGGTGTATACGTGTTTTGCATTGTATCTCAATATATTTGTTCGGTAAATAAAATTTAATGCACATGAATAATGCAACGTGACGAATTAACAATGTTCATAAATATATATGTATTACTGGAAGACCTTAGAAATGCATTTTAATTGCCTTTGGTATGACAAAATGCATTACAAATATTAGTCAGTAATTTTTTGTTTTTACTCAAAACATCAAACTATTCATCACAACATCAAACTAAAGTTAATCACTGTATAATGATTAATTTTATATAAAAAATGTATGAGTTTAAATTTACAAGGGAAATTGAGTGCCACATATCAGGGGAAAATGTAAATTTAATGAAGAAAACAGTAATACAAAATTCTCTAGTGCATTACACAGTTTACTAACTTTAACACTGGTTTTGCATAGAAATCTTTATTGCTAGAATTAATAATGGGGCCAGTCTTCTTCTTCATTTGTTTTAAAACTTTCAAACTACAATTTAGTTGGCATGCTTAGCTTTTTACAATTCAATTTAATCTTATGTTTCATTATTAAAAAACTTAAACTATAAGAATGATGTTGTATTTATCAAGAACAAAAGTATCATATTAGCGTTACTTCACTACTTCTCGACAGTACAAAAATTAGTCCCTCCACAACTGACAATGTACTAGACTTTCCTCTATGGTCAGAACATCGCTGCGTACACTGTTAGTTTCCGTGAGACATTTCAATAGACTAACAAATATCGATAGGTACTGGAATTACAATGGCAATTCAAGAATGTAAATACACTTACAGTTACGGCAGCTGTGGCATGCACGAGGCTCTTGTAGTTAAAAATTGTACTCTTAGCCATCTCAAATCCAAGAAACAGACAGTCCTTCAATCTCAATCTCTCTTCACTGAATGGCGGTACCTTCGAGGAGGGAGCATGTTGTCGTATCGCGGGCTTGATAAATTAACAAACGGACAAAGGTCGCGGCCAACGATAACAATCGGTTCCAGTTTTTTGATGACACGCATTTATTGAGTACGTGAGGATTGGATAATCATGGATAATTACCGACTGTCATCAGTGTGAGAAAGTGAGGTTAGGACGAGGACGTTTAGTTCCAGTGATCATTCGCGTAGTTCAAAGTTTGGTAGGTAGAAAAGCACCGTAAGTTATTTTGAACTGTAAATTTGACGTGACCGGCGTCGATGAAGGGTGATCGGTGATTGCATTCAAAGGGTAATTATTCTTTAAATTTACGGTATTAAATTTGAACAGTGACACTGTAATTTTTCCAGCATGTTCCTATGTACGTGAAGATATATTAACTTCGAAGATGTCAACTGACGGAAGGGTCAGTTATTACATAGACAAGTATGGGATTTTCTACAAAATTCTACAGAAGAGAAACTCGCCAATCACCCAGGAATTGCCCCAGGAGACGAAGCCGGCAGTCTCGGCCACTTGGCTACGGTTGATAGTATTGTTCTGGAACTTTCGAGTGATGAAGGCGGCCCTGAGGTTTGGGGTAGCGGCCGTCATCATGAATCAATACGAAAGGCTGGGCTTCGCTGTGCTCCTCCTGTGTTTCGCCTTGTAGGTCTGTTTTTTTATTGCATGCCTTGTGACATATCTTATGATTTCGGCTTACTACGGTTTCAATTAAATGTTTGTATTAATGAGACTTTTTAAGGTATCGAATTTTGTTGATTTGTATGACACTGTAGTGCTTTACAGGAAGTCGAAAAGTTCTCTTGAATTGATATTTGAGGTCTCAACAGAAGTTGCTTTAGTTATATTTAATCACCAGTTAAGTATTAACACATTCATAAACTGGCCTTAATGGGATCACTATATCCCTATTATGAATAGGAGAGTACATTGAACATTTTCAAGATTTTAATTGGATAAATTCCACTTTTTAAAAATAAAGGAGATAATTATGGAAAGCAAAGTAAAGGGAAATCCATCAAATTCATAATTATGTCTACGATGTAAACAAGTCATGATGAGTATATGCTTTATATACACAGTTCTAAGGTTCATTGAAACCATTGATATATATTAGCTACATAGTTATCGAGGTCGCACTCACAATTCCAGGATTCAGTAGAATCCTTTTAGGTTTGAATCAGTAATAGTAAATAAGAGACAAGCACTTAAATGTAGACTGAAAATGTTATTGATAATTTTAAAAGTAGCTCTGGTGGACGTTAAATTGGCAAATACTTGAACGAATCTATGTCATATCTTGTATGTGTAGTTATAGGCATAAGGAACACAACAGGACATAAGATAATTCTAAATCGCAGTAAATTTATCATACAGTAAACGTTCAACGAATCTTAGAACTATGTGTGCTAAGCACACACCTTTCCCTACTTGTTAGATAATTTGTAAATAATAGTAAATCATTTTGTAATGTTAGATTAGATTATTGTAATTAGTGTATTATATGTAAAATAAACTGGTGAACTAGCAAATTTTACAATTTTACAGTGTTTCATCTCTTATGAAACTAATTCATTAGGACATGCTGCTCTCTATTCATAGCAACTTCTTCGTTCAGTTGTGCCACTTAAATATCAGCAGTTCTGCATTCAATTGTTTCATCTTCTCTTCCTAAGATCTGCACTTCGTAGCTTTGATATCGTCACCTTTCTGTTCATGACGCTTTTGTCTGCGTTGGAGTTCCCCAATCATCGCTATTAATCTCCGGGTCCTTGTAACTTTTTTTCCTTATCGAATGATCCTGGACTGGGAGGGAGGTTAGGGAACACATCACGGAACTTAATAAGAAGGTAAGGGGTCACTGTGAACATTTTTCATTAGCATTTACTGGTGTAATCACAATTTATCAAGATTATAACGGCATTAAATTTATTTTTGTGTTTTTAGGAAAATAAAAAGTTAGACGACTCTTGAGAATGTTAGGCGACATGATGCCATTGAGATAGGAGGTGGCTTCCTCTCTCGCAGCACTTACCTTCTCACTGGCTGCAGAGACCTCTGCTGGAGGCTGCTGATCCTGCGTACATTGAACGGTAACAAATGTCTTTATGGAGTAAGTTAAGTGGAGATAGAATTCTTTTAGGATGACTTTAAAACGATTACAAAAGCAAGGAATGTCTAAAGACAACAAGACTTGTTTAGTGCCAGAATTACTGGTCTTATTTGCAAAGCTCGCATTGTTTGAAAGCTCAAATTTAGTTTGGAGGTTTTCTAAGTGCATTCTTGCTAAAATAAGTTAATGTAATAAAGCTAGCGTTATATAAATCACATATGGTTTGTATTTAACAAGATTCCATTCAGGTTTTGTAAAATATTTCTAATTCCTGTAAATTCTGCCATTTGGAAGAGACACTTTTCCAGAGAAATTTTAGGCTTTCCAGTGATTTTATTAGAGCAAACTTTATATAAAGGACATTCGGTTTGGATTCAATAATACTCCATTAAGGTTTCATAAAGCCCTTTGGGTTGCTTTACAAGATTTCGAAAAGATTCCTAAAGATCTTTTGGCTTCATTGATATTCAGAAATATATTTGAACTTGACAAGATTCTATTGAGGCCTTGTAAAACCTTTCCGATTCCTTTGGATTATGGCATTTGGATAAGTCGCTTAACCTATCTAGCGACAAAGAGTCGCGATTTCAAAAACATTTATACATAGCGTCTTGGGTTTGAACTGTTGTTTAAATACTTTTGTTTCGTAGCACCTTCACTGTAAAACGAAAAAAAGAAAGGTTTGTAAAAATGCAGCTTTATTCAGTTATAAACCCAAATTTTAACAACAGTTGAAACATTCAAATAATTGAGATTATTTTCTAATAGTTGATCAAGAGAGTAGCACTGCGCAATTTAAAAGAGGCACTTCCCTACAATATTTACAATATTTTTTTTTAAAACAAATGGTACATCCTAATGGAGTCTAAACTATAAGGAAACAACTTGTTTCGATGAAACTGTGTAGGATGTAATTGAATAAATATACAATTTTGAGTAAATTCTTATTTCTCATGTTACAAACTAAATGTGTATGTGTGTGTTATGTGTGTGTGTGTGTGTATGTGTGTCGTAATTTTGGCTGTACTTTTCAATTCGTATCTTATTTAAAATATATTCACTTCGACACAAAAATTAAAAGATTATCCAAGTTTGTAAACTTTTAAAATCAAGGACACATTGAATTAAATTATTTTGAACCCAACGACACACATACGTCTTTAAGAAAAAATGTATGTAAACATATGCAAAATGGGATGTTTTTCAAAAAGGGCAACTGTTTAAACAAGACATTCTATTGGATCACACAAATTGTAAATTTTTGACAGATTAACCCATCAAATGATAATATGAAAACTTCACTTTGCATTTAATAAACTCGTTGCCCCTTTTAAGCTCCACCATGTACACTTTTTTTTGTCGTTTTCTTTTTTCCTAACGGTTTGGATTAACGTTTTCGTCTCTTTCAACATCGTTTTTATAACAGCATGAGCACTTTCGGTAAAAATATAATAACAAGACTTCACAGAACTGCAAGTTTTTAGTTAAACTCTAGTGCGGATTTCTTCATCTATTTTCTTTAAATATATTTTACAACTAAAACTCAAGACCTACACAACACTGACAAAATGTAGAAATTATTAGAAAAATGTGGATAAAATTAACGACTCGAGTTAGTTCGGTTTTAGAGGTACGATTCCATTGTGGAGAGAAGATACATAATTTTTCCAGTATTGCACATAATAAAGATTTTTTCCAGATAATAGCATCTAGGGTATCATCAAATTCATGATTCTGGCTGCATGAAAGTAATCACACCTAAGTGATAGAATTTATTTTCAAAAGTTGACCGTTACTCAAAGTTTGTAAATCCTCAGTAAATTTGATGTGCCAGGTTTGAAAATCTTGTGAGCTGTTGAAGGTATCATCAATCTTCTAGTTCATGAGTAGATATGATGAAATACATCAGATGAAAACGCAAAGAAGAATGATGTTTTAGTTGTGAACGTGAGGCGTGACTATATTAGTTGTATCTTTTCGTCTTTTATGCTCGATACTGATACTTTAAAAAGTATACTGATACGATACTGATTTTCAAAAAGAGTCATATTTTGAAATATTTGTGATGTTGTGTAGGTCACCTGCAGGTATTTTTACACGTTCTACATGTTATAATTTAACAAAGCATTATTTATAATTTTCATTATCAGTCTATGCTAGGATTCATCATGGCAAGAATTGTGAAACCTATCAACATAAAATGATATAATTGATATTTCCTTTGTTTTTAATCTTTTCTTTAATCTTTAAAATCTACATATATAAATAGGTACTAGGAATGTTGCATTGTGAGAACCGATAAATATATCTATATTATAATTAAAGAACTAAACTTAATGCAAATATTATACATATAATGTATTAAATATATATTTAATATCACTCTTCAACGGTTCGATCCGCGCGCGCATCAAACGGAACCCATTCGAAAACTATACATAATTCACAGATGCAACATTGGCCGTATTCAACTAAAAAAACAACACATATGCTTATTGATATTTTCAGTCATCTACTCTTTAAAAATCACTGTACAATATTAAAAACAAATATCACTAGAGGCGTCCCACAGCGACGCCTTACTAACCTTTAATAATTGCACTACTATGATTCGAGTTTTTGGATGATTTTTTTTTTGATTTTGTCGGAAAGAGAAAAAAAATGGAAACAAAAAACAAGAGGATTCCAGCCCCAACTTATCATCGAGAATGAGAAAATATCAAATTTTAAATAGTTTTATCATTTTTGAAGCAATTTTATTGATGATATGTAGTAGAAATTTTGTTCAGTCGAAAATGAACAGATCGGTGAATTTGATACCGAGTACATCATTCTGCAAAGACTTACAGATTTTGTTTCTTTCATCTATTGCTCGTTAAAAATAAATCAAAAGTGAAGAGTGATTTTCATGAAACCAGTAAAACAATGTATAGAAATGATTAACCAAGAGCGACATAAGCCACAAATCCACCATTAACCGACTGGAAAACTTCTTCACATTTCCTCTTTGTATACATTCTGGTTGAGCCTATAGAAAATAGTAAATTTCATTTCAATTCCACCATTGAAAAATTTTTAGACCTCGAGAGTGCAAAAATCTGCGCATGATAAGTCAGGAAGGAAACGCCCATACGTGAAATACAGTTCAGTTTGAAAGCTCACGATTAGCCGATGTGAAATCATCATTTTAACTAGAAAATTAAACGGCGATTTCTTTCATTTGAAGTAGACCATTATTTTTTAGTGATAAGACATCCATATTGTAGATCACAGCTAATGTGAAGAGTCCCTTCTTTAATTAATTAATTTTATTATTTTACATTTTGGGCGTGTGCAAAATATACGCCTGACTAACGATTCTAAAAGAAAACATGTGCACTAGTAAAAGCTGTGAAGAAGTGTTACTCGAGAATATCTGAAGAATCCATGAATATTCACGGAAAAAACATTCATTCATTGACTGTTCGAGGAGTATGACGTGACAGATTCAGGGGCATACTTTGCACACCGCATTTAAGATGATTAGAGAATAAAAGCTCAAGAAAACCTGTTTCGTTCTACTTCTCAAATAAAACTTTATCATCGAGTTCTAATCATCTTTTAGTTTTATTTACAGATCGTTTCATTTTATTCTTTGGTCCTGCAAACTCACAATATTTATTTTTTTTTAGATTAATATTTAGAAACCTTAGGCCTAAGTTGCACTCCCTAGTTTTCATTCATTTTGTTCTCTAGTAGTCTAATCTATGAATTTGCAGGAAAATGCAGTTTATTCTTTTCATTCAATTAGCAAACAGTTTGTGTGCTGACAACCGCGGTTTTCGGTTTTCCTTTCTCCCGAGGAAATCTACAAGGAAAGATAGTATTCGAATGGAAATTTACCAATCAATCGCTTGTAGATTGTGCAAAGACGAACGATTGTGAGAAGTAATAATTCTATATTTAAGGGTGGGTAAGGGTGGCTATATATTTAAGGAGTGGGTTGAAGTACACGTTTCTGTTTAACTTTCATACAACTGCTGTGTTATCTTGATCTCTGCTTCACTAAATTCTGAAGTTTATTTCAAAACGAGACCCAAAGACAAAAAACCACCTCTATGTCTTCCGATCTAGTTTCGAAACGAACCATCTCTCACATCCGCTCGTTCCCAAATACAGGCTTCTAACAAATACGAAATTCAACAAATAAATCAACACGTTTATTGTACGAGCACACTATACTATAATATAGAACGTTCGGGAACGCAGCTACTAAACACCCTGTATGCTAACTTGTACAGTGGAACGTCCTTAATGGTCTACGACTGTCCTGTGAAGTAGACGCTATTTACAATGTCCCGTTTCCACTGTGACATTCATTCAACAACTGCAGCTGCGTTCCCCGGACGCTTCCATTTTCGTTCAGAAGCCGAAGAGGAGAGTCGAAGGGAAAATATTTACAGAAACGGAAAACCGACGAACCGTGATCGGTGTAACGTCACTAATATTGTATTTATATATGTATATGTATATATTTATAAATTTGTTGAGCACCTAAATTAATTAAAGCTAAAACTTAACCTGTTCTAATATTGCACAATTTCAGCTTTTACAGTGTCCATCATGCACTTTATTGCTTCCATTAAAGAAACGAAAATACGGCCGATACGGTCGATGGTACATACGACGCACGTAGTAAGTCGTTGTTAACTGTGATCATCGCTCTCAATAACACCAGTGGTGAAGTAAATTTGAAACCGCTAACATTTTGCCATAAATGTGATCGTTTTATGCATCAGGCAGTAATTGACTTTGAGTTGGACAAGAGTTTTAATAAAAGCCGATTTCTGTGTTTACCTTATTCTAAACACACAAATCAGTATGAAACAGTTAATGTCGCATGAAAAATAGTTTTATCGATATTTCGGATATTAGATGATGTTTTGGAAAAGATTCGCACTGTCCAGATAGAAAATGAGTAAGCACTCTTAAGAGTTTGACTTGTAAATGATACTGTAACGGTTCATAACATTGATTCCTGAGTAAAAGTTATAATTTGTATGTTGGTTGCATGGTGAACCTCAACTCAAGCGTATAGACTTGAGGAATGATGACTCACAGTAGTGATTGATAATGGAAAAAACTGGATGTTTTAATAAAAACCGATAATTAATGACAATTATCATCATATTAAAAAAACATGAGTTATAACGTTTATATTATATTGTAAATCACGTCTGTGGTACTCAGAATTTGTTTTCAGGACGTTTTTACTTATTCTTAAAACAGATTGGTTTTGTTTTATTGAACTTATTTCATTCCCTTAAAGTTACTAATATCATCAACAGATTTAGTTGGTTCCATTTAAAAGCTTTTCACATGCTGATTTCTGTTCCCTCTACAAGGGAAACAAATCAAAGGGAAAAGGTAAATGCCACAAAATATAAACATTTTCACCAAGTCTCTACTTTCATTTGTTCATTATCAATCACTGTTCATGAAAAGTTATCATTCCTCTAGGCAGATTGGGTCGAGGCAGCCCCGCCAACCATCACGGGCAGGTCCCGTGCGCAGATGTACCAGGGGACGTGCGCAGTCGGCCGTATCGGTCGCGGGGCGCATCAGCGGCTTCAGCGGCGGCGTTGGGAAGGGGGGCTCGGGGCGCACGCACTAGGTCAGTGTATCGACGGTTCAACGGTGGTTCGGGCGGAATGCCAGCGAGGCGATGGCGGCCACGGTGTGCACTGGCATTTCGCACAGTTGAGGCGTCAACACTGAACACTAGTGCGTGGAGTGCCGTCATTGGAGCACGTCCGACTTGTGGAAGGATATTCGGCCGTCGTTGTCGCCGCCGCCTCTCGACAGCCTCGGCATATCCTGCGAGGCGAAGTTGCTCTCAGACTTCGTCCTCGGCAGCGTCGTCTTCGATAGGTTCCAACCGATGCCCGGCAGGCTGCGTTCGCTACTATGCAACCTACAATTAGTCATACAGGAACATCAACGATTGGCTTTTTACCATAAAGCAGAAATACGTAACGTCAAATCACTTCGAGGAGGAATCACTGAACCAGTGACGTCCGTCATAATCTCATTTCAGTGATGTATTGCGTTTTAGTTCACTCATATCTGCCCCTTTTACTTCATCACATCGAGTACTCTCACACGAGTAACCGCAATGGCTTCCTAGCGCTATTTAGTATTTCTAAAGCTATAGTCTAGTATACTATAGCTATAGTATAAAGCTATAGTAATACTATCTAAAGCTATAGTATAAAGTATATTCTAAGCTAAATATTCTTTATTGCAACCTCGACTCCTTAAACAACTGAAGCTTAAAGGTTCAGGTTTTATGGAGATTAGAGATGAATCTCCATAAAAATGTCTTGAAGGCCCAGAAGCCAAATATATGGCCAATATGACTAAAAATCCTCTCTGAAGGGTTTGTATGAGTTAAAATTCTGATTGATCAGTACATGTGTTAACCATGGTTGTTATAATTAAAAGTAGAAATATAATAAGAAGAAAGAGGAAGTAGGTTTTCGAAGAGTTGGAAGAGGATTTCAAGTAAAATTTGAAAATGCTTTTACCGTTATCAATACTTGCTGCATCCTGCATAATATTTTAAATGAAAGACATAATTCAATTAATGAACCATGGAGAGATGAGCTACATAGGACGGAATCAATTTCGATTAGTATTAGGAAGCGCCAATACAGAAATGCTATAATGGAATACTTCACAGTCTATGGGATGATTGTTAATTGAATCAATGAGATGGAGAACAAAAGTTCAATTTTTCAACATTAAAATTAACTGACCAGTTGCAAGTTTTTCGGGCAACCTCGTCGACTATCAGATTTGAAATGTGAGTCAACGTGCGAATTCCTGCTTCACAACTTTTCCAATTTTCAACAGTCACCACCTTTTGTCTCACCCCGCTGCATTCCTCTTGTAACCTAAACCGATAATTTTCCTCACCTGGTTACAGATCCGTCAAGCATGTTAACATTATCGGCTTCAGCCGCCAGAGCATTCACAACGGCGCTGATCGTTTGGCTTTCTTCCAGCCTAGCTAAGTCTTCTCTCTCTTCGCCATCATTCAGCACTTTCGGGTCTTTACCGATTTTGTTGAGCCTAAACAGAACGGTATGAAAGAAAAGGATCCCTTGAAAGATTTGGAATGTTCAGTCCAAACGAAGCGTTGCTGTACTTTCATCTGGATTGAACATCCCCGATTAATGTCTAATATGTCTGTACTTGCAAAGAAATTAGAGAAGCTCCCAAAGTGCGCCTGTGTAAGTGGCTGTGTTGTGTTTCATTTCATTATGCAGGTTTTGATTATCGCCTTTTTAATAGTGTGTGTGTTTATGTCAGTGGTGAGTGTAAGTGTGTGTGTTCTGATTACCATAAGAACAAATAAGATAACTGCGTTTGTCTTAAGGATAGACACCTATAGTTAGATTTATCGTACAAATTTGTATTATGGTAATCAGCGTTACAGAGCAAATTATAAAATCTACTTATGAAGTTGGTGAGTACTATTACCATAGTACGAAAAAGTGAAAACGTTGGTGAAACTAGAACACACTTTAAAATAGATAAAAGATCAAAAGGGTAAAGGTACTATAATCTAGTTTTACAATGGAGAGAGAGGTTTGCGTCGATACAAGAAGTTGTCCGTGCAAGAATGTTAAGCTGAACCGATCTGAAATTATCGCGAATTAGAGAGTTCAAGTGATAAATCTGTTGATTCAAACTGCTTTAGTTAACAATGTAGTTTGTTTCAGAGGACTGCTTCAGAACTATTTCTAACAACTATAACGTCTAAGACAGCTTTCGTTGCAATCATGTCTTGGTCCATTTGTATACATATCTCATGGTGTAAGTTGCCTCTAGCAATATTATTGAACAATCTTCCAGATTTAGATCTCACCTCAGGCACTTTATCCCTTTATGTACTTGACAATACTATTTTTAGACAATTGTCATAAGTGTTAGGAACAGAGTCATTAATATATTTTGAAACAATTAAACTCCAGATATATATTATTTTGATGTTATGAATTTTAAACATTACTAAACTTATTTAAACACTGTTCACCTCTTTATATTTTCTATTTTCGGTAAAACGTTTAACATCTGCCTAATACAGACAATTGACTTGGTTCAAAAAAGGATTAGTTTCATGGAGAGTCATTTGGTTATTTAATAAAAAATTAAAATTTAGTAAGATTCGGTTCAGCTAAAAATCCTCGGATACCCCAGGTACGTTCAAGGTAACATAAGATCAGATCTGATCGTAATTGGCCCGGACAAACTTGGCAAAGCCCGACCAGACTGGAGGTCGGATCAGATCGGAGCGGGAAAAGAAACGCAAGAGTGATAGATGAGAGAGAGGCTCGATCGCACACATCGAAAAAGCGACAATAAAAACGGACATAATGTAAACAAAACCTCCTCCGGGTTCCTTTATACCAACCAACGCACTGACCTCTCCATGGCCACCGACTTCATGGTCTTGCACATCAACGGGTACTGGTCGAGAATGGCGTTGAAGTGATCGACCGACAACGAGAAGAGGTTGCAGTAGGTCTCCGCCCTGACGGAGGCGACCCTTCGCGCCTTCGTCAGCAGGCAGATCTCGCCGAAGTAGGAGCCGTCGCTGAGGCTGGTCGCCACCTCGCCGTTCGACATCACGATGTCCACGATACCTTCCTGGATGAAGTACATCTTCGTGCCGACCGTACCCTCTTTTATTATAATATCACCTGCGGAATGGAGACGGATTAGTAATTCCCTCGTTAGCTTCGATAACATGTTAGATGAAATCATCGTTACGTTACGATTTTCAGATTCGTGCGAAGGGTTCACAGGGGATTTGGGTTTAAGGAATGGTGCCTTTCAAATCAGAAGGGGTAGCCTGGATGGTTTGAAATACGAAAGCAAGTGGTGTTTAGGGTTCCTATGATCTGAAGGAACGCCGTGTTCCTTAAGGGGCTAATTGCAACTAATGTTGTTCCTCGAGGACCATTGAAGAGCCTGGAATGGCAACTTTCTGAGCGTGTGACTCCCTGGGGAGGACAACTCCGGAGCGACCCTGCCCAAAACCTTTAGAAAGGCAACTGCCAACTCGTTTTCAGTTCGCCTTTTAAGTGAAAGTGACATTAATTGATTTGAACTTAAGGAAAATGATTTGAGCCCAAAACACTTTTGGGGAGTGCTTATGGGTTGTAGGGTTGTTAATTTCTCCTTACCTGGTTGGAAGACTTCATATTTCAGCTTAGTAACGACATCCGAAACGAAGTTCTGATCGGCGTTCGCGAAGAACGGCACGGACGCGACCAGCGACCTGCAGTTGTAGTTGATGACGTCCTCCCGCAGCTTCTCCGACAGCTCCCCCAGGATGCACTCCTCGTCGAAGAACTTGCCCTGGTACCGGTGCTCGAAGTACTCCGTGATCCTCTGGCGCATCTCCCTCGGGAGCTTCCGGTACGCCATGTACTCCTCCACTTGCTTCACCTGTCGGGTGCAGTAAGGAAAAAAGTGCGTAAGAGGTGCGCAATGGCTCGGGCTGCAGTTCGTAGGGTAAGAGTTTAGGGGTGGCTTTAATGGTGGTGGTCGATTCTTATGAATTTTATTTTGGATATTTGGATTACGGATTTTTAAATTATCTGTTAAGAATATGAAAAGTTTTCTCGATGTCGTTTTAAGCAGAGTGATTGCGTTAAAAATTTAAATGAGTTATTCATAAAAATCGAACAACAAACTTGTTAATTCAAATGGAAACTGGTCAAGTGTTAAGTGGACTTAATCAATGAAGTTTTATGGGGTTTCTCGTAAAATATATCAGGGATTATTATGGAAAAATACATTAAAAAAGATTATTTTACGTCTTGGACCTAATCGCTATTTAAGAGAAAACAATCTTAAAAATTACATCACCACGAAATTCACAATATTGGTCAGAATTTTCACGGTATAAAGTGAATGTAAAAGTGTTTAATCCTTGCGTACGTGAAAAAATATATCACTACAATACAAAATCTTGTGCTAAATTTCTATTCTAGTCTAACATGTTTCTAAAACATAAATAACAACATGCATTGTTATGTAACAAGCTAATTGTTTTCACTAATTTACAATAACAAATAAATCTTAATTTTCACATTAACAAATAAACTTTCTATCAAAACATACAAAAAAAATAATTGAAAGCTGAGAAAATCATGAGAAAATTGCACACATTTGAAGCTAACAACAAAACACTTATAATACAGTTTAAAATTGCCTAAAAAGTCGCTTTGAAATTCCAAAAAAGTATGAAGATTAAAAACAAAGTTATGCTTTCAAATAAATAGCAAGAAATTGAAATTAGGCCAAGAAACGAAGTGTTTTGCAGTTGAAAGATTAATTTTTCAGTTCTTTAGATGATTTTTTTTTCAATTTTGCTTCTTGATCTAAATTATTTGTTAGAAAGAAATTTGTTTACATCCCATTTTCAATCAGAACTCAATTTGTATTTAAATTTAAGAACTTTCTCGGCTATAGAAAAAAATTGTGACTTCCTTTGTTTAAAGGCGAGCGTAAAAGTACTATTAATGTTAACTTACATTTTTCTATCAAACACTATAATAAAATATCGAATTATCCGACGAGGCTTGATAACTATAGTAACACCCAGTAACTGCCAACGCTGTTAGATATGCATGCCATTTGGAAATATATAATCCCACACTACATCAAATATGACGTAAAATCAAACATAAACTCATTCCATTAAAGCCACAAAATGAACTTAAAAAGCATTATGTACAGCGTTAAAATGCAAATTAACGGTTACAATGCAATAAATATTTATTATTTCATATCGGGTTTTGTCGACGGTCGATACGGACTTCAAATGCAGCATTCGCAAAAAATGAAAACAGAAAAGCAACACAGTCGAGGGAAGACACTTTGATTTTTACCCTTATCAACATGCTTCTGTTATTTAAATTTGAAGGCGAAATAGGTTTCACGTGCAAACTTCGCTAGGATATTATTTTCGGTTTATTAGATCCAAAACTCTTGAGCCTTTAAGACCCAAAATGTCAAAACTTAACGAGTTTTTACTCTCCTATTTTGCCTCAAAAATGAACTTTCCATTTAATGGGTATGTCTGTTATGAATTGTTTCCCTGGGCTGTGGACCGACCGCCAACAAAATCGACATCAGCAAGCGCAAAAGAACACAAAACCGCAGCCTCCGTTCCGAGCCATAAGGGTTACCTTCTCTCGGTACTGCCTCCTGGAGGAGTCCAAGCTCTGGATCAGGTTGGTGGCGTGGCCGAGGAACAGGGCGTAGCACGTCGCACCTGAGATCATCGACAGCATCGTCAGCCACATGTCCGTCAGCGATTGCGGCGGGAACCTGCCGTAACCTATGCAGAGCATGTGGGACATCGCCTTGAACAGCGCCCACGAGTACTGCTCCAGCCAGAAAGCCTCCTGCGGGAACAAAATAGAGTTTCAGTAAGTAGTGCGACCAGGTCTATGCTTCAACGCTAGAGAAGCTAAAGTGATAAATCTTTATGAAGAAATAAAGAACCTGGTGGAGTGGTGAAAAACGATGGGGTTTTGTTGATCATGGCCAAAGTTGTCCAGGGTCGCGTTGATGCCGCAGTAGGTGACACTTTAATGTACTTCCATCAATAAGAAAATCTAGTCAGGGTTTAGGCTACTGTCAAGGAGACTTGCAACCTATAAGACCCCAACAATCACCTGATATTGCAAGAAACCAGATAGACTTTTTACTGATCAAGAGGTACAGAAATGGGTTGCATGGGGTACAAACCTAAAGGCTGACATAAAGTTGGATCACCATCCTGTACCATGAACACCGAGAATAGAATTAAAGGAACTAAACGTGATGTGGATAATCTGGCGAAAGATGATGTCAGGAGTAAAGCTAAAGAACAAATAAACAGTGCACTTAAAAGAGTAGTGAGTTCACTACTTAAAGAGTAGTGAACCTGAAGATACTTCGGAGAGTGAGGCTATGTAATGATGATATAGACTTTACTGTGTTCAAGCAAGGTTCAATTTCGTCGCAACAAATAACAAAAGAAAGCAAAGAAAACAATTTTACCTCGAACACATCGTAAGGCGAGGTTCAAGAACCTACAACCTTAACCTTTGCCTTGCAACCTAAACCTCAATGAACTCAGAGATATCTAATGAGATTCCTCAATGCGCATGATTATGCTACCTATGCGCACCATTAGTCGAACACGTCGGGTAGTGCGCAGCGTTATTTTATCACATATCTTACAGTCACTACGTGCCTTAAAGAGTTCTACAGAATATTACAGCCAAAACCTTGGAAAGATCTTGACGACAGACCTAGAAGCCTAATCTAGTGTCATGACTTATTAGAATTTTGGCTTAAGTGCGCAGTGATACCCGACTGTTCCTAATGGAAGTAACTCCTTTAAAATATTCTGCTGCAATGATGGATTTTGGCGACTTACCTGTAACTCGTTGATCGCCACCCAGGAATTGGCCGGAAACCCCTGCAGCATCGGCACTAGGAACTGCAAGCAACCCGACCAATGTCCTATCAGCAGCATCATACAGATAAGGTTGAATATTCGCATGAAGACGCTCGCCATGTTTAGGAACTGAAATTTCATATAACATACAAGTGAGTGAGGCGGTATCGCCGCGTATATTTATTTTTCTATCTGTCGGACGGCAGATGTTTAGGATAAAACTGGCATTCGTTTTCATTATCAGCGAGAAGTTTTAATTGGTAATTATTCCTTCGATGGACAAATTTTCCGCTCGGGAAACTTGGTTGATTGAATCGATTGTAGTGAGGGGGAGGAGAGAAATCCTAAAATTGCAGTGATAAAAATTAAAATAGGAGCACCATCGAAAAACGTGGATCGATGACGGTTTTGCAAATTTTTGAGGAGATTCCAACTACGTAGGAGTAATATATTTTCGCTCAAAGCGATCACGTGGAGGAAAAGTGAAGGCGCGTTAAGTTGAATGAAAAGTGAGACGAATTAGAAGGAACACCACGTGGAGTCTGTTTCGACTTTGTATCAGTCGTTATGATTGCAGTGTGACTCGTAATTCTATTGGTGATTTTGTATGGCAAATTCCAGTTTTATCCTCCGGAACGTACCGCAACAACTACAAAATCAACAACTACTGCTGGAAAAAAGACAACCAAAAATAAAAGTATAAACTTGACGAGATATGAACCGATACCAAATGAAAGCAACCCGTCTGTTCATTTGGCAGCAGGTATCCAAGGCAACTACTTCGTTCCCGGGTACTCCAACAAAATAAAAAGCAACCTCTCTTCGTCTGTTAAAGAGCGTTAAAAAGCCAAGCTATGCTTACGTATCTCGTTTGATTATTCTTTTCATCGAAAGCGATACCTACTGAGAGTTTTCAATGATAAGGGGATAGAGAGTTTGTGTTGATCTGTAGTTGATGATGGGAGAGTTCTGATGATCCTAAAACTGTAGGTTATTATCGACGACCAAAAAATAGATTAGAGAAGGCCTGTTCGTTAGCGGCGAAGTGAAATCGGTTGGTTTTTGACGTGGATAAGATCCTACAGTCTATGTAACCAGCACCTTGCAAAAACACTTCATGTCGGGGTATTCAATTATCTGTTTTTTGAATAATCTTTCAGACCATGACTACTTCAAGACATCTATGTACATTATGTGTCTCACATGTATAAAAACCTTGCAAAAACTTACCTGTCTTCTACCTCAATTAGTTCATACATGCTTTAAACAGAAAATTTCTTATTACGTGCAACTTTATGTTCCGAAAATATTCTGGTGTCTTTTAGATGCTCTTTTGGTTGACAGATTTACGAAGGGTGGTAATTATATTTACACTAAATTGTGAACAAAACACCTAAAGAATGCATTCAAATGCTGGCTATTTTACAATATGTACAGTATTTACATGTCCACGCATCTAAATTATTTACAGTTCAGTGTTCAATCTCATGGGTTTTACGCTTCACGAGGTTTATTCTGGGTGCAGATGAAGGAGTGTAAAAATTCAAACATATTTGCATGGAACTTCCCAGAGAAAATCAGAAAGGTCGAATCATCTCCCGTTAACTCAAAATAGTCTTTAATTTTTCCTGCAGAGTAGACTACGAACTAGCAGTAAAAATAAAATAACGGCGACTTCAACTCATATTTAAACCTTTGAAACGTAGTTAAAGTACCATTTCCATTTCTTATTTCCATTAAAGATCTCGATTCTACAGCAGCGGAGGGATGCATTAAATTAAATTATTCGCTCCCTACTTCTGACGAAAAATGTGGCGACGTTCTTCGGATATGTAAATAAGACCGTTCCGCGTCGAATTAAACCTCGTAAAGCTGTCGAGAGACGAAAACGGGATACCTCCTGCATCTGCATCCAGGAATAATAAGGTAACTATAAATCCGGCAAGTAAAACTTCATGAATTCTTCCCGACGTTGCTCCATCCCGTGTGTTCTTTTATACCTCCGTTATCAGTTAAATGATAAAGTAATAGGCGTGTGCTCGAAGAGTATGTGGGGGTGAATTTTTAAGAAAGCTACAGGAAGATCAGGTGGTATTCGGTGGTGGTCAAAAGAGTCGTGTCACATGCAGAAAATAAGCTCTACTCTTCCGATAATTCATAGAGTAAAATGTGTTTTTGCCGTACTTCTGAGGCAGTGACTTGAAATAAAAATATACTTTCCGTCGATCATTTTACGGAACTCGATTACGCCGAGCAGAAATCGCCGCATCGCCTCGAACCGAAAATGCCTTACAAATAAACTACAATTCCTATTAACAACCAAAATTATTTATCTACGTCCGTTAAAAAAGTAGCAATGTATGCTTATTACTAAATCGAATTATCCCTGAGAAGATGTGGCATGTGCATGATTGAAGTTCCGTATATTCTATCTACTTATGTTGCAACTTACGCTGTCCAGTATTACTGAACTAAAGCCTCTCCCATTTTTTCCTTCCTTTTCAAATGCGTTTTTTCTATATTTTTGTTGTTAATTTTAAGGAAATTGTTCAGGACGAGGTTTATTACACACAGGAGTAATTCGGCATCAAAGTTCTCCAGAAAACAATTAATTTTTCTTATACCAAGTCGTGATTTGGTGCCATTACATTTAATACCAATATTCATTATTCGTTATGAAATATACCAGGCAGTAAGTTTGAACCGTAGGACCATTTGCTTTGGATCATTTTTTTATAAGGCAGTACTGAATTTCTTTGTATCTTCATCAAAATCTATGCAAAACATCATTTGATCCTTTTTCTGCAACGACTAAACATAGAATGCTTGTTCTTCAACCCTTTCCAGACCATCTTCCTCTACACGAGATCTAATGGTATGAAGACCTCCAAAATCAACAGCTAAGTGTACCTTTTCTATCGAAAACTGAAATGATCTCCGAGGTCAAAAAGGAATAGTCATTGTCACTTTGAGGGTGTCCTAAAGGATATCGGTTATGACGTGTTATGTCATATTTTTCTTTGTCTTGAGAGACTTGATGGTCGATAGTATTCAATGTGATATTCTCTTGGCATGTTTGAAAGGTGTTCAAAGCGTAAAGGGCATGGCTGCAGAAAATCTGTATGAAATATTAGCTCCTTCATTTCTCTCGTCCAGTCCATGAAGCTCTACTGCAATTTAAGCCTCGCTTAATAAAGCCTCTCATTACTGTAGTGTACTAAGATGGTACAGTTAGGTGATCAAGGCAACTTTTTGCTTCCCCCAGAATCCTTGTGACAAACCCATTTCAAGGTACGGGATTCGTCGATCTTTGATCAACCCTCATGGGGTACACCTCCATGATCACTTTAAAGTCGCCATATTTGATAGGTTTTTGGGCAGTTCTTTCCACGTTAATCAGATGAGTTGGAAGGGTGGATTGTGACGAGAAAGGACCATATGGTATATAGCGATTTGGAGGAAAGGAGGTTGGGATAGCATACAACCCACCTAATATATTCAAGGAAAGGGATTACCAAACTGTTTTTGGTCAATGGAATATTTTGGTTTCCATTTTTGATTTGCCACGTGCCTAAATTACTATTTTTTAGAACAGGTCTTAAATTCAAGGACGTAGATTTAAAATAATTACTTCAAGACTATATAATATAGCCGCGTTACTTATATAGTAAGTGTCAAAAAGTACACAGGTTTGGAACTGACAGAAAATATAAGGTAAACACTCATCTTACTTGCGCTAGTTCAGTGTAAGTAAGTTATGTCAAGTCTTAATATTTTCAAAGCACTGTTCAAAATTTATATTTGAAACTTTACATTGATTTGGGCTTGAGATATAGAAATTATTATCGGTGGTTCGAGAAGTGCTGCGCTTCTATTCGGTGAAAATAAAGGACGAGCAAAATAAAGATGAACTGCAGTAGGAGTAGCTTATGAATGTCTCCGATAACAAACTAGTTTCTGGCTTTGATCCAATGGCGTCCTGTATTTTAGTTGTTAGACTAACTACCTGGAGCAGAATCGTATGAGTGAGTCTTCACAAACAGGAATTCCTGTAGGATTTCTATGTAGGAACAGACGATTATGGCACCCCGCCTACTCTAACTCATTTTCATTTCACTCGCCCTTTATATTATGGCGTATACGCAATTTAATAAAAAAAACCGCAACGAGAGGAACCAAAAATGGAACAAAACAAAAACTTAAGCCGAGGCGCCGCGGTACGGGCATGCGCATCAACGCCAAAAAAGAAGCAGTTCCGAAGCGGGGTTACCTTAAAGATGAGATTGCTTTTGGTGCTATTAAACTTGTTGAGGTCCGAACTGAGGCGCCCCCTCCGTTCTGTTCGCTTTTTTTGAAGATTCTGCAAGATCTAGAAAAAGCGAAGAACACAAGGTAGTAGAGAAAAGCGTAGCTCGCCAGATTCCAGAAGAACGACTTAATGTAAATAGAGAGAGTTAGTACAGATTTCTTTCTTTTTTTGGCTTTATCGGTTATCGGTCGGTTTAGAGAAAGAACTGTGCAATGCAAAGCGACACAGACAGAGCTCTCGACAGGCATGCCACAAAGAGAAAAGTACTAAGAAGCGAAATGGTAAAGGGTGATTCGGTGAGTCTATATTGGTGGGTGGTCAGACACACTTTATAATCTCTAACATCGACAGGGCATCAAAAATACAGTTTCTTCCAGTACTGTCAACATGCTATAGAAGATTTCTGTTAGAGCATTGTTTAGTACCTTTAAGAAATCTACCTTCTCTACACTTTTACCACAATGTTATTGAGGCGTGTATTAGATTACCCATCAGTGGCGGCTCATTTAATGGCAGGGCTTCTAGTGCCATCCGATGGATTTGAACTACAAAACCCGAAGCGTTTACTAAATCCAGACCTAATGAGTAAATTTGGTGGCAGATTCCATAAAGGTGGTGGATGCCAAGCTAAACTATTTGGATGGGTTCTAGTGGAAGTACTACACCAGTAAAATCGTTCACCAAACTGTGAAGAAATGGAAACTAACTAGTAAATAAATAAAGAAACGAAATTTTAGGGACTAATTTGTTTACAAGCTAAGTGATAGTAGTGAAAGATCTTTAGAGTAGGGATGCACAGACCGCTAGTCATGTGTTGGTGATAAATCATATGGTTGGGGCCCTCTTGCCGCTCTTAATGGAAGTTAAGTCTCCTGAAGTGTATGCATCCCTCCTTTAAAGTGATTGAATGCGCGTTTCTTACGTTAACTATCATGTAAATAAAATGAAAAGTGAATTAACTCAAGCCGCCACTGTCACTGAACATCCTTAAACGATCACAGTGCTTCAAAGTGCAGTTGCTTAAACAAATTAAATTATTTTCTAGTGATTTACACAAAGCAGGACGTTTGCAAGTACTAAATTTGTATTAATTCGAAATTTAAACATTACTTCAATAAGTGGAGAGTTATAGGAGTCTAAAATACTAATAAAACAATTTTGAATGACAATGACTGAATAACAATCTATAACAACCATCCTCAATAACATCATCAATGTGGTGTGAGCTAAAAATGGGCGTCACAGGTGACAACTAAAATCTATCCAGAGACTTACTGTTAAATTAATAATTATCTGAGGGAGAAATTAAGTAATTTTTGTTCTATACTAACTGAATAAGAAACTATAAGGTAGATGGAGGTGGCTCTGATGAGCAGAAGAAGGAAACAATAGCGAAGAAAGAAAACGTCACAAAATAATTACATGAGTGAAATTAGGAACGAAAAACAAAAATTGTAAATATATACACATAAAAGTTTTTATGGGTAATGTTGAATGTAAATACCTACCGATTTCTAAAAATGGATATAAAAATGAATTTGTTTCATTAAACAGCACTGAAGTTAACTAATAATCCGTAATTAGTCTCATTAGCAAAATTATCGTGCCCCTTTGCTTTATAAACACAGTAATTTAAAAAAAATTGTACCCACTGTGGATCCGATGATTACAAAAAAATCCACGATTATCAATTACCTTAATTAGTCAGCAGAGTCACCTCAGAACTCGTCGAACAAAATTTCTCTCTTTCGAATTCATTTTTATATTCCGCTACACGAAAAATTCGAATGATATAATGCTCGCTTTTCGTCTCGCCCTGTACACAAAAAAAAAACACCGAAACGACGAATCTAGCTTCAAAACATCTATACAACCAACACCAATAACTTACTGATGATGATGGATCTGAACTGAACGAAACGTACGCAACTCGAACGCGTCGGTCACTACTTAACACTACGGATAACGTGCTGGAGCTCTCACAAAATAAAAAAATATTATATAATTTTCATCGACCGATCGATTAAAAACAAAACAGTTGCTGTGCATTTCATGGAGTTTAGTGGAAATTTGTGTTAATTTTTAGCAATTTTTGGAGTTAGACGTAACAAAGACTACATACATATGTGCTCCAAAAACTTTACTTTTCTGGAATACGTGCGTCCTGGGTGCGGTAAAATCCACACACAAAGTCTGAAATGGAGAAAAGTGTAAATGGGTCATAGAATCAACTATTTTTATCCTAACATGATCCTCAAAATCATAGGAGGTATTTATAACCATTATTTAACATGCTATACTTCGTTATATCCCTCAAATCAACTCAGAAAATGAAATATTAAGACAACCTACTTCAAACTAATTACCATGTCAAGCGACGTTTATGTTGTTAAATGGGAAAATATTTTATGATGTAAAGGACTAGAGGGTTTTGTGCAATAAATACAACCACGGGTGTACCTCAAGGTACTACATTGGGCCCAATTCATCTCCACTGGTCCTCAGATACTATTCATGCAACATAAGGTTATATATGACACGTGGTAGTCAACGTGAGAGTTGGTATATCTACAATTTTCTCGTCTTCTATTTAGTTTGAGATTCCAAACGAGTTTTGCACTAATCTTTAATGTGAAGTAACAATAATTTCTGGACTTTAAGTCATAGGTTCAATAAATCTCGTGTTAACCAATTTTCGGGAATTACTTTGGCTCGCAGTGTAAATCACACAACAAACCTTACGCATCCCTTACGGTCTTCGATGAATTCCGCAAAGCTTTTGGCGCAATTACTGTCGGAATCGCCGCCAAAGTGACGCAAATTCGAATTTACGCAGGTACGAGGCGGGAAAAACGTACCCGAAAAAATAATCAAGGCGGCGTCTTGATTATATTCGGTCCGGCCCGAAATGGAAATCTCCTAATTGGTCATCGTGAAGGAATTACGGGGCACATTAAGTACGAATCGTTGACCGTGATGAAGCATCGGGCATTAAGCTAATGGGCTTGGGGAACTTATCGTTGTGGGGCCGTTGTTCGTATTCGTGTACACAGATCCAGTGGGACGAAATCAGTTCATGTTAGCAGAACAGTGAAGATGGACTTGGGGTGTGAATAAATCCGTATGTGTTTGTGCTTTTGATCGCCATGAATCGTAAACTTGTACTTGGCTATCGTTTACAGCCATCACACAATTAGTCTTGTAATTATTTAATACAATATTTTTCTTTCCCAATTATTTATATAACAATGTATCAGCACAATTGCTTGTACTAACACTGGATTCTCATTGTACAGGGTGCGACATTCAGGCTGTAGAGGTCGTAGTGGTTTGAAGGCACTTAAACTAGTTGTCAGATATTCTTAACAATTCAGGATATGGCAACCCATTGTCATCCAAAAGTAGATATCAAGTTTTAATTTTTTGAATTTCAAAAAGCAGGTGTCATTTAGTAAACGAGCACTATATTTTGGACGGTATGACATTACTAAAGTCCAGGCATATACTGCCTTTTTTGAAACAATACTTCAGTAATCAATGGGTCTACTTTACCGTCAAGTCTCGTACTAATATTACTGTGATCTGTTTCAATTTGAACAATCAGTGTATATTTCCGGCAAACTATTTTTACACAAACGTTATCTAAAAGACCTACGCCAATATTTATTCAATAACAAACGAGGTGACATATGATCATGTTTACTCACATATGTAATGTATTAGGTGTAATATTTTTTTTTTAGAAACTTTTAATCTCGATGGCCAAAACTACTTTTATACTCGAAGTAATCCTGCTATTATCATTTATTCCTTTATCCCTTTGTACGATATTTATCAAGCAATCCTATATGTATATGGTTATAAATATTTTCATTTTAAAAAATCCTACTTAATTTACAAATCAAATTTGTGTCTATGTTTGTTGGAAAGTTCTTGATACGATCAATGAGGAAATCGTATCCATCATGTATTAGCATTTAAGACTTTGTCCAGAGACACACTTTTCCAGTTTCATGTAATTTAATGCAGACAATAACTCTGGAATTTGGTGTTTTACAAGCACAGTTGTACACTAATTGGTATGTAAATCCAATTCCGCAATTCTCTCGAATTCAATGGCAACTACCAAAAAGGTGCTAAAGTTTTAAATGCTTCAACAGCAGCACCGCCATTTCCATCAATTAACATTAAAATGCACAACAACTGTCACGTAAACGGTGCTTAGCTCTTCCATGATAACCATATCCGTTTCTAAACTCAAACTATATAGAAACATCGACATTCCAAAAAAGAAAAATAACCAGCTTAAAAACGGATCAAGCGCCACTGCCATCTTCAAATATATCATCGTTAACAACGAATAAGAACATGAACTAAACTTTTAAAAACGAAACAGAACGCAAAAACAGACATGTACAGACAAAGAAACATAAGATCGAGACATTAAGATACACATTGTTCCACCAGAACCAATTAGTTTGGAACTTTAACATTAAAAATTTTGTGACACAAACGCATAACCAACGGAAAGCCGAGTGGAACGCACACATTTTTGGAAAAGTCGCGTGTTCGTTTCGACCTGTCATCGTTAAGCAGCACTATCGCAGCATGCCCATATTTCGCACATACCCATCAAAGCATACCAAAAAAAGCAAATTAAACACTTATCATTGTCGCGTGATTCGTTACAAATTTAAAAACTTTCGAAATCGTTTGTACAGTGTTGTTTGATTTGTATTCTCCTGCTGGTGTCTGGATAGTAAATGTGTACCTCAACCTCGAAAATAGAAAGAGAAAAGCACCTCGGTGGTCCTGTCTCTAGGCGGGAGGATTGGGGTACCGTCAGGGGCGTATTCAGCGGGTCGGCCAGCCGGGTGCTGGTACATAGGGATCTGCGCAGTCCAAACACTTCGGGTTTTTAACTTTTATCTTTTCTTTTTCAAACATGTATATCTATGTATTATTAATGGGCGCAGCTCTACGATTTCAGACCAGGATTTATCAAATTAACAGGCATATAACGGGGAAACATATCGAAATAAAGGATAAACTCTTAGGTGAATACTAAAGCGACAACAAAACGAAACGATGTTACGCCTATCAGAAATCTCAGGAATATCAGGTACGGTTTTAAATAATTCGTATGAAGCACATCACATACCTACATACATTCCTATAAGAATTAACAGCAAAATTCATTCGTTTAAAAAGGAAAATTTTTACCTCAGTGGTACAGTAATTGCTTAAGCGAGTATTAAACAAAAAACGTGATTAAACAACAGAATTTAACTAAAACTTGTTACAAGTGCACGTATACAAATTATTCAGGTCTGAAACTTTCGAGTTTTGGACTGACACTAACAATTCAAAATAAAAGCCAGGAGTGTCATCATAAGTCAAAAGAAAAGTACATTAATACAGTAACATTAATAAATTTGACGTGGCAATCGCGTCTATTACTCATAAAACGTAAAAATTCTCGCAACGAAATGTGTTCTCATGGTGTTTTTGCTTGTCAGAAGTAAGAAAAACAGGAGAAAAAGATATAAAGTCTCAACGATAAGTTTTAAGCTCGTCTACTCAAATTTTAGTTCCGTTGTAGTTTATACACGTCTACTTTTCGCCTGGGGAAGGGAATCTCGAAACCTGCAGGAAACTCATACTAAATCCCCAAATAACTGTGGTGGTGTAAATCACCCTCAACAATGCAACAAATGCACTCGGATCGATCATCCCTTAATTTGCTGGCGATAAACAGATTACTCTAATATTTCGTTAGTGATGCCGTTCACTTTAACAAAGGATAAATAATTGGGTGCTGGCTATAGGGAAGACAATTGGCTCATTTTTACTATGAGTTTCCCTTCTCCGGACGGCTTACGGAACGATTTATAACGTTCCGACCCGGGATATTTCATCGGGCTTCCCCAGGCGAACGTCGTGTAGCACTTTCAGAAAGAATTCGATACATTCTTCTGATGCGGAATATTGTAAGCTGAAAAGTGCAAAGAACAAGGTAAACAATGATAAATAAGGTGCTTGAAAAATGGCGAAAAATTATAATTTAGCCAGCATTCCAAAGCTGAGCTGGTTGTAAATTGCGGAAAGCCCATCAAAGCTCGTAATATTACTTTATCCTTGATTTAGTTCTCTTTATATTTATATTGCTAATGTTTCAAATTCTTTTTAGTATCGTCGAATCCAATGCTGACTGGTTAGGACGACGCGCCTAAGTAAAATCGAGCTATTTTTCAAAAAGGCACCTGAATCCAGTGCGCCGGACTCAGATTCCTTTTCTCCTCGCGCGTCACAGGAGGAAAAACACAAATGCGTACAAAGCTACTGGCGCGCGCGCGTTCTACTTAAGGTCTCAAAAAGCCGTACTTACATACACTTCCTCCCATTGGCTGACGTACCGGACCAATCGGGAAAGGCGGAGCAGGCGCACCAGGGAGAGCAGCTTCGCCAGGCGCAGGATGCGCAGCGCGCGTCCCGCGTGCAGGATTTGAAAACTGTCGCCGAAATCCTGGAACAGAGGTTTGAAAGGCGCGGGTAATTGCAAGGAACTACGCGTTGCCCATATTTATCTACTGGAAGATATCCAGGTGGTCCAAATCCAATCTATGTGCTTATCGATTTTTGCGCAACTTAGATTGAGTTCGGAACGAGTATACGGTCAAGTTGTCAGTCTAGATTTTGTAATTTTTAATCTAGAATTTTGGGGAAAATTCTGTCTTCTTGTTGGGCCTAAAATAAGAATTTTTGCACTTTGCCATGTAACTCACAGGGTAGGTCCGTGAGATGGTTTTCAAAAAAGGAAAGTCTACGTTATTTGAACGCCTGTATATCAAAAAGTAGCAGTCGTTGGAAAAAAGTTTTTCCATTTCTGGCATCAGCGAAGTGTCCTCTTTCCTATTTTAACCGAATTTTGAGAATTCGAAATTAACCGAATTTTGGGAAAAATCCCTTCTTTTTGGACCCAAAATAAGAATTTCTGAACTATGTCACGAGACTCACAGGGTAGGCCCGTGGGATGGTTTTCAAAAAAGGAAAATCTACGTTATATGAACGCCTGTCTATCAAAGCCGGGGTAAAGGAGTTATACAGAGATGTATTTTACCCACTAAACTTTAACATAACATACTGCATATAATACAAATTACAGTCTTCCATTTTCTTATCTTTTCTTTAACCTCCAATTAAATCTTAATTGTGCTAATTAATACCCACACTAATATCATTTATAAAAATAACAAAACAACTGTTCAATATGGATGCTAAAATTAATATCATTAGTAAGTACCTCTCTGTATTAGTAATAGTCCTTCATCCCTCGACACCACCCGTCGTGGTAATTGCATTTTTTTTTCGAGTGTTTCAAGTCCTCGAAACTTTTATAGCACTGCATAATTTTTATCAGTTAAATGCGGCTCGAGAATGTGTACAATTTTATTTATAACATTCTATAACAGGACAGGCGTCATATGGCTGCAAGTGATTTTCGGTCCCTTGTTGTCTCCATCACGTACAATTAACCGAAAATGTTGAGATAAGTTTTTTTTAGCAAGTGAATGTATTACTCCAATCTTATTTTATCTCCTGATACTAATCCTGAAAGCATGTTGCAAAATATTTCCAAGAAGTTATTGAGTTATTAACGTGAAATAATGATTGAACGTTTCCTATGGGGATAATTGAAAATTATCGCAATTTTTTGTTTGAAGTTGAAAGAAAAATTTAATTTTCCCGGAAATTTAGTTTGTAAACACGAAAGTTAATACAAATTACGACTTATGGGCAATCGTTTCGGAATTAGAATAAGCACGTATGTCATCATCGTTTGTCAGATGCTGCTGAGTCACCAACGTACATTGGTCGACTCTTAAAACAAAACGTTAACAGATTCCACTTGAGGCCATGTAGAAAAATGTTTCCTCTTGGTCATCGGAGAATGGAAAAATTTAAAATTTTCTTGAAACTTATAGATTCTCACTTTAAACTTTATGTGGTGTAAAGGGGGTGCACTAATTATGACAGTTTTGCTCTATGGTCTTTGTAAAAAAATAGAAACGCCCATGTGCGATGAAAAATATATCTTGTATGTTATGGGTAGTCAATATGACTAGGAACCTATTTTTTTAGTGCATTTTTAAAACTTTACGTTAGAAACTCAAAAAGAAATTTTCACTAAATTATATCACTCCTTTTGGGAACAACTACAAGTTAATAGTATTTGCCATGGTGGATTTAAGGTAGCCTTTCCAGGTGAGGCATGGCTCGCGTAACATACTTAATACAACATCCGAACTCTACTTACTTGGTTAAATATTAAAAATATATAATCTAGGGGTATGGACGAAATTAGATCGAGGAAAAACCATGTCCTCAGGTAGTGCTTAGCTATCAATTTCGGATCTAATATGACTTGTTCCGCGTTATCTTGCTGCATTATACCTGAAAAAGGTGATTAACATTGGTGTATAAGTGGCGCGGTGAGCGAGGGGGAAGGCTTACCTGTTCTAAAATTTACAACAATATCGATTAAAAATATGGTATCGGACAGACAATTGAAGGCAATCCAGCGGGTGCTCAGGTCGTCGTTAAAAAAACTTATTGCCACTGGTAAGATTATGAGGTTCGCCACGAGCAGCAAAAGCATGCACAGATCCCAGTAGAATCTGAAACAAATAGAAAACGACTGTAAAAGCAATTCTTCTGTAACGAACAAATAAAACATTTAATAAATCTAATAATATTTTTGGTTAAATTTTCTCTTAATTTCTTCATGAAAAGCCAAATATAAATAGGAACGACGCAGAAATGCTTTGACCTAGCCCACACAATTGCTCAGCTGATTAAGCTAATGCTCAGCTGATTAAGCTAATGCTCAGCTGCTTATATCGGCTATAGATCAACCTCTCGCACATATGCGCACTGCTTGAAAACTATCTACTATAATTTCTTTTCCTTGAGACTATCAGATATTTTCCTCAAAAACACAGTTTTACAGTTGGAGTATATTACATGGGTTATTATTTATTTATTTATTTAGCGTTTGGCATATTTACAGAGACAAATTAGAAGTAAATAAGGTGTATAAAAACAATCAAATAGAGATAAAATCAAATCATAACTTATGTAGTGTATAATCGTAACTACGTGTTAAAACTACTGATTTATAATACGATTTCGCATGTTTTATTATGGAGTAATTAACGGAAAGTAAACACTTGCATAAAACTTTTAATGTGAAAAGTAATCAGCTTGGCACCCAAAACTGTTGACAAACGTAATTAAAATAATCAATAACGAATCTAATTTTAATCCGCTGGGTAAAAGGGGCCACCCTTTTATCAATAATCATATCACAAATTAAATTAACATTAATTATTGTGTCCAATCTTTCGCCACACCCTCTGTCGGGATTTATTTCTGTCGATATTGTTTGCTTACGAAATACCCAAAGATAAACTTTGGGAGAGAGTATAAAAGCATGGGAACGTGTACCGTGGAAATTATTGCGTCAGTAGTTTACACGCACGTATTTCAGTTGTCCAAAATGGTGTTCGATATCAAGGGAAAATTCGCTCTTATCACAGGAGGGGCTGCCGGTATTGGACTGGCGTACGCGAAGGAGTTGCTCAAGAATGGTCTTGCGGTAAGTGCGCTTTTTAGTTTGTTTAAGCAGATTTTAATACTGTTCCCCTTACATCTCCGTTTTATTAAATTTTCGCAATGTTTCAGGGTGTCGTTATTGCTGATCTGAACGCTCAAAACGGGGCGAGTTCCGTCGAACTGCTCAATAAAACTTTTGGAGCGAACAAGGCGATTTTCATCAAAACAGACGTCACTAATGTCGACCAGCTAGAGTGTAAGAAAGTGTACTATATTTGCAGATTTTAAAGTTTATTTATAGTCCAGTTTGTAGAGGTTTTTTTTTGGTAGATAAAATTTAACAGTAGATGGACTAAAAAACTTTGTTTAAAATGGATCAAAGATGATAAAAACACAAAATCTAGACAAATTTGAGCTTTCGTGGTGTTTTTAAACAATAAAAATAAAAAACATAAGTCGTTTTTCTGTTTTTTCACCATAGCGTGAAAATTATTGGCTCAAAAAAATTAAATTTTTTTGGTAGATTTTGGCTTTTTATCATCTTTGATCCATCTTCAACAAAGGTTTTTGGGTTCGTCTGCTAAGTTAGCAGTTGAAATTCAACAAACGAAAGTTTCGCGTCTGACGTGCGCACAACTTCAATTTCTCTTTCTCTCTCAATTTCTCTCAATTTTCAAAACGTTCCACGACCTCCGCGCCTGAAATATTCAGCGACGTCGTCTCGAGAACGCCCCTGAATAATGTAACCATTACACGAACATTACTTTTTGGAAATTAATTTCTCAGAGGATTGAGTCGTTAAAATTTAACCGTCATAAGTGGAAGCGTTACGTCACGAGAGAGCCTGAGCGACTTAAGAGTTTCGACTCAAAGTTTCCCATTTCGATTTTCAGCCGCTTTCAAACTGGCCCACACGCATTTCGGCACAATTGACATCGTTATCAACAATGCCGGCATAATGAACGACGCTAATTGGGAGCTGCAAGTAGCTATTAACTGTGTAAGTAGTAATGGAGTGCGAAAAGGGAAAGGGAAATTGTAGGAGATAAGACGATATACTCTACACCATTAACGTCTAAAAGATGTGTTGAAGAGGTTAAGAATCTTGATGAAACGTTATTAGATAAGTAAATTTTGACCCAAGGGAGGGTTAATTAAGGGTACCTACGATAGCGAGAATTCAATACATATTTTTACACGAAGTTTTGTGGAAATGCACCATTTTTTAAATTTAATTTAACCCTTATGGAGCCTAAGCTATAAGCGTGCCAAGTTTAAAGTTCGAACTACCTGGAAAATGTTAAATAACTATCACCCACTACAAGAAGAAAATTCTGGGTTGTAGTATTTTTCTGAAACATACTAGAGCCTCAACTGTAAGGGTCCTTAGCTCAAAATTAATTCCAAATTATCGTTACATAAATTTCATCCGTTATTTTCACCCCCTTGATAAGGAGAATTCGGACTTTTCTGGAACATTTTGGTATTCTTAAATAAATTTCATCCGTTCGGAAAGAAAAATTAGGAATTTTGAAGAAAAATTAGGAAGGAGTAATTGTGTGAATCAGCTGGGAGTCCAAATTATTAGCGTGCCAAGTTTACAGTTTCTAGCTATTCAGGCATTGATAAATAAGTTTCATCCCATTTTTCACCACGTCGGAAAGGGACATTCGGGGGCTTCGGATTTGTCTGGACCCTTAAAGCTCGAAACTGGGAGCTTGCAAAATTTCAAATTTCCAGTTATGAGGGAAATGGGTAAACATTTCTGCACATAAGAAAGTTCTGCCTTATATACCAAGTTTGGCTTACATATTCCACTTGAACACATAACGAGAGCTTCTACTTTAATCAGTAACATACATGTTGTTCAAATAACGAACCCTTATAACTTATATAAGTATCAAAATTGATGAAAATTTGGATTTTGGTACTTAAAGACAAAGTTCAAGATAAAAAAATTGTAATAAAATGTGTGCAAATTTTTAAAAAAATTAAAAAAAAACTTTTTTGGGACTTTTTTGGGTGCTTAAACTTATATAGTATAAGTACCGAAATCCAAATTTCCATCCACCTGAAATGTTTACAAGGTTATTTTGAAACTCTGTTTTCGTTGACTGGGCTGAAAGTAGATAATCTTTTAGAACGCAGTGGTGCGAGGTTCCCTCCTCGGCATAAAATACATGGGGAAGAACAACGGCCGCAAGGGCGGCGTCATCGTCAACATCGCCTCGATCCTGGGCCTCCAGGCCCTCGAAGGCTGCCCTGTCTACGTCGGGACGAAGCACTTCGTCGTCGGCCTGGACAGGTCCTTCGGCACCCCCTACTACTACAACCTGACGGGAATCAAGTTCCTCACCATGTGCCCGGGCGTGACCGACACCCCTCTGATATCCGAGGCCGACAAGTTCGCGCTGCAGGGCTTCCCGAACCTGGGGAAGGTCCTCGCCGAGGGACTCGGTTCGTTGCCGGCGCAAAAGTACCGTAAGGTCCGCAGATAGGCGGCCAGGACTGACGGGGGTTTGTTTCAGGCCCGAGCACGTCGCCCAAGGGATGATCAAGCTGATCACGCAGGGCGAGAACGGGAGCGTTTGGGTGAACGAGGGCGCGGAGCCGATCTACGAGGTCGCCATTCCCGACAGAACTACCCTTAGAAAGAATTAGATTTCGTCTAAGGACTAGACGTGTAGTGGAATGGGCAGCATTTTTTCATCCAAAATATGTATTTGTATTTCAAAAATATAATTGTGTCGTACCGTTAGGTTTTCATTAGACACCCTGTTTAGAACTTTTTAATCAGCCCAGCTGTTCTGTAGACGAACGTCAATTCTGACAATTATGATATTTCCACAATGAACTAGCTCTGCACTTCAAAATCCTTTCGTAATGGCTTTGTTCAGGCCTAACAGAGCGCTATTAAGCAAAAATTTCCAGTATTCCTGCGCTGGTCGTTATAGTTATAACAAGTAAGCCCATAACCGTATCAATTTAACCGTCTAACCGCCCAATTTTAGACCAGAAACCAACGTCAGCAACCAAATCCAAAAGAGGAATTGCAGCTGCGACCACAATGAAGTGTGCAAGGGAAAGATTGCCATAGTCACTGGGGGTTCGAGGGGGATCGGCTACCACATAACCGATTACCTCCTGAAGGGTGGATGCGAAGTATACATCAACTATCGTTACTTAAATTCATATCTAACCGTACTATAATTTAAGTCCGTCATAATCGGCTCGAGAAATGTGGACAACTGCGAGAAGACCACCATAGAAATGAACGAGAAATACGGGGAGCAGAGGTGCCTGTTTCAGCCGTTGGACGTAAAGAAGAAGGAGGAATTAGACAGTAAGTGTTTCTTGAGATGTATAGTCGATTTCTGTAACGTGTATTTTCAGAGATCTTCAACTGTACGAAGGAACGTTTCGGTAAAATTGATATTGTGGTGAATAATTCCGGAATTTTAAAGGAGAGCAAATGGGAGGATACTATCAATATCAACTGCGTAAGTATCAACGATTAGGGTATTGTTGTATTAAAAGTCCTAATCCCGCTATTAAAGTCCAGGTGAGAAGCAATTGTTTAAAAGTAGTTTAGCTTTTGGCTGAAACACCTCGGAAATATCGTAAGTGAGGATTTCATTATTCGTTAGTTAGAAAAGTTGTGCCTGAGGTTATGAAAAATCAAAATGTAGATTAAATAAAAAGCCGCGGTTTGTCCCCTTTCCCCTTGAATAACGAATAAGTCGGAATCTCTTCGGTTTAGAGGGAGAATGAAAAGGAAAAAGTGGAAAAGGATATTTTACATGAAACGCTGCATGGAATCCGGATCGACAGGCCTAACGGTTTTCGAGAAATCGAGGATTTTCCAAAACTGGGACTATTCATTTTTCTTTTGCTCATATCTCTGGAAGTACGAGTCGTAGGAAGGAAAATGTTTCATTCCTGGAATCAGGGAAGCCTCCCCTTTCGATTGGCACCGCAAAATCGAAAATCTAAAATCGACCCATTTTGGCAAAAATCGCAAGGGGTTAACCTTCCGTTTTTTCGGCTCGAAAATACGAACCTTCGAATTTCGCATTGAAACTCGCAGGGATGATTCGGGAGGAGGTTTTAAGCCCTATGGCGTAAATTTCAAATCGATAGGCCTAACGGTTTTCGAGAAATCGAGGATTTTCTAAAACTGGGACTACTCATTTTTCTTTTACTCATATCTCCGGAAGTACGAGTCGTAGGAAGGAAAACGTTTTATTCCTGGAATCAGGGAAGCCTCCCCTTTCGATTGGCACCGCAAAATCGAAAATCGAAAATCGACCCATTTTGGCAAAAATCGCAAGGGGTTAACCTTCCGTTTTTTCGGCCCGAAAATACGAACCTTCGAATTTCGCCTTGAAACTCGCAGGGATGATTCGGGAGGAGGTTTTAAGCTCTGTGGCGTAAATTTCAAATCGATTGGCCTAACGGTTTTCGAGAAATCGAGGATTTTCTAAAACTGGGACTACTCATTTTTCTTTTACTCATATCTCCGGAAGTACGAGTCGTAGGAAGGAAAACGTTTTATTCCTGGAATCAGGGAAGCCTCCCCTTTCGATTGGCACCGCAAAATCGAAAATCTAAAATCGACCCATTTTTGGCAAAAATCGCAAGGGGTACCTTCCGTTTTTTCGGCCCGAAAATACGAACTTTCGAATTTCGCTTTAAAATTCAAAGTGACGATTCAGTTTTCGAGAAATATAGGTTAAATCTGCCCTAACAAGTTAATATGAGAGAAAGAGAAAGAGGGAGAGTACTTTGCTGTCAGAATTCCCTTGAGAAACAAAAAAAAAAGAATTTTGAATGAATAGTCGAGTACTAAAAATGGCCTACAATGACCAAAAATTTACACTATAATGACACTATTAATTTTAGAGTAATTGAATCCATTAGTGCCTCTTAAACCAAAGTTTGGAAAGATCTTGTTTTAATATGTCACAAATAAACATGCTTCAAATTTTTTAAAAGAATTAACTTAAAAACATGTCAACCCCACAGCCTTTAACACTTCGATACACCCAATCTCAATCTTTTTTATTTCAGTTTGGTCTCGTCTACGGCACTCTATTGGGATTCAAACACATGAGCGTCAATAACGGCGGTTGCGGGGGTATCGTGGTAAACGTGGCGTCGATCGTTGGGCTCCAACCCTTATTCTACGCCCCTACGTATTCCGCCACTAAGCATTTCATCGTCGGATTTACCAGATGCATCGGTCACGACTACTACTACAAGCAGACCAAAGTTAAGGTGGTAGCGGTGCTACCAGGAGTGACGGACACGGATATGGTCAGATTAGCCAAGGATGGTGGGCTTCCCCAGTTTCCTGGCATGGGAGAGGAGTTGGCCAAATGGTTGGGCAGCCTGCCGGCGCAGGGGTAAGAGTCAAAATTTGGGCGAGGAAACTTCAGCAGTTACTTTGTTGGAGACTGGAATAGAATGAAGGGTGTTCTATTGTATAAACCTTTTCACCTTTCAATTTTTGTAAAAATGGCACCACTAGTTTCAAGAAGCAATCTTTTGCTCTAAATGATAAAAGTTGCCTTAAACCAATTTCAACAAGTTAGGTTAAGCTAAGAAACACGTTAACCACCGCTTGCTTCTTGCAACTGTTTGCAAACAAAGATTGCTTTTTAAAATTAATTATAAACTCGGCATTGTTTCCATTTTCAACCGATCAAGTTTTATTTTGTTTGTTTTAGACCTGAAGAGGTCGGAAAAGGAATGATCACAAGCGGCATGATGGAAGTGGAGAAGGTCGAAAACGGAAGCATTTGGGTCTCCGAAGGCTGCGAATTCTACAAGGTTAACATTCCCTCAAGGGATTCTTACAAACCGAAGCAAAAAGAACGGCCCAAGAAACCAGAACCATGTGAAGCAGTTAAGAACGAAGGCATAAAGTTAGATCCGTGCCTATTAGATTTCATTGCTGCAATACATAAGGAACGACACGAGTGCAAGGATAAGGGCTCAAAGAAGCAAAAAGATAATACGTGTGGTTCTCACAAGGAAGACCCGTGCAAACCCAAGAAGGATCCTACGAAGCAAAAAGATGATAAGTGTGGTTCACATAAGGAAGACTCGTGCAAGCCCAAGAAGGATTCTACGAAACCAAAAGATGATAAATGTGGTTCACACAAGGAAGACCCGTGCAAACCCAAGAAAGATTCTACGAAGCAAAAAGATGATAAATGTGGTTCACACAAGGAAGACCCGTGCAAACCCAAGAAGGATTCTACGAAACCAAAAGATGATAAATGTGGTTCACACAAGGAAGACCCGTGTAAACCCAAAACCGATCCTACGAAGCAAAACGATGGTTCATGTGGTTCTCATAAGGACGATCCATGTAAACCTATGAAACATTCCTATAAGCGCAAGAGGGATCATTCGAAGGGTACTACACATCAAAAGGACGACGATTGCAAAAAAGGCGATAAAATCCCAAAAGATGCTTGTACTACACAAAAACGAAAAAAATAGCATTGAAAACTCGTAGGTAGTTCGTCAAAATGTTATGTATATACTTATGTTTGTAAATATTACAATAAATCACTTGTAAGATCGACTGGTATTTTCTATCCCATTCACTGTCATTCATCAAATTGCCACACTGTCACCTGTCAGCCCCGAAATTATGTAGTAGAATGTCCGTTTCAAAATTTATCGTTTGTAACCCTACCAAACGAAGTGGCGCAATTAGCTGAATAAACAATGTTTAGAATCTCCCCACAAAGAATCATCCCCAAGAAATTAAATCAAAAATATTCATACTTGAAGGGGTAAGTAGTAACCAATCCAGTGAATACACCTCAGGTTTCCTCAAAACTCTTTCAGAATACGTTCGAAGAGAGATTTAACGCGATACTCGAGAAATGCCGAACACCATCAAACGTTTTCGAACCCGGAGATCTTCTTAAGGGTAAAAGAATCGTCGCAAATAAAAGATAGGGTCGCATTAGTACTGGGAGGTAACGACGAATTGGGGCAATTTTTCGTCAGGGAGTTTCTGGAGGGCGGGGCGAAAGTAAGTGCAGTTCAGTCAAATTCTGTTTAAGGGTAACAATGAACACCTGGAACGATTTTGGTGTTATCTTCGTTTATCCCTAAACAGAATTTGGCTCCGAATTCGCAGTACTACTGACTTTAAAAACTAAGGGCGTGATGGTTTCAGATGAGGACGAGGAGAGGGGGACGGTACTGATTAACGCACTGTACAGTGAATTCCTGCAACAGAACATTGCTTTTATTAGGAGCGATTATAGCAAGGAAAATTTGTTGCATCGTACGGCAAACTTTTCGGAACAAACTGTTATCGACTAACATTTCAAACTTTTCAGATGCGTTTTCGTCCACTATTAATCATTTCGGTGGCATCGATATCATAGTCAACATAGCGAAAGCCTTGAAAGAACCATGGGAAAAGAAAATCGATAAGAACATAGTAAGTGACCTCCACAAAACAGGATTTATTGAATTTTGACCGGGGGAATCGAATTTCAGAAGGGTCTGATTCGCTCCAGTCTGCTTGGATATCACTACATGAGCAGAGAACAAGGGGGAAACGGTGGGACGATACTAAACGTGATCGATACTTCCTTCTCCGATGAATGTGTTTGTGATGAGTGTCCTGTGTATGTCGCTACACGTGATTTCCTTGCGAGTTTCGGAAGGATCGTGTCATGTCAAATGGCCGAAACGACGAACGTTAAAGTTCTGACTTTGTGCGGAAGACAAACCAACTGCGACGAAAAGTGAGTAACCGATCATTTCCAGCGCTTTGGTGATTAAACGTGAAGTTTTTAGTGATGTTGGTTTGGAGTTACCCCACCTCCTAAAGTTGGCCAAGGCTGGGACTGTGTGGAGTGTGTGACTAGTTTCTTTTTAAAACAAGAAATAAATACCAAATAGTACTGAGATTAGATTCATTTCTGGCCCTGAAGTGTAACATGGAAAGCTTTATGAGCGGGAGTGGAAATATTTAGAGGGAAAAGATGTTAAACTAGTTTCTTGATTATACGTTTTGCATTCATCCCATTTATTCAAGTTAAATTTCTGCAAACAGAAACACTAATACAAATTAGTTCGGTATCGTCTTCACTGGTTCACAAAATATTCTTAGCAGCACCATTTTATCACAAACCAAAGGACAACGCTTTATTATGTAAAGTCTTTAACTTAGTTATAGTGATTTTGAAAATTTCCATAAGATATAAAAATGAATTTAACATGAAGCCCATAAGACAGTATAAGAGAACCTAAAATCATGTTTTCATTAACTTTGATATCAATTTTTGGATCTGGATTTTTGGATAGTGGATGTTTGCGCAGCGGGTTGCTCTTTTCTCCACTGATTGGTTCCCCCACCATTCCTACTTAAGAGGCTATTTCAGAGGCAGCCATCTTGGCGAATTTGTTTTTAGCGAATTCCAACGTTATTTTAGAAATTACTGAAAAATGACTTCTATAAGGGTGGTAAGTTATTATAACGCAATGCGTAAAACGTACATACCTAAATACATCATATAATATTTAAACGAATACTAATATTTGGTTTCCTCATAACGTTCATTGCTATACATACATAGGTTTTAAGTGTTCTATTCAAATATGCAATGAAATACTAGATGTTATGTTTAAAAAAATATAATTTTCTTACGTAGCTCAAACGGTGAAGTACCTTATATGGTGTATAATGTGTATATATATATATATATATATATATATATATATATATATATATATCCTGTGAGTCTTAACTTTATTTCTTTCATTCATTGTTATGATTTTAAATTGTAAAATTGTAATATGGACTATGCATCAATTGTTTTTTGTTGTAGGCGTGTATTATTGGGCAAAGGACTGGCAAAGTTTTGTATATTGGCGTTAAAAATAAATATTGTTGCATATGTGCCCGTTCTAAAAAAAAGGTATAACTTCTATGGACCATATCTGTTACAAAAATTTTGAAGGACCTTCTACAGCGATGGAAGCAGCAATAATTGTCGACGGTTTCAAATTTATTTGGGAGACATATGGTATCAAATTTACTAGACTTGTAGGGGACGGCGACAGCAGTGTCTACAGAAGATTACTCGAATCACGGCCATACGGTCCGTGTGTTATAGAAAAAGTAGAGTGTACAAACCATTTAATAAGAAACATGTCCAAACATGTTAGGGAGATCGTAAAGAGGAAAAGAAGCAACTCTAAAAATCTCCCAGTGCCTCCAGAACTTAGAAAAATTGTGTCTTCGAGGAGCTATCGACTTGTTGCTGCAATTAAAAAGGCAGTGCAATATAGAAGAAATCAAAATGCAACGTTACAAGGACAAATCTCCTGTGTTGTTGTAGATTTAAAAAATGCCCCATCTCATGTTTTTGGAGAACATAAACAATGTAAAGAGATAGGCGTATAAAGGAAACTCCGCTGAATACTCTCATAAAGTTTCACTTCATTTGGAGCACTCTAACATTGTTAATGGTAACTTTAAACAGAAAAATTAAGGCGGATTTCGGTCAGCGGAGCAGGTCAAGTGCTCCCGGAACGGTCATCTTAAGAGCCAATGAAATGAAACTCGGTAGGCGTATAAAGGAAACTCCGCTGAATACTCTCATAAAGTTTCACTTCATTTGGAGCACTCTAACATTGTTAATGGTAACTTTAAACAGAAAAATTAAGGCGGATTTCGGTCAGCGGAGCAGGTCAAGTGCTCCCGGAACGGTCATCTTAAGAGCCAATGAAATGAAACTCGGTAGGCGTATAAAGGAAACTCCGCTGAATACTCTCATAAAGTTTCACTTCATTTGGAGCACTCTAACATTGTTAATGGTAACTTTAAACAGAAAAATTAAGGCGGATTTCGGTCAGCGGAGCAGGTCAAGTGCTCCCGGAACGGTCATCTTAAGAGCCAATGAAATGAAACTCGGTAGGCGTATAAAGGAAACTCCGCTGAATACTCTCATAAAGTTTCACTTCATTTGGAGCACTCTAACATTGTTAATGGTAACTTTAAACAGAAAAATTAAGGCGGATTTCGGTCAGCGGAGCATGTCAAGTGCTCCCGGAACGGTCATCTTAAGAGCCAATGAAATGAAACTCGGTAGGCGTATAAAGGAAACTCCGCTGAATACTCTCATAAAGTTTCACTTCATTTGGAGCACTCTAACATTGTTAATGGTAACTTTAAAAAGAAAAATTAAGGCGGATTTCGGTCACCGGAGCATGTCAAGTGCTCCCGGAACGGTCATCTTAAGAGCCAATGAAATGAAACTCGGTAGGCGTATAAAGGAAACTCCGCTGAATACTCTCATAAAGTTTCACTTCATTTGGAGCACTCTAACATTGTTAATGGTAACTTTAAACAGAAAAATTAAGGCGGATTTCGGTCAGCGGAGCAGGTCAAGTGCTCCCGGAACGGTCATCTTAAGAGCCAATGAAATGAAACTCGGTAGGCGTATAAAGGAAACTCCGCTGAATACTCTCATAAAGTTTCACTTCATTTGGAGCACTCTAACATTGTTAATGGTAACTTTAAACAGAAAAATTAAGGCGGATTTCGGTCAGCGGAGCATGTCAAGTGCTCCCGGAACGGTCATCTTAAGAGCCAATGAAATGAAACTCGGTAGGCGTATAAAGGAAACTCCGCTGAATACTCTCATAAAGTTTCACTTCATTTGGAGCACTCTAACATTGTTAATGGTAACTTTAAACAGAAAAATTAAGGCGGATTTCGGTCAGCGGAGCATGTCAAGTGCTCCCGGAACGGTCATCTTAAGAGCCAATGAAATGAAACTCGGTAGGCGTATAAAGGAAACTCCGCTGAATACTCTCATAAAGTTTCACTTCATTTGGAGCACTCTAACATTGTTAATGGTAACTTTAAACAGAAAAATTAAGGCGGATTTCGGTCAGCGGAGCATGTCAAGTGCTCCCGGAACGGTCATCTTAAGAGCCAATGAAATGAAACTCGGTAGGCGTATAAAGGAAACTCCGCTGAATACTCTCATAAAGTTTCACTTCATTTGGAGCACTCTAACATTGTTAATGGTAACTTTAAACAGAAAAATTAAGGCGGATTTCGGTCAGCGGAGCATGTCAAGTGCTCCCGGAACGGTCATCTTAAGAGCCAATGAAATGAAACTCGGTAGGCGTATAAAGGAAACTCCGCTGAATACTCTCATAAAGTTTCACTTCATTTGGAGCACTCTAACATTGTTAATGGTAACTTTAAACAGAAAAATTAAGGCGGATTTCGGTCAGCGGAGCATGTCAAGTGCTCCCGGAACGGTCATCTTAAGAGCCAATGAAATGAAACTCGGTAGGCGTATAAAGGAAACTCCGCTGAATACTCTCATAAAGTTTCACTTCATTTGGAGCACTCTAACATTGTTAATGGTAACTTTAAACAGAAAAATTAAGGCGGATTTCGGTCAGCGGAGCATGTCAAGTGCTCCCGGAACGGTCATCTTAAGAGCCAATGAAATGAAACTCGGTAGGCGTATAAAGGAAACTCCGCTGAATACTCTCATAAAGTTTCACTTCATTTGGAGCACTCTAACATTGTTAATGGTAACTTTAAACAGAAAAATTAAGGCGGATTTCGGTCAGCGGAGCATGTCAAGTGCTCCCGGAACGGTCATCTTAAGAGCCAATGAAATGAAACTCGGTAGGCGTATAAAGGAAACTCCGCTGAATACTCTCATAAAGTTTCACTTCATTTGGAGCACTCTAACATTGTTAATGGTAACTTTAAACAGAAAAATTAAGGCGGATTTCGGTCAGCGGAGCATGTCAAGTGCTCCCGGAACGGTCATCTTAAGAGCCAATGAAATGAAACTCGGTAGGCGTATAAAGGAAACTCCGCTGAATACTCTCATAAAGTTTCACTTCATTTGGAGCACTCTAACATTGTTAATGGTAACTTTAAACAGAAAAATTAAGGCGGATTTCGGTCAGCGGAGCATGTCAAGTGCTCCCGGAACGGTCATCTTAAGAGCCAATGAAATGAAACTCGGTAGGCGTATAAAGGAAACTCCGCTGAATACTCTCATAAAGTTTCACTTCATTTGGAGCACTCTAACATTGTTAATGGTAACTTTAAACAGAAAAATTAAGGCGGATTTCGGTCAGCGGAGCATGTCAAGTGCTCCCGGAACGGTCATCTTAAGAGCCAATGAAATGAAACTCGGTAGGCGTATAAAGGAAACTCCGCTGAATACTCTCATAAAGTTTCACTTCATTTGGAGCACTCTAACATTGTTAATGGTAACTTTAAACAGAAAAATTAAGGCGGATTTCGGTCAGCGGAGCATGTCAAGTGCTCCCGGAACGGTCATCTTAAGAGCCAATGAAATGAAACTCGGTAGGCGTATAAAGGAAACTCCGCTGAATACTCTCATAAAGTTTCACTTCATTTGGAGCACTCTAACATTGTTAATGGTAACTTTAAACAGAAAAATTAAGGCGGATTTCGGTCAGCGGAGCATGTCAAGTGCTCCCGGAACGGTCATCTTAAGAGCCAATGAAATGAAACTCGGTAGGCGTATAAAGGAAACTCCGCTGAATACTCTCATAAAGTTTCACTTCATTTGGAGCACTCTAACATTGTTAATGGTAACTTTAAACAGAAAAATTAAGGCGGATTTCGGTCAGCGGAGCATGTCAAGTGCTCCCGGAACGGTCATCTTAAGAGCCAATGAAATGAAACTCGGTAGGCGTATAAAGGAAACTCCGCTGAATACTCTCATAAAGTTTCACTTCATTTGGAGCACTCTAACATTGTTAATGGTAACTTTAAACAGAAAAATTAAGGCGGATTTCGGTCACCGGAGCATGTCAAGTGCTCCCGGAACGGTCATCTTAAGAGCCAATGAAATGAAACTCGGTAGGCGTATAAAGGAAACTCCGCTGAATACTCTCATAAAGTTTCACTTCATTTGGAGCACTCTAACATTGTTAATGGTAACTTTAAAAAGAAAAATTAAGGCGGATTTCGGTCAGCGGAGCATGTCAAGTGCTCCCGGAACGGTCATCTTAAGAGCCAATGAAATGAAACTCGGTAGGCGTATAAAGGAAACTCCGCTGAATACTCTCATAAAGTTTCACTTCATTTGGAGCACTCTAACATTGTTAATGGTAACTTTAAAAAGAAAAATTAAGGCGGATTTCGGTCAGCGGAGCATGTCAAGTGCTCCCGGAACGGTCATCTTAAGAGCCAATGAAATGAAACTCGGTAGGCGTATAAAGGAAACTCCGCTGAATACTCTCATATAGTTTCACTTCATTTGGAGCACTCTAACATAGTTAATGGTAACTTTAAACAGAAAAATTAAGGCGGATTTCGGTCAGCGGAGCATGTCAAGTGCTCCCGGAACGGTCATCTTAAGAGCCAATGAAATGAAACTCGGTAGGCGTATAAAGGAAACTCCGCTGAATACTCTCATATAGTTTCACTTCATTTGGAGCACTCTAACATAGTTAATGGTAACTTTAAACAGAAAAATTAAGGCGGATTTCGGTCAGCGGAGCATGTCAAGTGCTCCCGGAACGGTCATCTTAAGAGCCAATGAAATGAAACTCGGTAGGCGTATAAAGGAAACTCCGCTGAATACTCTCATATAGTTTCACTTCATTTGGAGCACTCTAACATTGTTAATGGTAACTTTAAAAAGAAAAATTAAGGCGGATTTCGGTCAGCGGAGCATGTCAAGTGCTCCCGGAACGGTCATCTTAAGAGCCAATGAAATGAAACTCGGTAGGCGTATAAAGGAAACTCCGCTGAATACTCTCATAAAGTTTCACTTCATTTGGAGCACTCTAACATTGTTAATGGTAACTTTAAACAGAAAAATTAAGGCGGATTTCGGTCAGCGGAGCATGTCAAGTGCTCCCGGAACGGTCATCTTAAGAGCCAATGAAATGAAACTCGGTAGGCGTATAAAGGAAACTCCGCTGAATACTCTCATAAAGTTTCACTTCATTTGGAGCACTCTAACATTGTTAATGGTAACTTTAAACAGAAAAATTAAGGCGGATTTCGGTCAGCGGAAACTCCGCTGAATACTCTCATAAAGTTTCACTTCATTTGGAGCACTCTAACATTGTTAATGGTAACTTTAAACAGAAAAATTAAGGCGGATTTCGGTCAGCGGAGCATGTCAAGTGCTCCCGGAACGGTCATCTTAAGAGCCAATGAAATGAAACTCGGTAGGCGTATAAAGGAAACTCCGCTGAATACTCTCATAAAGTTTCACTTCATTTGGAGCACTCTAACATTGTTAATGGTAACTTTAAACAGAAAAATTAAGGCGGATTTCGGTCACCGGAGCATGTCAAGTGCTCCCGGAACGGTCATCTTAAGAGCCAATGAAATGAAACTCGGTAGGCGTATAAAGGAAACTCCGCTGAATACTCTCATAAAGTTTCACTTCATTTGGAGCACTCTAACATTGTTAATGGTAACTTTAAAAAGAAAAATTAAGGCGGATTTCGGTCAGCGGAGCATGTCAAGTGCTCCCGGAACGGTCATCTTAAGAGCCAATGAAATGAAACTCGGTAGGCGTATAAAGGAAACTCCGCTGAATACTCTCATAAAGTTTCACTTCATTTGGAGCACTCTAACATTGTTAATGGTAACTTTAAAAAGAAAAATTAAGGCGGATTTCGGTCAGCGGAGCATGTCAAGTGCTCCCGGAACGGTCATCTTAAGAGCCAATGAAATGAAACTCGGTAGGCGTATAAAGGAAACTCCGCTGAATACTCTCATAAAGTTTCACTTCATTTGGAGCACTCTAACATTGTTAATGGTAACTTTAAACAGAAAAATTAAGGCGGATTTCGGTCAGCGGAGCATGTCAAGTGCTCCCGGAACGGTCATCTTAAGAGCCAATGAAATGAAACTCGGTAGGCGTATAAAGGAAACTCCGCTGAATACTCTCATAAAGTTTCACTTCATTTGGAGCACTCTAACATTGTTAATGGTAACTTTAAAAAGAAAAATTAAGGCGGATTTCGGTCAGCGGAGCATGTCAAGTGCTCCCGGAACGGTCATCTTAAGAGCCAATGAAATGAAACTCGGTAGGCGTATAAAGGAAACTCCGCTGAATACTCTCATATAGTTTCACTTCATTTGGAGCACTCTAACATAGTTAATGGTAACTTTAAACAGAAAAATTAAGGCGGATTTCGGTCAGCGGAGCATGTCAAGTGCTCCCGGAACGGTCATCTTAAGAGCCAATGAAATGAAACTCGGTAGGCGTATAAAGGAAACTCCGCTGAATACTCTCATAAAGTTTCACTTCATTTGGAGCACTCTAACATAGTTAATGGTAACTTTAAACAGAAAAATTAAGGCGGATTTCGGTCAGCGGAGCATGTCAAGTGCTCCCGGAACGGTCATCTTAAGAGCCAATGAAATGAAACTCGGTAGGCGTATAAAGGAAACTCCGCTGAATACTCTCATAAAGTTTCACTTCATTTGGAGCACTCTAACATTGTTAATGGTAACTTTAAAAAGAAAAATTAAGGCGGATTTCGGTCACCGGAGCATGTCAAGTGCTCCCGGAACGGTCATCTTAAGAGCCAATGAAATGAAACTCGGTAGGCGTATAAAGGAAACTACGCTGAATACTCTCATAAAGTTTCACTTCATTTGGAGCACTCTAACATTGTTAATGGTAACTTTAAAAAGAAAAATTAAGGCGGATTTCGGTCACCGGAGCATGTCAAGTGCTCCCGGAACGGTCATCTTAAGAGCCAATGAAATGAAACTCGGTAGGCGTATAAAGGAAACTCCGCTGAATACTCTCATAAAGTTTCACTTCATTTGGAGCACTCTAACATTGTTAATGGTAACTTTAAACAGAAAAATTAAGGCGGATTTCGGTCAGCGGAGCATGTCAAGTGCTCCCGGAACGGTCATCTTAAGAGCCAATGAAATGAAACTCGGTAGGCGTATAAAGGAAACTCCGCTGAATACTCTCATAAAGTTTCACTTCATTTGGAGCACTCTAACATAGTTAATGGTAACTTTAAACAGAAAAATTAAGGCGGATTTCGGTCAGCGGAGCATGTCAAGTGCTCCCGGAACGGTCATCTTAAGAGCCAATGAAATGAAACTCGGTAGGCGTATAAAGGAAACTCCGCTGAATACTCTCATAAAGTTTCACTTCATTTGGAGCACTCTAACATTGTTAATGGTAACTTTAAAAAGAAAAATTAAGGCGGATTTCGGTCACCGGAGCATGTCAAGTGCTCCCGGAACGGTCATCTTAAGAGCCAATGAAATGAAACTCGGTAGGCGTATAAAGGAAACTCCGCTGAATACTCTCATAAAGTTTCACTTCATTTGGAGCACTCTAACATTGTTAATGGTAACTTTAAAAAGAAAAATTAAGGCGGATTTCGGTCACCGGAGCATGTCAAGTGCTCCCGGAACGGTCATCTTAAGAGCCAATGAAATGAAACTCGGTAGGCGTATAAAGGAAACTCCGCTGAATACTCTCATAAAGTTTCACTTCATTTGGAGCACTCTAACATTGTTAATGGTAACTTTAAACAGAAAAATTAAGGCGGATTTCGGTCAGCGGAGCATGTCAAGTGCTCCCGGAACGGTCATCTTAAGAGCCAATGAAATGAAACTCGGTAGGCGTATAAAGGAAACTCCGCTGAATACTCTCATATAGTTTCACTTCATTTGGAGCACTCTAACATAGTTAATGGTAACTTTAAACAGAAAAATTAAGGCGGATTTCGGTCAGCGGAGCATGTCAAGTGCTCCCGGAACGGTCATCTTAAGAGCCAATGAAATGAAACTCGGTAGGCGTATAAAGGAAACTCCGCTGAATACTCTCATAAAGTTTCACTTCATTTGGAGCACTCTAACATAGTTAATGGTAACTTTAAACAAAAAAATTAAGGCGGATTTCGGTCAGCGGAGCATGTCAAGTGCTCCCGGAACGGTCATCTTAAGAGCCAATGAAATGAAACTCGGTAGGCGTATAAAGGAAACTCCGCTGAATACTCTCATAAAGTTTCACTTCATTTGGAGCACTCTAACATTGTTAATGGTAACTTTAAAAAGAAAAATTAAGGCGGATTTCGGTCACCGGAGCATGTCAAGTGCTCCCGGAACGGTCATCTTAAGAGCCAATGAAATGAAACTCGGTAGGCGTATAAAGGAAACTCCGCTGAATACTCTCATAAAGTTTCACTTCATTTGGAGCACTCTAACATTGTTAATGGTAACTTTAAACAGAAAAATTAAGGCGGATTTCGGTCAGCGGAGCATGTCAAGTGCTCCCGGAACGGTCATCTTAAGAGCCAATGAAATGAAACTCGGTAGGCGTATAAAGGAAACTCCGCTGAATACTCTCATAAAGTTTCACTTCATTTGGAGCACTCTAACATTGTTAATGGTAACTTTAAAAAGAAAAATTAAGGCGGATTTCGGTCAGCGGAGCATGTCAAGTGCTCCCGGAACGGTCATCTTAAGAGCCAATGAAATGAAACTCGGTAGGCGTATAAAGGAAACTCCGCTGAATACTCTCATATAGTTTCACTTCATTTGGAGCACTCTAACATAGTTAATGGTAACTTTAAACAGAAAAATTAAGGCGGATTTCGGTCAGCGGAGCATGTCAAGTGCTCCCGGAACGGTCATCTTAAGAGCCAATGAAATGAAACTCGGTAGGCGTATAAAGGAAACTCCGCTGAATACTCTCATAAAGTTTCACTTCATTTGGAGCACTCTAACATAGTTAATGGTAACTTTAAACAGAAAAATTAAGGCGGATTTCGGTCAGCGGAGCATGTCAAGTGCTCCCGGAACGGTCATCTTAAGAGCCAATGAAATGAAACTCGGTAGGCGTATAAAGGAAACTCCGCTGAATACTCTCATAAAGTTTCACTTCATTTGGAGCACTCTAACATTGTTAATGGTAACTTTAAACAGAAAAATTAAGGCGGATTTCGGTCACCGGAGCATGTCAAGTGCTCCCGGAACGGTCATCTTAAGAGCCAATGAAATGAAACTCGGTAGGCGTATAAAGGAAACTCCGCTGAATACTCTCATAAAGTTTCACTTCATTTGGAGCACTCTAACATTGTTAATGGTAACTTTAAAAAGAAAAATTAAGGCGGATTTCGGTCAGCGGAGCATGTCAAGTGCTCCCGGAACGGTCATCTTAAGAGCCAATGAAATGAAACTCGGTAGGCGTATAAAGGAAACTCCGCTGAATACTCTCATAAAGTTTCACTTCATTTGGAGCACTCTAACATTGTTAATGGTAACTTTAAAAAGAAAAATTAAGGCGGATTTCGGTCACCGGAGCATGTCAAGTGCTCCCGGAACGGTCATCTTAAGAGCCAATGAAATGAAACTCGGTAGGCGTATAAAGGAAACTACGCTGAATACTCTCATAAAGTTTCACTTCATTTGGAGCACTCTAACATTGTTAATGGTAACTTTAAAAAGAAAAATTAAGGCGGATTTCGGTCACCGGAGCATGTCAAGTGCTCCCGGAACGGTCATCTTAAGAGCCAATGAAATGAAACTCGGTAGGCGTATAAAGGAAACTCCGCTGAATACTCTCATAAAGTTTCACTTCATTTGGAGCACTCTAACATTGTTAATGGTAACTTTAAACAGAAAAATTAAGGCGGATTTCGGTCAGCGGAGCATGTCAAGTGCTCCCGGAACGGTCATCTTAAGAGCCAATGAAATGAAACTCGGTAGGCGTATAAAGGAAACTCCGCTGAATACTCTCATAAAGTTTCACTTCATTTGGAGCACTCTAACATAGTTAATGGTAACTTTAAACAGAAAAATTAAGGCGGATTTCGGTCAGCGGAGCATGTCAAGTGCTCCCGGAACGGTCATCTTAAGAGCCAATGAAATGAAACTCGGTAGGCGTATAAAGGAAACTCCGCTGAATACTCTCATAAAGTTTCACTTCATTTGGAGCACTCTAACATTGTTAATGGTAACTTTAAAAAGAAAAATTAAGGCGGATTTCGGTCACCGGAGCATGTCAAGTGCTCCCGGAACGGTCATCTTAAGAGCCAATGAAATGAAACTCGGTAGGCGTATAAAGGAAACTCCGCTGAATACTCTCATAAAGTTTCACTTCATTTGGAGCACTCTAACATTGTTAATGGTAACTTTAAAAAGAAAAATTAAGGCGGATTTCGGTCACCGGAGCATGTCAAGTGCTCCCGGAACGGTCATCTTAAGAGCCAATGAAATGAAACTCGGTAGGCGTATAAAGGAAACTCCGCTGAATACTCTCATAAAGTTTCACTTCATTTGGAGCACTCTAACATTGTTAATGGTAACTTTAAACAGAAAAATTAAGGCGGATTTCGGTCAGCGGAGCATGTCAAGTGCTCCCGGAACGGTCATCTTAAGAGCCAATGAAATGAAACTCGGTAGGCGTATAAAGGAAACTCCGCTGAATACTCTCATATAGTTTCACTTCATTTGGAGCACTCTAACATAGTTAATGGTAACTTTAAACAGAAAAATTAAGGCGGATTTCGGTCAGCGGAGCATGTCAAGTGCTCCCGGAACGGTCATCTTAAGAGCCAATGAAATGAAACTCGGTAGGCGTATAAAGGAAACTCCGCTGAATACTCTCATAAAGTTTCACTTCATTTGGAGCACTCTAACATAGTTAATGGTAACTTTAAACAAAAAAATTAAGGCGGATTTCGGTCAGCGGAGCATGTCAAGTGCTCCCGGAACGGTCATCTTAAGAGCCAATGAAATGAAACTCGGTAGGCGTATAAAGGAAACTCCGCTGAATACTCTCATAAAGTTTCACTTCATTTGGAGCACTCTAACATTGTTAATGGTAACTTTAAAAAGAAAAATTAAGGCGGATTTCGGTCACCGGAGCATGTCAAGTGCTCCCGGAACGGTCATCTTAAGAGCCAATGAAATGAAACTCGGTAGGCGTATAAAGGAAACTCCGCTGAATACTCTCATAAAGTTTCACTTCATTTGGAGCACTCTAACATTGTTAATGGTAACTTTAAACAGAAAAATTAAGGCGGATTTCGGTCAGCGGAGCATGTCAAGTGCTCCCGGAACGGTCATCTTAAGAGCCAATGAAATGAAACTCGGTAGGCGTATAAAGGAAACTCCGCTGAATACTCTCATAAAGTTTCACTTCATTTGGAGCACTCTAACATTGTTAATGGTAACTTTAAAAAGAAAAATTAAGGCGGATTTCGGTCAGCGGAGCATGTCAAGTGCTCCCGGAACGGTCATCTTAAGAGCCAATGAAATGAAACTCGGTAGGCGTATAAAGGAAACTCCGCTGAATACTCTCATATAGTTTCACTTCATTTGGAGCACTCTAACATAGTTAATGGTAACTTTAAACAGAAAAATTAAGGCGGATTTCGGTCAGCGGAGCATGTCAAGTGCTCCCGGAACGGTCATCTTAAGAGCCAATGAAATGAAACTCGGTAGGCGTATAAAGGAAACTCCGCTGAATACTCTCATAAAGTTTCACTTCATTTGGAGCACTCTAACATAGTTAATGGTAACTTTAAACAGAAAAATTAAGGCGGATTTCGGTCAGCGGAGCATGTCAAGTGCTCCCGGAACGGTCATCTTAAGAGCCAATGAAATGAAACTCGGTAGGCGTATAAAGGAAACTCCGCTGAATACTCTCATAAAGTTTCACTTCATTTGGAGCACTCTAACATTGTTAATGGTAACTTTAAAAAGAAAAATTAAGGCGGATTTCGGTCACCGGAGCATGTCAAGTGCTCCCGGAACGGTCATCTTAAGAGCCAATGAAATGAAACTCGGTAGGCGTATAAAGGAAACTCCGCTGAATACTCTCATAAAGTTTCACTTCATTTGGAGCACTCTAACATTGTTAATGGTAACTTTAAAAAGAAAAATTAAGGCGGATTTCGGTCACCGGAGCATGTCAAGTGCTCCCGGAACGGTCATCTTAAGAGCCAATGAAATGAAACTCGGTAGGCGTATAAAGGAAACTCCGCTGAATACTCTCATAAAGTTTCACTTCATTTGGAGCACTCTAACATTGTTAATGGTAACTTTAAACAGAAAAATTAAGGCGGATTTCGGTAAGCGGAGCATGTCAAGTGCTCCCGGAACGGTCATCTTAAGAGCCAATGAAATGAAACTCGGTAGGCGTATAAAGAAAACTCCGCTGAATACTCTCATAAAGTTTCACTTCATTTGGAGCACTCTAACATAGTTAATGGTAACTTTAAACAGAAAAATTAAGGCGGATTTCGGTCAGCGGAGCATGTCAAGTGCTCCCGGAACGGTCATCTTAAGAGCCAATGAAATGAAACTCGGTAGGCGTATAAAGGAAACTCCGCTGAATACTCTCATAAAGTTTCACTTCATTTGGAGCACTCTAACATTGTTAATGGTAACTTTAAAAAGAAAAATTAAGGCGGATTTCGGTCACCGGAGCATGTCAAGTGCTCCCGGAACGGTCATCTTAAGAGCCAATGAAATGAAACTCGGTAGGCGTATAAAGGAAACTCCGCTGAATACTCTCATAAAGTTTCACTTCATTTGGAGCACTCTAACATAGTTAATGGTAACTTTAAACAGAAAAATTAAGGCGGATTTCGGTCAGCGGAGCATGTCAAGTGCTCCCGGAACGGTCATCTTAAGAGCCAATGAAATGAAACTCGGTAGGCGTATAAAGGAAACTCCGCTGAATACTCTCATAAAGTTTCACTTCATTTGGAGCACTCTAACATAGTTAATGGTAACTTTAAACAGAAAAATTAAGGCGGATTTCGGTCAGCGGAGCATGTCAAGTGCTCCCGGAACGGTCATCTTAAGAGCCAATGAAATGAAACTCGGTAGGCGTATAAAGGAAACTCCGCTGAATACTCTCATAAAGTTTCACTTCATTTGGAGCACTCTAACATAGTTAATGGTAACTTTAAACAGAAAAATTAAGGCGGATTTCGGTCAGCGGAGCATGTCAAGTGCTCCCGGAACGGTCATCTTAAGAGCCAATGAAATGAAACTCGGTAGGCGTATAAAGGAAACTCCGCTGAATACTCTCATAAAGTTTCACTTCATTTGGAGCACTCTAACATAGTTAATGGTAACTTTAAACAGAAAAATTAAGGCGGATTTCGGTCAGCGGAGCATGTCAAGTGCTCCCGGAACGGTCATCTTAAGAGCCAATGAAATGAAACTCGGTAGGCGTATAAAGGAAACTCCGCTGAATACTCTCATAAAGTTTCACTTCATTTGGAGCACTCTAACATAGTTAATGGTAACTTTAAACAGAAAAATTAAGGCGGATTTCGGTCAGCGGAGCATGTCAAGTGCTCCCGGAACGGTCATCTTAAGAGCCAATGAAATGAAACTCGGTAGGCGTATAAAGGAAACTCCGCTGAATACTCTCATAAAGTTTCACTTCATTTGGAGCACTCTAACATTGTTAATGGTAACTTTAAAAAGAAAAATTAAGGCGGATTTCGGTCACCGGAGCATGTCAAGTGCTCCCGGAACGGTCATCTTAAGAGCCAATGAAATGAAACTCGGTAGGCGTATAAAGGAAACTCCGCTGAATACTCTCATAAAGTTTCACTTCATTTGGAGCACTCTAACATTGTTAATGGTAACTTTAAAAAGAAAAATTAAGGCGGATTTCGGTCACCGGAGCATGTCAAGTGCTCCCGGAACGGTCATCTTAAGAGCCAATGAAATGAAACTCGGTAGGCGTATAAAGGAAACTCCGCTGAATACTCTCATAAAGTTTCACTTCATTTGGAGCACTCTAACATTGTTAATGGTAACTTTAAACAGAAAAATTAAGGCGGATTTCGGTCAGCGGAGCATGTCAAGTGCTCCCGGAACGGTCATCTTAAGAGCCAATGAAATGAAACTCGGTAGGCGTATAAAGGAAACTCCGCTGAATACTCTCATATAGTTTCACTTCATTTGGAGCACTCTAACATAGTTAATGGTAACTTTAAACAGAAAAATTAAGGCGGATTTCGGTCAGCGGAGCATGTCAAGTGCTCCCGGAACGGTCATCTTAAGAGCCAATGAAATGAAACTCGGTAGGCGTATAAAGGAAACTCCGCTGAATACTCTCATAAAGTTTCACTTCATTTGGAGCACTCTAACATAGTTAATGGTAACTTTAAACAAAAAAATTAAGGCGGATTTCGGTCAGCGGAGCATGTCAAGTGCTCCCGGAACGGTCATCTTAAGAGCCAATGAAATGAAACTCGGTAGGCGTATAAAGGAAACTCCGCTGAATACTCTCATAAAGTTTCACTTCATTTGGAGCACTCTAACATTGTTAATGGTAACTTTAAAAAGAAAAATTAAGGCGGATTTCGGTCACCGGAGCATGTCAAGTGCTCCCGGAACGGTCATCTTAAGAGCCAATGAAATGAAACTCGGTAGGCGTATAAAGGAAACTCCGCTGAATACTCTCATAAAGTTTCACTTCATTTGGAGCACTCTAACATTGTTAATGGTAACTTTAAACAGAAAAATTAAGGCGGATTTCGGTCAGCGGAGCATGTCAAGTGCTCCCGGAACGGTCATCTTAAGAGCCAATGAAATGAAACTCGGTAGGCGTATAAAGGAAACTCCGCTGAATACTCTCATAAAGTTTCACTTCATTTGGAGCACTCTAACATTGTTAATGGTAACTTTAAACAGAAAAATTAAGGCGGATTTCGGTCACCGGAGCATGTCAAGTGCTCCCGGAACGGTCATCTTAAGAGCCAATGAAATGAAACTCGGTAGGCGTATAAAGGAAACTCCGCTGAATACTCTCATAAAGTTTCACTTCATTTGGAGCACTCTAACATTGTTAATGGTAACTTTAAAAAGAAAAATTAAGGCGGATTTCGGTCACCGGAGCATGTCAAGTGCTCCCGGAACGGTCATCTTAAGAGCCAATGAAATGAAACTCGGTAGGCGTATAAAGGAAACTCCGCTGAATACTCTCATAAAGTTTCACTTCATTTGGAGCACTCTAACATTGTTAATGGTAACTTTAAACAGAAAAATTAAGGCGGATTTCGGTCAGCGGAGCATGTCAAGTGCTCCCGGAACGGTCATCTTAAGAGCCAATGAAATGAAACTTGGTAGGCGTATAAAGGAAACTCCGCTGAATACTCTCATAAAGTTTCACTTCATTTGGAGCACTCTAACATTGTTAATGGTAACTTTAAACAGAAAAATTAAGGCGGATTTCGGTCAGCGGAGCATGTCAAGTGCTCCCGGAACGGTCATCTTAAGAGCCAATGAAATGAAACTCGGTAGGCGTATAAAGGAAACTCCGCTGAATACTCTCATAAAGTTTCACTTCATTTGGAGCACTCTAACATAGTTAATGGTAACTTTAAACAGAAAAATTAAGGCGGATTTCGGTCAGCGGAGCATGTCAAGTGCTCCCGGAACGGTCATCTTAAGAGCCAATGAAATGAAACTCGGTAGGCGTATAAAGGAAACTCCGCTGAATACTCTCATAAAGTTTCACTTCATTTGGAGCACTCTAACATTGTTAATGGTAACTTTAAAAAGAAAAATTAAGGCGGATTTCGGTCAGCGGAGCATGTCAAGTGCTCCCGGAACGGTCATCTTAAGAGCCAATGAAATGAAACTCGGTAGGCGTATAAAGGAAACTCCGCTGAATACTCTCATAAAGTTTCACTTCATTTGGAGCACTCTAACATAGTTAATGGTAACTTTAAACAGAAAAATTAAGGCGGATTTCGGTCAGCGGAGCATGTCAAGTGCTCCCGGAACGGTCATCTTAAGAGCCAATGAAATGAAACTCGGTAGGCGTATAAAGGAAACTCCGCTGAATACTCTCATAAAGTTTCACTTCATTTGGAGCACTCTAACATTGTTAATGGTAACTTTAAACAGAAAAATTAAGGCGGATTTCGGTCAGCGGAGCATGTCAAGTGCTCCCGGAACGGTCATCTTAAGAGCCAATGAAATGAAACTCGGTAGGCGTATAAAGGAAACTCCGCTGAATACTCTCATAAAGTTTCACTTCATTTGGAGCACTCTAACATTGTTAATGGTAACTTTAAAAAGAAAAATTAAGGCGGATTTCGGTCAGCGGAGCATGTCAAGTGCTCCCGGAACGGTCATCTTAAGAGCCAATGAAATGAAACTCGGTAGGCGTATAAAGGAAACTCCGCTGAATACTCTCATAAAGTTTCACTTCATTTGGAGCACTCTAACATTGTTAATGGTAACTTTAAACAGAAAAATTAAGGCGGATTTCGGTCAGCGGAGCATGTCAAGTGCTCCCGGAATGGTCATCTTAAGAGCCAATGAAATGAAACTCGGTAGGCGTATAAAGGAAACTCCGCTGAATACTCTCATAAAGTTTCACTTCATTTGGAGCACTCTAACATTGTTAATGGTAACTTTAAACAGAAAAATTAAGGCGGATTTCGGTCAGCGGAGCATGTCAAGTGCTCCCGGAACGGTCATCTTAAGAGCCAATGAAATGAAACTCGGTAGGCGTATAAAGGAAACTCCGCTGAATACTCTCATAAAGTTTCACTTCATCTGGAGCACTCTAACATTGTTAATGGTAACTTTAAACAGAAAAATTAAGGCGGATTTCGGTCAGCGGAGCATGTCAAGTGCTCCCGGAATGGTCATCTTAAGAGCCAATGAAATGAAACTCGGTAGGCGTATAAAGGAAACTCCGCTGAATACTCTCATAAAGTTTCACTTCATTTGGAGCACTCTAACATAGTTAATGGTAACTTTAAACAGAAAAATTAAGGCGGATTTCGGTCAGCGGAGCATGTCAAGTGCTCCCGGAACGGTCATCTTAAGAGCCAATGAAATGAAACTCGGTAGGCGTATAAAGGAAACTCCGCTGAATACTCTCATAAAGTTTCACTTCATTTGGAGCACTCTAACATTGTTAATGGTAACTTTAAAAAGAAAAATTAAGGCGGATTTCGGTCAGCGGAGCATGTCAAGTGCTCCCGGAACGGTCATCTTAAGAGCCAATGAAATGAAACTCGGTAGGCGTATAAAGGAAACTCCGCTGAATACTCTCATAAAGTTTCACTTCATTTGGAGCACTCTAACATAGTTAATGGTAACTTTAAACAGAAAAATTAAGGCGGATTTCGGTCAGCGGAGCATGTCAAGTGCTCCCGGAACGGTCATCTTAAGAGCCAATGAAATGAAACTCGGTAGGCGTATAAAGGAAACTCCGCTGAATACTCTCATAAAGTTTCACTTCATTTGGAGCACTCTAACATTGTTAATGGTAACTTTAAACAGAAAAATTAAGGCGGATTTCGGTCAGCGGAGCATGTCAAGTGCTCCCGGAACGGTCATCTTAAGAGCCAATGAAATGAAACTCGGTAGGCGTATAAAGGAAACTCCGCTGAATACTCTCATAAAGTTTCACTTCATTTGGAGCACTCTAACATTGTTAATGGTAACTTTAAAAAGAAAAATTAAGGCGGATTTCGGTCAGCGGAGCATGTCAAGTGCTCCCGGAACGGTCATCTTAAGAGCCAATGAAATGAAACTCGGTAGGCGTATAAAGGAAACTCCGCTGAATACTCTCATAAAGTTTCACTTCATTTGGAGCACTCTAACATTGTTAATGGTAACTTTAAACAGAAAAATTAAGGCGGATTTCGGTCAGCGGAGCATGTCAAGTGCTCCCGGAACGGTCATCTTAAGAGCCAATGAAATGAAACTCGGTAGGCGTATAAAGGAAACTCCGCTGAATACTCTCATAAAGTTTCACTTCATCTGGAGCACTCTAACATTGTTAATGGTAACTTTAAACAGAAAAATTAAGGCGGATTTCGGTCAGCGGAGCATGTCAAGTGCTCCCGGAATGGTCATCTTAAGAGCCAATGAAATGAAACTCGGTAGGCGTATAAAGGAAACTCCGCTGAATACTCTCATAAAGTTTCACTTCATTTGGAGCACTCTAACATTGTTAATGGTAACTTTAAACAGAAAAATTAAGGCGGATTTCGGTCAGCGGAGCATGTCAAGTGCTCCCGGAACGGTCATCTTAAGAGCCAATGAAATGAAACTCGGTAGGCGTATAAAGGAAACTCCGCTGAATACTCTCATAAAGTTTCACTTCATTTGGAGCACTCTAACATTGTTAATGGTAACTTTAAAAAGAAAAATTAAGGCGGATTTCGGTCAGCGGAGCATGTCAAGTGCTCCCGGAACGGTCATCTTAAGAGCCAATGAAATGAAACTCGGTAGGCGTATAAAGGAAACTCCGCTGAATACTCTCATAAAGTTTCACTTCATCTGGAGCACTCTAACATTGTTAATGGTAACTTTAAAAAGAAAAATTAAGGCGGATTTCGGTCAGCGGAGCATGTCAAGTGCTCCCGGAACGGTCATCTTAAGAGCCAATGAAATGAAACTCGGTAGGCGTATAAAGGAAACTCCGCTGAATACTCTCATAAAGTTTCACTTCATTTGGAGCACTCTAACATTGTTAATGGTAACTTTAAACAGAAAAATTAAGGCGGATTTCGGTCAGCGGAGCATGTCAAGTGCTCCCGGAACGGTCATCTTAAGAGCCAATGAAATGAAACTCGGTAGGCGTATAAAGGAAACTCCGCTGAATACTCTCATAAAGTTTCACTTCATTTGGAGCACTCTAACATTGTTAATGGTAACTTTAAAAAGAAAAATTAAGGCGGATTTCGGTCAGCGGAGCATGTCAAGTGCTCCGGGAACGGTCATCTTAAGAGCCAATGAAATGAAACTCGGTAGGCGTATAAAGGAAACTCCGCTGAATACTCTCATAAAGTTTCACTTCATCTGGAGCACTCTAACATTGTTAATGGTAACTTTAAAAAGAAAAATTAAGGCGGATTTCGGTCAGCGGAGCATGTCAAGTGCTCCCGGAACGGTCATCTTAAGAGCCAATGAAATGAAACTCGGTAGGCGTATAAAGGAAACTCCGCTGAATACTCTCATAAAGTTTCACTTCATTTGGAGCACTCTAACATTGTTAATGGTAACTTTAAACAGAAAAATTAAGGCGGATTTCGGTCAGCGGAGCATGTCAAGTGCTCCCGGAACGGTCATCTTAAGAGCCAATGAAATGAAACTCGGTAGGCGTATAAAGGAAACTCCGCTGAATACTCTCATAAAGTTTCACTTCATTTGGAGCACTCTAACATTGTTAATGGTAACTTTAAAAAGAAAAATTAAGGCGGATTTCGGTCAGCGGAGCATGTCAAGTGCTCCCGGAACGGTCATCTTAAGAGCCAATGAAATGAAACTCGGTAGGCGTATAAAGGAAACTCCGCTGAATACTCTCATAAAGTTTCACTTCATTTGGAGCACTCTAACATTGTTAATGGTAACTTTAAACAGAATAATTAAGGCGGATTTCGGTCAGCGGAGCATGTCAAGTGCTCCCGGAATGGTCATCTTAAGAGCCAATGAAATGAAACTCGGTAGGCGTATAAAGGAAACTCCGCTGAATACTCTCATAAAGTTTCACTTCATTTGGAGCACTCTAACATTGTTAATGGTAACTTTAAACAGAAAAATTAAGGCGGATTTCGGTCAGCGGAGCATGTCAAGTGCTCCCGGAACGGTCATCTTAAGAGCCAATGAAATGAAACTCGGTAGGCGTATAAAGGAAACTCCGCTGAATACTCTCATAAAGTTTCACTTCATCTGGAGCACTCTAACATTGTTAATGGTAACTTTAAACAGAAAAATTAAGGCGGATTTCGGTCAGCGGAGCATGTCAAGTGCTCCCGGAATGGTCATCTTAAGAGCCAATGAAATGAAACTCGGTAGGCGTATAAAGGAAACTCCGCTGAATACTCTCATAAAGTTTCACTTCATTTGGAGCACTCTAACATAGTTAATGGTAACTTTAAACAGAAAAATTAAGGCGGATTTCGGTCAGCGGAGCATGTCAAGTGCTCCCGGAACGGTCATCTTAAGAGCCAATGAAATGAAACTCGGTAGGCGTATAAAGGAAACTCCGCTGAATACTCTCATAAAGTTTCACTTCATTTGGAGCACTCTAACATTGTTAATGGTAACTTTAAAAAGAAAAATTAAGGCGGATTTCGGTCAGCGGAGCATGTCAAGTGCTCCCGGAACGGTCATCTTAAGAGCCAATGAAATGAAACTCGGTAGGCGTATAAAGGAAACTCCGCTGAATACTCTCATAAAGTTTCACTTCATTTGGAGCACTCTAACATAGTTAATGGTAACTTTAAACAGAAAAATTAAGGCGGATTTCGGTCAGCGGAGCATGTCAAGTGCTCCCGGAACGGTCATCTTAAGAGCCAATGAAATGAAACTCGGTAGGCGTATAAAGGAAACTCCGCTGAATACTCTCATAAAGTTTCACTTCATTTGGAGCACTCTAACATTGTTAATGGTAACTTTAAACAGAAAAATTAAGGCGGATTTCGGTCAGCGGAGCATGTCAAGTGCTCCCGGAACGGTCATCTTAAGAGCCAATGAAATGAAACTCGGTAGGCGTATAAAGGAAACTCCGCTGAATACTCTCATAAAGTTTCACTTCATTTGGAGCACTCTAACATTGTTAATGGTAACTTTAAAAAGAAAAATTAAGGCGGATTTCGGTCAGCGGAGCATGTCAAGTGCTCCCGGAACGGTCATCTTAAGAGCCAATGAAATGAAACTCGGTAGGCGTATAAAGGAAACTCCGCTGAATACTCTCATAAAGTTTCACTTCATTTGGAGCACTCTAACATTGTTAATGGTAACTTTAAACAGAAAAATTAAGGCGGATTTCGGTCAGCGGAGCATGTCAAGTGCTCCCGGAACGGTCATCTTAAGAGCCAATGAAATGAAACTCGGTAGGCGTATAAAGGAAACTCCGCTGAATACTCTCATAAAGTTTCACTTCATCTGGAGCACTCTAACATTGTTAATGGTAACTTTAAACAGAAAAATTAAGGCGGATTTCGGTCAGCGGAGCATGTCAAGTGCTCCCGGAATGGTCATCTTAAGAGCCAATGAAATGAAACTCGGTAGGCGTATAAAGGAAACTCCGCTGAATACTCTCATAAAGTTTCACTTCATTTGGAGCACTCTAACATTGTTAATGGTAACTTTAAACAGAAAAATTAAGGCGGATTTCGGTCAGCGGAGCATGTCAAGTGCTCCCGGAACGGTCATCTTAAGAGCCAATGAAATGAAACTCGGTAGGCGTATAAAGGAAACTCCGCTGAATACTCTCATAAAGTTTCACTTCATTTGGAGCACTCTAACATTGTTAATGGTAACTTTAAAAAGAAAAATTAAGGCGGATTTCGGTCAGCGGAGCATGTCAAGTGCTCCCGGAACGGTCATCTTAAGAGCCAATGAAATGAAACTCGGTAGGCGTATAAAGGAAACTCCGCTGAATACTCTCATAAAGTTTCACTTCATCTGGAGCACTCTAACATTGTTAATGGTAACTTTAAAAAGAAAAATTAAGGCGGATTTCGGTCAGCGGAGCATGTCAAGTGCTCCCGGAACGGTCATCTTAAGAGCCAATGAAATGAAACTCGGTAGGCGTATAAAGGAAACTCCGCTGAATACTCTCATAAAGTTTCACTTCATTTGGAGCACTCTAACATTGTTAATGGTAACTTTAAACAGAAAAATTAAGGCGGATTTCGGTCAGCGGAGCATGTCAAGTGCTCCCGGAACGGTCATCTTAAGAGCCAATGAAATGAAACTCGGTAGGCGTATAAAGGAAACTCCGCTGAATACTCTCATAAAGTTTCACTTCATTTGGAGCACTCTAACATTGTTAATGGTAACTTTAAAAAGAAAAATTAAGGCGGATTTCGGTCAGCGGAGCATGTCAAGTGCTCCCGGAACGGTCATCTTAAGAGCCAATGAAATGAAACTCGGTAGGCGTATAAAGGAAACTCCGCTGAATACTCTCATAAAGTTTCACTTCATCTGGAGCACTCTAACATTGTTAATGGTAACTTTAAAAAGAAAAATTAAGGCGGATTTCGGTCAGCGGAGCATGTCAAGTGCTCCCGGAACGGTCATCTTAAGAGCCAATGAAATGAAACTCGGTAGGCGTATAAAGGAAACTCCGCTGAATACTCTCATAAAGTTTCACTTCATTTGGAGCACTCTAACATTGTTAATGGTAACTTTAAACAGAAAAATTAAGGCGGATTTCGGTCAGCGGAGCATGTCAAGTGCTCCCGGAACGGTCATCTTAAGAGCCAATGAAATGAAACTCGGTAGGCGTATAAAGGAAACTCCGCTGAATACTCTCATAAAGTTTCACTTCATTTGGAGCACTCTAACATTGTTAATGGTAACTTTAAAAAGAAAAATTAAGGCGGATTTCGGTCAGCGGAGCATGTCAAGTGCTCCCGGAACGGTCATCTTAAGAGCCAATGAAATGAAACTCGGTAGGCGTATAAAGGAAACTCCGCTGAATACTCTCATAAAGTTTCACTTCATTTGGAGCACTCTAACATTGTTAATGGTAACTTTAAACAGAATAATTAAGGCGGATTTCGGTCAGCGGAGCAGGTCAAGTGCGCCCGAAACGGACTGACTGATCCATAGTGATCGTCATTTCATGATAAAAAAGGGAATACATCCTACGGTATGAGGAGCTAGAATATCCCAGGATTATAATCATTGTCACATAAAATTTGAGCTTTTGAAAGGTATCGTACACAAAAAAATTTTTTATTAATCTTTATATTATTTTACCTTTTAAAATTTAGCGCTGAAAGTTGACATATGCTCTTGGTCATATCATGACAAATGGTCATATCGGGTTGAACAAATAACCATTCGGTAGGTTCTTTAATTCTCTACAAAAGTCCCATTGATAGTACAACGATCCCTCGAGTACTTTTCCCAATATTCCAAAAAAATTAAAAAATGAGCATTTTTTGCAGTTTTCTTTGTTTATAAAAATCCCAACACAGAGTTAGCTGTTGCAAACGTGGATTTTCGTCTACGCACTATTTTTTAGAAATTTTTCAAAAAGTGTAATTTACTAACTACCCTCTTTATATATTTGCCAACTGTGTATCTAATACATAAAGCTGAAAATGTGTCACAAAATTCGAAAACTGATGAGTTCAAGCATTTATAACAAACCGAACTTCAGCACATTTACACTTTAGGCATAATCAATTCTTTATTTTTAGGGCAATGCTGCTACTATCAAAGTAATCCCAAAAACTCCCAAAAATCTCTTAAAGTCAAAGTAAGTCTTAAATATCCGAAGAGCGTCAATCATTCTGCAATTACTCTTATTCATTTCCCCTTGTCGAACCTTCTTCCCTTTAGTTTATTTCAAGTAATTTAATTTGCGGGACCGGATAATCGCTTCCGTTTATTAAGTAAGGGAAGGCCCGCGTCAACGATCGCGCCGAAAAAAAATAAAGATTATTAAACGTAAATCGATACGGCGGTGCTCTAAAAATAAAGGAAATTTGTAATTCCGGGGTCGTGTCAAGGTCGGAACTCCGTTTCCACCATGAAATACGCTCATATTCTAAGGGCCGGGACTGATACCTGAACTTGTACCCGTTTTTCTCTGGGTATGGTCGATATTTTGATATGGAGCCATGTTTTCCTATTTCCATACTCGTACGAGCACGTACTAAGTGGTGATTAGGTGGCTTCGATTTAACGCTTAACTCCCCGCCGTTGATTCGATTCCCTTGGCGGTGGTTAATTGGACTTGTACACTAAATGCCACAGAAATCCAAACAACGGGCATTAGCGGCAAATTCGTAAGGGTTTTTTTGATCTGCTCGTTTCGCATAAAGACACGCAAATTTTTAATCCACTTAGCGAATTTGATACAAACGGACGTACCCAACTAGCAAAATTCCTGTATGGTTGATAGGCATGTAATTTTATTTCTGTTACATTACTGGTCCCCTGAGACAGTTTTATTTTATTAAAATTGCTAATGTGATATCTAAGCCGCTGGGAATACTTGTGCTGTGTAAGTTGGCGTTAAAAACGTTTTTAGAGCAAAAATATACATTTTTAAATTTCAAAACTGTGTTATAAGCGCTTATGCAACAAATTTTATAATTTCCATAATCAATTTGTTACGTAGTGTTTCTCCACATTAAATTATTACTTAAACACGCTATATTAGTAAACGACAAAAGATCTAAGATTCGCCCTCTTTACTTAAACCCTTTGTATTTAGCTGCAGTTACTTAAATTAGGTTTGGACAAACTTTACCCCTTTGATCAACTGAACTTTAATCGTGAAAATGTGGTAACTATAATAACAAATCTATGTACAGTGAATACAGCACTTTATCTACAGTAGGTGAATATCTACTAATATTTCCTACACAGACTTTTCTTAAAGGAGTATTTGAATTTAATAAAGTGTGTTGTAAACAGTCAAAATGTACACGAGAATGGGATTTTCATGGTTCGCTGGAATGAATACCTACTGACATGGTTAATTTTGGTGGAATAGATTAAAGACTCACGTTCTAAGAGCAAAATGTTATGAGTGACGAGATGACGTTTCAGAAGGAAATCGATCACCTCATTATAGTCCAGTCAATGATCATTTTCTCGTAAATTTTGCCAAGCAGTACAGATTTTTTACAAAAATTTGGATTCAGGTTTCCTCTACTTCAAAGTTAACTCTGTGCCGGGGGTTGGTTTTTCCCTGGCGGTGGATGCCACCCCTTTTCGGGGGTGGAAAATGTTACATTTGAAAGAAAGTCCGGGAATCGGTAAATTGACTAATTCTAAGCAACTTTTGTTCTATAAAGTTTTTTCGGAAAGTCAATATTTTTCGACTTATTCGCGAGTGTCAATTTTTCAATAAAAAAAAAAAATACGCTTTCAGGCGATTTTTCGCAAATAACTCAAAAGGTATGTATTTTATGGAAAAATTATTCTCATCAAAAATGTAGCTTATAAAAAAAAACAAAAACAATGGTCGGTTTAAGACAGAAAGATGCCTTTTCTTCAAAATAACTCAAAAACTAATATAGATACGCAAAATTTTGTAGAGTACAAAAGTAGGTTTTGCTTTTTTAAAAATTTTGTTGTTTTCTTTTTTCGGTAGGATAAAAACTGAGCAAGATACGACCGTTTAAAGTTTGCATATGTACGTAAATAGTACCTTTTTCAAGCCCTTTCAGTCCAAACTCTTTAAAAAATAAGGGCTGACAAATATTTAATTTACATGAACTTATAGCACCTAAAAACACCTACAAATTGGTTTTTTGAAGGACTTTATAGCTTCAAAACGAAGCGAGTTATGGATAAAAAAATTAATCACATTCTTTTCCCTATATCAGAACACGTATATTGGAGCATTAATGTATATTATTACACCTATCTTTTAGGCACAGCTTACTTACACCTATCTACACATGTATATATAAAATATATAGGTATATAAATAAATTTTTTGATTTTGTTATGCAAGGGGAAGTTTTTATAAGGGTTGAAACTTATAAATAAACGATAAAAAATTAAAACGGTAAATAAATCTTAATTTACTATCATTATATGATTAAATCATTCCAAGTTGCTGAATAACATTTTTCAACATTAATTTTTAATGATTACTGTCATAGGGGGTGTTTTTCAGGGGTTAAAAATGTTCAATTCATAACAATTTTACAATTCATACAATTCTAAAATTATATTCAAATAGGGGCAGTGTTAACCCCTAAAAAATAAAAAGCAATTCCCGGTACAGGGTCAACTTCGAAGTAGAGGGTAAGTAGAACCTAAATCCAAAGTTTTGTGCAAATAGATGATATTTAATCATTCTAAGTTGCCAAAGAACATTTTGAAGATATCTTTAAACTATAATTATCCTATGGGGTGGCTTTTAAGGTTCGAAACTATTCAATAAATCAAATTATGTCCCTCGATGATAACTGACGTTCATTCAAAGTATTTAAAGATGATTTAAATCTGGAATCTTTAATTCTAAAATTATTTTCGAATAGGGGTAGTTTTCACTTCTAAAAATTAAAAAGCAACCACCGCCACAGGGTCAACTTTGAAATAGAAGGTAAGTAGAACCTAAATCCAAATTTACCTTCGCTAAAGCTAAGCTATTTTACCTTCTACTAGCAACATCCCTAACTGACTTCACAGTGCAGTTAAGTACAGACGCTATACCAAATATTATCAAAATCTAACCACTACCGGTACGTTCGCATTCCTATGTCATCTCGTTACATTAAGGGATGTATTTCCAGGGCAGTTACGATGAAATTTTCATCGACAACCCGAGGGTGTACGTCACGCTAATACAGAACGAGCACACGCCCCGGGAATCCGTTAAGTTATGAATGATATACGGGGTTTTGTTGCAGAATTAACTATTAACGTGCCAGAAGCTCATTTTGCTCTAATAGGATGTGTCGCGACGTGGAATCCCACGGGAGCCGCTTCACTCGAGTTTCCAGAATCGGGTCGAGCGTTTGTAGGGTTAGTCGCGTTACACGGTTTTTACATTGAGATTAGTTGCAACTGAAACGAATTGCACTGCAACAAAAAATAAAATAGTCATTAGTGTCTAGAAGTTCGGGTTTTGCGTTTTCCTTGAAATGAATAGAAATAGCACAAAATCTTTAGAAGTTTTCAACACGAACTGCATTGTATCAATTAGTTTGACGAGGTGACATTACAAAATTGCTGGCGCTACTAAACCGAACGGGACACGAAAGCCGATTTCCTGTTTTCAATCCATACTTCCATCTATGCGAACGAAATCTGTAAAAAATTCGTTCGAAAATTAGTCTAATAACTATAAACACGTTTTCCGACCGTTCCCAAAGTATAGTAATCCGTCACGGATGGAATTATTCGCGACAATCTGTATGTGCTGTGATCGTTAATGGCCACATGCCAAAATCAAGGACGACGATTGTAAACGTTCTGATACACATAATCGTTGTTAAGTCTTTTTTTAATATAACTTAAATTTTATTACAAGGTTTCACAAAATTTATCGGCTTGGCATGAAATGGGAAGTATTAGTACACACGAATTGGATTAGTCACACGCGCTTAAAAATTCGTTAGGGATTTACATAGTAGCTGTAGCGTATTACATACTGTAATACTATGTCATAGTATTATAATGTTACCTTTTATTAATTAAGGGAAGTTAAAGGATTAAGGCCATTTTCCACCTCTACTACTGTGCGCATGTCGTGCTCTGACAGCTGACGCTGTAGCTTCCCTCAACAGACGTGAAGGTTTTTCGTGTCGAAGCTTTCTATTTTTTTTTTAATATCATCGTAGTTCGGGACGTTTTATTTTCTACAAACTGATGTCACTTTCACTTTTCATTCTCCACTTTCCCTTACCAAAGATTTCTCTTTTCTTCCAACGTTCGTCCCTCCCAAAAACCTCTTTTTTCAGAAAAGCTTACTTACGAAGCATCGTGCTTAGCCAATCCTCGTCAATTTTGCAAATATACGAGTTCAACTCAAGACGTGGTCATTCACTGGCCCAATCACAACATATATTCAATCAACCACAAGCATATTATACGGTAAAGCATGTATTACTATTTATTTAATAACTGTATGATCCATTTGTTCCAGAGTAATTTCTCCCATTTATAACATTTCTCAAAAAGGTACACAGCTTTGACCTCTCATTGGCTTACGGTCTATATTGTGATATAAAAGTTAGCTTACTTATGGGAGGTGCAGTTTAATTATTATTTAACAATATTGTTAATTAATTATTATTTTAGAGAAAAGAATTATGAGACTGTAAAAAGTCTTGAAATATTACTAACTAAAATTTAGTAGAATTTAAATTAAAATAGAATTTAAATTAGTAAATATAGTTTAATGGCAATATCTCGGCCATTAAAGAATAGTGCGTTTAAGTGGGTCCCTGGATGGTTTAGATTCACAGTTGGACCAGGTAGGTGGCGCTGCGATAGGCTTTCAGGAAAATTTTATTTTGATTTTCTTTTATTTTAATTCACACAAAAATATATATAAAAAAATTAACTTTTTTCTTTAAAAATAATTCTCAATTTTTTAAAATGAAGAGAATGCAGAAAGGTTATTTTTTCATTTGTATGGCATAATTAATTTAGCTTTAACCAATTGTTTTGACATTTCAATTTTTGATTTCACATGTAGAATAATGCCACGTGCTAGTGGACGAGGAGGAAATACTCCTGATAAATGCCTGAATCTTGCAATAATAGCAAAAAAAGTTATAAACGTATGTGCCGGCTATTATCAATTCTTTTCTGACTTCCATTAGTTATGACGTAGCCATTGACACCTCAGGTTTAAAGCAATTTATGCAAAGTTATGCTATCATCGACATTTTTAATACCTTCGGGTTTATTGAGATGGACAATACTTTTATGAGTAAATAAGGTATCAATTGATCAATCGATTGAAAGAATTTTGATATCGTTTGTTGTTACAATTGCACAATAAACGTGGATTAGCGAAGCACAAGCGCCTTTATAAAAATATCAAATTTTCCTGCAAATATTCTGCCTTATGATGACTAAAAAACCTGGAAATAGTCCAAGAACTGGAGCAGGTAGTCCAAGTTCTCAAAGTCGGTTACCATGGTCAAAAGAAAAGAGAGAAACCCCAAGTCTTTCCAACTATTCTATAGTTTTCTAGTACGAAAAACAATCCAAGAACACGATTCCTACGATCCCGTATGATATTCAAGTATGGAGGATCACGAGACGTCGTTAGGCTACGTTAATGCGGCAGGTATAATTAAAGTTCCAACTCCGACGTAAACAGAGAGGTGGTTCTTTGTATGCTTGCCGTCATTAATTACAAACAAACTCTCATTGTAATGAGGCGTTGCAGACTCGCGCACAAATCCATTTCGCATCCTCGGTCAATTTCAATACTCTGGAAAAGGAAGGATACATCCTCGTACAAGTCGGAAATTGTCCAGGATATTTCTCATGGGAGAGGAAGAAGGCATTAGTGTCTAATTTTTCATAGGAGAGAGCTCCAACGGTCCCTAATCGAACCTCTTCGAGATGATTACTGGGATTGCAGGCGAAAAGGGATCGCCGAAGGCCCTTTGTCTTACGGACGTTCCTAACAATGCTTTTAATAAAACTCGAGGAGTGGATGGATGACGACAATCACAAAAGACGACGAATGATCACTTAAAAATAGTCGGTACTTATTTTTATAGTTACAATTACTGTAATTTGACGGAGATTTAATGGTTATAACTTTTTTCTAATCGTAGTTAATTGCGGTAATAACTGAAGAGATATTGGAGGAAATGGGATTTCCCGGATCGACGTAGGTTTTTCCGAGATGTGACAAAATTTGAAACTTCTTTGAATAGCACTAATCACTACTCAGTAATCTGTACCATATCGTTTTAATCAATTTCATTGTTTTACGCCAAGGGTAAGTTTACTGGTTCGGCTCCAATCGTAAACACTTTGGCCGTACATTTTCATCTATGAAAAGCATGTCCAACTTTAGAGTGGTGTTCGCCATTTTTGGCGGCGTTCATTGGCGAAAATGGCGAAAGCACTTGGGCTATTTTCCTCTTTGGTGTTTCAAAAAATCCCCACATATGAAACGTCCTGAATCAATTGTAAAAGTTTTCAGGATCAAAGGTAAGGAAATATCATATCGATACCCATCAAAGCAAGGAGATATGAGTAAATACATAGAATATTTACAAAGTCTGTACAATTAGGACCTATTTACAATTATAAAGGTATTACTTGTTTTCCTTACTTTCCCATTGGCATTCAACCCGTTTGCCGAGTCCTAACTACATTTGTGGCCGTTTATGGTTAACTGTATCTATCACTTCTCAAATCTCTTACTCCTAGTGAACACCCTTGATTTAGAAAGCAAAATTTGGACGTAAATCCAATGCAGAGTATCGAATAGAAGAGAAGAAAGAGAAAGAGAGAAAGAGAAGAGAAGAAATTTTACTGAAATGCTTATCCCCAAAGAACAGCCACCCATAACCTGAATACCAATGGCATCTCAAAACCCCCGACTCGGCTAATAAGTGTCTGTTACACTCTAACTAAATTTCATCCTAATTCCATTAGAACTTGAGAAAATTTTGTCGCTTGAAAATATTCTCCATCTTAGACTAATCCCGTATTTACTACTAAACCACTTCTGCCTCGACTTTGTTCCAATTCCAAAAACACGAACCTTATGACGACGAAATTCATCCGAACCCTCATCAATTCACGCCGAGCCGAACATTGAATTTCGGTCGAAATTTCTGCTCGTCTCACTAAAATTAACCCTGCATCCTTGCACTTTCCGCAACGGATCCCCCAATAAAACGCGATATCCAATTCCTGCCGGTCTTGATGGCTTCGTTAAAGGTGGAGCGCGCCGATCTGGCTGTCTGGTTATTAATAACGGAACGTGGGGCGGATCTGCCTACGGAAAAACAAGCATTGTGTTGAGGAGCGATGACAAGTGCGTTTGAGGAGGGTCTTCGGGGTTCGAAAATAACGTAATGAAGCTGCCCGCTTCCGAGGAAGGTGGAAAACAAGGCAGTGGGCGGTATTTTTGCGTGGGAGGCGGTTGAAAGAGCAAAAGGGAATGATCCGGGTAATAAGTTGGCGATGGGGATATTTGGGGGCAGATCAATTTCATTTGTACTCGTTCCAAAGTAAATTCAAGGTATGTCTGGTATAAAATTTTGGAGGGACCATATATCGTATATCTACACAGCTTATTGATTTAGTCATCATGTAATAGAAAATTGCTGTTGGCTGAAAAATGGCCTCAAACATTACGCGAAACGCGCGACTTCGCATTTCCAGCCGAGTGGTGGGGCTTTACATTTGCGGCATTTTCGCACTTTTCTTTAAACGTATATGAAAAGTCATGATAGCCAAGTTGTAGGTTTTGCTGTCATTTTGCAAAAACCGTTTGAAAAATTAAAATCGGCCCATCTCATTTAATACGCCGAATTTTGCAAGATTTCGGTGCATATTGTTAATAACGTAATCGTGCAAAAGCTATTAATACCACAGCATCCAACTTTTGCATGCTTAAAGTAGACATAATAATCTAACATTTCACGCAAAATTAGCACTTCAGCTTTAAACTGGGCAAAGCTGTGAATTTTTGAAAAAGGGTCCATTTTAACGGTTTTTCCAAGTTTTCTCGGTGAAAAATGGTCCGATCACCTTTTAAAATGGCTCATTTTGAAGGTCTTTCAATTCTCTACAAATCGTCCGTACAACGTATTGCATTTTCGCCAATAATTTTCACGCTATGGTGTAAAAACGGAAAAACGATGTATTTTTTTAAATTTTTTTTGTTAAAAAAAACGCAAAAGCTCAGATTTGTCTAGATGTTGTGTTTTTATCATCTTTGATTCATTTTAAACAAAGTTTCTTAGTCCATCTACTATTAAATTTTTTCTACCAAAAAAAAACTGGACTAGTAATCAATCGGTCATATTGATTCCGTTTTTTTCTTAAATTATTTACCACAATTCTATATTTAACAGCGAATTGATATGAATTGGAACGAAGTGATTAAAAGAATCGTCATCGAGTGACCCATTATGACACATTTAAAGCAATGCGTTTGGTGCCCCAATTGCTCGTTTAATTTAATAAATGCAACGAATTGAAAGTATGTTCAACGAGATAGTTACGCGAATGCGAATGCAGGATACATACCGTTTGAGGTACTGATAATCACTCCTCTGTCCTGATTGAACTTTTCGCGTCGAGGTCGATACAATTAGGTGACAATTGGTCGAAGCTGTGAAACGTTGGCGGAAAATCAAAGATAAGCGCCGTTAAAATAACAGCAGTAGAGATGATGTTTTCAATAATAGTTTAAAAACAAACGTCGTTCCATTTTAACGATTGAATTGCTGATTGGTACTTCTGCACGTTTACACGTCAACACCAATTGATTTACTACTTTTCCTTTAAAGTTACTTAGAAACATCTCCAGAGTATAACGATAATAAATCTTGCCAATTTAATCGATTCAAGTTCGTTTACGATAACTGATCCGGTCAACAAATTTGTCAATGAGGTCTAAGTGTAGTACTACGAAAATAAATTCGATGTTTTGTTTTGAATACAGAAGATTGGAAGATTTTCCAGGATCTTTCCAGGGCTGGGGAACGAGAATGGGAACTGGACGAAGGCTAATTTGGCAAGAGCAAGGATCAGCCGTTGGTGCCAAGGTGGCATTGATTTCATAGTCCTGAAAATATTGCAGGGCAATTGGAGGTATAAGCAGCGGCAGCATCAAAGAATCCTCTTGAGTCCTGAGAATACATAGGGCTTCGATAACATCGATGAAGACTCCTTTAGAGTCCTGAAGCTATTCGAGTGAGAAGGGCGAACGTTGAGGCAAACTTAGCATAAATGAAGGCTACTACAGAGTCCTGAAAATACTTCAGAACAAGGCTTGGAGGCCGAAGCAAAGGCAGCATCCACGAAAGCTATTTCAGGGTTATGAAGATACTCCACGTCTTGGACGCCGAAGTGAAAGCAGCACGAAATTTCTTTCATGTTTCTAAAGATACACCAGGCCTTCGATGTTGAAATGCAACCAGCATTTCATTAAGTAGCATCCTCAAGAGTTCTGGAGCTATTACAGAGGAAGGAAGACATTGAGCAAACGTAGTGCCGATGATAACTACCATAGATTTTTGAAGATATTCCAGGGCAAGAATTGGAGCTAGAAGCAAAGGTAGTTCCGTCGAAGACTACTACAGAGTCCTGAAAATTTTTCAGGAGGGCAGCATCCCCCAAGGCAAGATACCACACGTCTTGGATGTGGAAGTGAAAGCAGCTTCTACGAAATTTGAAAATGGCATGAGGAATATTTTATGATTTCCATTTTTCCTAATGGAATTCTGTACAACTAAAAAATTTAGTAAACTGGAAGAACTGGATATTCTGAAGGATGTGAAAATGTGTCTACACTCCCACTGTTACCCACTACGTTCCACATGAAAGAACCGTTCCTGGTGAAGGAATAAATATCTCCAGGACGCGACTCGAGGACACTTAGTAAATCCCTACTATTCCTCATCGATTTCATTACGGCCGTTCCCCGATTCTTTTCCGCCGCGAATCCCTGGAACATGCATGAACGGGATGGGGACCCGGGGGGCCGATCCAGGCGGGCGGGAGTCCTGGAAATGGGATCCGCGCTTTCGATCTAAAGCACGGCTCTAGCGCGCGTGCACTCCGCTCCCGGGAATGGGAATTCACGGGCCGAAGCCACAATTACAAGTTTAACAATTTATGCGGTTAAATGCACGTCGCGGTTCGACGTTCCCGTTCGAAAACTCGCCGCGGTCGTCGGTTCCCATAATTCCCGAAGGGAGGTCGGGAAGGGTTGAAAAAATGCGACGCGCGGAAAATAGACTGGAAGAGGTGAAACGTTTCACGTTCGATGTATTGAAAAAATATTGCAGGTAGAAGTTGGAAGCTGAAACGACTATACTGGAATGTGTAAAAAAAACCTTATCTGAGGTTCCACCAAGGTTCCCTCCACCAAGGCCTCCTTGAGGATTCCTTAAGTGATAGATTATAAATTTGCCCCTTAGACTTTTATCATAGGCCAGAAGGATTATTGGGACCTTTTTTAAACTCTTTTTCGTCTTTAAGACGTCCTGCAAATTCGCCAAGGCGTCTATAAGGCAACTTTAGGCAGGCCGTTGTTGCAAAATTGGACGTTTATATGGTGACACCCATTTTGGGCCATAATTTGAGTAGTTTTAAGCCCTGCTTTGTGGTGAAAAGTTCAACTCTCTAGATTTAACGGGGATTTTCCGGAAAAAGACGACAAATACTTTTCACAACAATCATCTCTGAAAACAAACGTTGTAGAAAGAATAACTTAAGGCCCATTTCGTGTGATTGATGAAGTCAGATTTTTCACAAGCGGACACTAGTATATTATGCCACCATCAAATCTCTTTTACTGATTTACATTGTTGTTCGTTTTTTCCACTAGGGAATTCCAATTTTTTTCTGTTTGTTAAGCAAACGTAATTAAAACGTACGTCTGGTAAATATACTCCCACGAATAATTTCAAGCATTATGAGTCACCAAATTTCACGAAGCGGATAATATATCGGTTTCAAATCCATTTTCCTTCGATTTTCAACGTAGTAATTAATTTGCGAAGCTCACAGGTGGAACAAACACTTTGTTATTTGGAAATGGATCCGGCGTGTACGTTTATATTTGTGATGCCTTTCATTTCATATTTTTGTATTATTTTCCGAAGCTTTCAGCAACAATTTAATGATGGAAACGTGACGACTAAAAAGAAAATTACGACTATTTACTCGGAGTAATTCGTTTTGTCCGTTTGGTAACGCTGAATTCCAGTTAAATGCATTGGTGAGTGATTTATGTAATTTATTCGGAATGAATCGACACATTCACAGGAAATTCTGCGCAATGCCTCTTTATTCCAATAATTATAATTGTAGTTGGATTCTTCAGAGAGTTCTAATTAAGGGAAAATCCCGGAAAACGCCTTAATTGGGTATTAACTGCCGAAAGGGCAATTAATATACACGACTGACGTCGGAAATTAATGTCGCTCCCGAGAAAAAAATATTTGGGAGTAATTTAATGGGATGGCTCTTGTTTATTTGGGGAATAAATGAGGAAACAGTTTAAATACAACTGAATCGATTTGAAACACTGCGAAAAATATACACTGAAAGCTATTAACGTTAATTGGAAATATGGTTAATTAGTCGATGTACCCGCATCGCTCGGGGGTCGACCTAATCCATTTTTTCCCCTCTAAGAAAGTACTCATACTAAAAACTCACCAGCAATAACGACTGTGTAACGAAGGTAACCTTCTATAAACGTAGGAAAAGAGGCTAAGCGACCAATGGTGCCTTCTTTACCTCCTCTTGTATAGATGGTCACAGGCAAGATTAGTAAATCACAAGTAAAGAAGGTAATAATTACTGCTCTTATTCCTTACTTTGGATTCACGACTTTCTCTCCCGAGTACTAGCCACCAGAACAGAAGGACCTGGAACTAGATCGAGTTCCTTTTGCTAGAAAATTGAAAAGGTGGTCCCTATAGAAAAATCAAAACGGAAAATGGTGGTATTTTCGCCATTTGGTATATTATGAGTTTAAGATATATTTTCTGGTTCTGAATCGATTTAAATAGAGCAAACATCCAATGTTAACCCTAAACTTATTTTAATGCATCACTGAAAACAGCAACCAAATTGATTGAATTGTTATGGGGATCAGCGCGAACAAACACACAGACAGAAATCTGGTAGGGATTTTCTTGTAAGTGTACATTCCTACTAAGTTAATTATACGCACAATAATTCTGAAAAAATTAGAAAAAATTCGGGAAACTCGTAGGTTTTGAGAAAAGTTTTAAAGCTTCTCAAATAAAAATTTTTAGTGAATAGGACAGCCCGTGAATCAAACCAAAACCGAGAGGCCTGTCAGTGTGCGGCCGCCATAAAGCGTGAAAGTTTATTTCCTGGGAAACGCTTTACACGCGTTTACGGCCTCCGAGAGAAATCCTCGTGGAAGTGGATCCACGCAATCGCTCTGATTGTTTCATTCATAAGGCATCAGCTGGAAAATTTTCGCGCCTATCCGGGAAAACTATCGTCTGCCCGGCAATTTTCGGGGATTTCACGAATTCATAGAATCCAGAATACGATTCCGCGAATTTCCATGCGGCGTATAATTCGAAGGTAACGCTATAAAACATTAATGGGGAAGGGAATCTCGCGTTCTCCACGTTTCCCACAACATCTCCCTCTGGAGAGTGGAACCGCGAGTCGGAAAATTATAAAATTGCAACCGAGCGCGCTTTTCCGGAAGGTTCCAGGTTTGGTTAGCTTTGATTTTTAATTAAGTTCAGGCGAGAAACGTGTGGGTATGTAAGAGCTTCTCTAAAGTCAAATGGAATATTTTATGGCGAGTGTGATATATAATATGTCGGATGGTCATAAGAAATATATCGTGTAGTTGATATTAATGGAATTACTAAGCAACAGATCCTTTCCCTAGCTTTAGAGGATGCATGCATTTTGTCCTTATGAGTTGTTATACGAATGGAATTTCTAGACAAGGGGAATTCGTGAGTGAGAGAAAGAGAGAGAGAAGATGGATACGTGAAATATTGGTGAAACGCATTGGAGAAAGACGACACCTTTTCCTTTTTGCCGGTGTGCAATACACAATACGCGCAATGTATTAATGTCGATTTTAAAGGAATTGTTCTTTTCAAGGTGACCAGAAAATCTTAGAACATTTTTGAAATATGTAATTTATTTCACTAATATCGTTTTGATCAATTATAACAGTAATACCTATACAGTTGTTGCTGTAACCGCTGGAAAGTTTCTACATACTATAACTCATTTTAAGCACTTACAGAATTTAAGAAAATCTTTATGATCACCAATTTTCTGTCATAGCCAGGAAAGATTGTACAAAAAGCGAGACCAAAAATTAAATTTGAAAAAATGTTGAAATTCATTTTTTCAGATAAAAACCACCTCTTTTTATAATTTTACGTTAATAATTACGGTACCTTTGTATAAGACTATCCATACCAAAAATTATTGTTTTCCGAGATATTGCCATTTAAAGTTTTTTCTATTGCTAATGGTATTATCCTGCGCATTTTTGAACATAATGAGGGTATTGATGGCCAAAAAGACTTATCTAAAATTGCAAATAACAAAAATTAGGCAATGGGGAATAACAGGATTCAAAAATACTAAATTTAAAAAGAAGCTATTTTTTTAGTAATCGTTCAAACTGCCCTTGAACTTTCAAACATTTTTCACATCGAAGTAGTAGTCTTTGTACTCTCTCTTCTCTCTCTCTTCTGGTGGATGGGGGATGGTCCCCCATCGACAATGTGATGTTGCCAAATTTTCAAATTTTCACCTATGACAGTTTTCCCATAAACAATCGATGTTGTTCCTGGTGGGACATCCTGCATATGGACAGCACAATGCAGTATTCTATAAATTTTTTGTCAAATGTGCACCATTTATTTTTAAAAGCAGTATTTTATAGTTTTAATTTATTGTCTTTCAACGGAAAAGAACTTAAGTGTTTTTTTTGTTTGTAAAATTTCGTCTCATTTAAAGTTAGTTTCGAAGAAATCAAAATTTAGCCACAAGTTCTGAGTACAATAATGAAATAATAACAGAGAATCAATATGATTAATTTTTGACCCCGGTTATTTAAGACCAGAAGATCAGTGCTTGCATTATACTATAGACCACACCATCTGCATCGTAAACAGTTCGTTTATACGCACCAAATTGAGTTAAAATCTGGTCAAGTCCGAAATCACAGAAACACCAATCAATACGAAAACATCCAACGTTCTCTCTCTTTCTCTCTTCGTTAATTAAAACGAATTAATTGAAGAAGTGCGCGCGACGAATGCGATATAGAAGAATGCATGGCATCACAGTCACGAGAAATGATAATTTAACCGTTTAACTTGACACTGTTTAACGACGAGCAAAGTTCACTCGTCATTAAAACCGACGAGCGTTCAAGCGGGAATTCTGCAAATTTTCTTGATTTACTTACTTGACTTTGCGTCAGGAAAACGAAGCGAACCTCCGGACGTCTCCACGCGGGCGATCGGTGGCATTTCTTCGGTGAAACTTTCACCGAGATCGAACTTTATTAACTCCCTTTGTCTGCTGGTCCCAGACCACGGAAGTCTAGCTTCAAGCCCAGAAATGGCATCGAATTGTATTGGTAAAACGAAATTTTGGTGTCGGCAAAACGTAAGAGGGGGAGACTAAAAGTCACTAAATTTTTCACCGAAATGCACCTAAAAATCGAATTAAAAATTTAAAATACTAAGAGGTGACGTCGCTTTAACCTGGCTCTGTTGCCATGATCAATTTATCTATTACTAAATGTGCTGTGATTGTGGTAATTCACGCAAAATATACCAAAAACTCCTTTTCTTTAAGGATACATATAACACCTCAAGTTAAAAAAATTTTACAATTTAATTTCTTCGTACAGACATGGCAACTGTGCAACGTGACGCGTTCAACGTGCTTGACCCTCATTGGCATTCGCACTTCCCCGTGACTTTTCATAGGTTTTTTCGAAAATAATATGCTAACTGCGCTTTAGAATTTCCCAGCATTATACCTTTGCTGTTAATATTAAAAATTAAGTGAATATTGATACAATGATACTAAAATATCTCCTCTTTTTTTGATTTTGATAAAATAGTTCCTCTTTCGCGTGATTCAATTAAATGATTTTCGGATACCTACATCACGAGATATAATGAATTGAATACCAATAGATTGTATTTGTGGGATCAACTTGATATACTCGGCAACGTCGCATGCTTTGTGGGCGCTCATTAAAGAAAGCCTACTTTTTCGCCCCCTGGCACAGGGGGGACGGAGAAGGTTTTCGCCTACATGCCTTACATGCGCCGTAGTGAAGTTCCAGTAATCATTTAAAATTGTTATAAAAAGAACACTACATGATTTACCAATTGCATTTTATATTTTGTTTCATTACTTTTTGTTATCTTCTCTTGAAGCTTTGAAATGAAAACTCAGTCATGCGTAGAATAAATTAAAGTGAAAGAGAAGTGTAATTCCTTACAGTTCTTCTTTTGTATTACTGAAGCGTCAATAACAAAAATTGTTATTGTAAAACTTAAAGCATTATTCTTATTAATTTAAATAGTATTATTTCTTTCCATGAACATGATCTACACAATATATTGTAAATTTTTATTTCAATAGTTCTTGTGCTCTTCCCTTGAAACCTTGAAAGGAAGACTCAGTCATGCGTAAAACCAATTAGAGTGAAAGAGAAGAGTGCAATTTCTTATAATTCTCCTTTTTTGTTAATCAATTAATAATATAAAAATTTCTATTGTATAACAGTTTAATAATGTACGGCCTTCCAAAAGGTTAACTGGACAATCGCTTATATTTTCTCAGCAGGAAACGATTATACAATAGTTGAAAGTCGTTAATTAGTTTTATTTGACCGTAAGATCATATTTAATGAATCATAAAATAATGATAAAGACGCGATAAAGAACAAATAGCTTGAAGAGCAAAAATAATTGATTTTTATTTACATTTGGTGGGATCAAATTAGTCGTATTTTTAAATCGGCAAGATTTGCATAGAAATTTTTGGTTGTTAAGAATAAATTAATTAATTAAATAAATTAGAAAAACTAGTCAACTAATTCCTTATGAACGAAGTAGTTGTTCAGGGGGGGTATTGGAACTTTTTCGAAAACTTTAACTGCCTATACCTCCGTTAATTCTGGTTCGATAGTCACGAAACTAAGCGCATTGTAATCAGCGACTTCTAATTTATAATGATAGACCAGCAAAAGTTACGTTTCTTGACTTTGAATTTATTGCAAAAGTCCAAAGAACTTGCGAAATTCCACCCCCTTTTTAATTGTGTTTGCAACTTCCTTACTTGAAAAAAACACCAGTTAGTATTATTTTTCCTCCGTCAACAACTCCAATTCCGACCCAATTATCCAGAACAAGTCAGGATGTTCTCCTAACAGGAAAAGAAAATTAATTCACTGAGTTAACAGCCTCAAGCTTTTTAACTTTGCTATTTCAAGAAAACGATTCCTCGGTGGGTCCTTATTTAAATCGTAATTATCCTGGGTATCCATTGCGGCAGGGGATTAAGGAAATTTGTTATTCGTCGTTTTGGGCTTACTTTTACATTCTAATTTCTTACGAATGGTAGAGCGTAGGTGTCTACTGAACGTGTTTACTTTTGATTCGAAGTAAATTTCAAGGAAATTTATTCTTCTGCGTTTCCGTATCAATCTCTCTTTCGGGAAAACTAAGAACAAGTGTTAAAAATGAATTTTGCATACGATCAAAGCACGGAGGAGGACAGGAGGAGTTTTCCCTGATTCTGACTGAGCCTTCATTATTTTTCCGCGCTTTTACCCAATTACCTAAATTTCACCGAACTATCCCTCGAAATTTTTGGAGAAATATGTAATTACTTTTAACCTTCCGAAAGATAACGATTTCCCGGAATGAATGAACGAAGTTGTAAAAATTTTATCACAGTCTAAACTTCGTGGGCTTACGTATTACTAACTAATGAAAATCCTCAATAACTCTAGTTCCATCGAATTGAGTCCGATCGAATTTGTAGAGCAGTTAGACACTAAATTAATAAATAATTTTGGAAAGTTTCAACTAGGAGCGATTAAGGGTTGAAGCGTAAACACGATGAGGGATTTTCGGCAAAACACGGTCACATTTTGAGGCGTTAATTGTGGTAAACATGTCGATTCGACGAACTCGCTCGCTAGGGGGAGAGATGAATAGGTCGTCGTCGAATAGAAGCTAGAAATGAAAAAGAGGCGAGGCGAGGTTAGCCTCTTGAAAGGTGGTCGCGTAGGCCAATAGTTAGAGGGAACGTTAAGCAAAAATTTGAAATGGGAGTCGTCCCCTGGAGGATCGCCGAGTTGAGACCCGGAGGGTTGCCTGGGACGGTGTCTACCCTTAGCAGATCCACCAGTCGCCCGAGAAAGGCGAACACCTTGTATGATACATGACTCAGTGGGGGTTTTCTTGCGGCCTAAGGTACATTTTTTAATGATCTTGTGATAATGTGAAGGTGATAATCATCATGTGAAAAACCTAATTTCTTCTACCAAAGTCCAATTAGAAAAGAAGTTACGCATGCTCAGTTTGTCTGAAGGGTACAAATTAATTCAAGAGGGGACTTAAGGCGCATCAGAATAACGCATATTAATGCTACGTTATATTGAAATATTTTTAATACCGGTTCCTAGTAATAGCACGTTGTTAAAATTCAAACGTAAATTCATTTCGGAGTATAAATCATTGGAATCAACGAAATTAATCAATGATTCACTGGAAAGCAATGTTAACACTCGACGGTCCGAAAGTCAATTTAACCTTTTCCGATGTGGATTTGTAATTAGACGGCTAATAGAGAGAGATATGTAATGGTATCTGTTAAATTCGCGACACTCCCACATGTAATTAGCCCGAAATTATGCAAAACCGTGTCAAGGGTGATGACTTTTGTGATTTAGAATCCCACCTTAAAAAAATCCGAAGAAACACCTAGACAGTCTATTTTAGAAGGGTAGAGAACGAAAATACTACATTTGTATTGCCACCATGACCTGGAAAAGTAAAATATATCGAGAATCTGATGGAAAAACTGAACAAAGGGCTTCGATGTGGCGCGTAAAAAAATCTGGAGCGCCCCCAGTAAAAGACGTGCGATAGGAATCTGATGCTCCCGAGACAAAGCAGATAAGAAATTGGGATATCTGGAGATTTTTTGATTTATTCTTTTACGTCCTAGGATATATCGAATAGGATGGCAGATTTACTACAGGGAGTGAACGTTCGAACTAATGAACTCGCAAATCAACCTAAAAAAACATTCTTGTTTGTTTGAATTAACGTTTATTTAAGTCATTTTAATAAATAGAAATATAACTAAACATACCAAGCAGTATAAAATCGTTTTTTTAGGTTTCACGCTTAATATCTCATGAGCCAAAAAGGTGTTAATGCAAGTGTTATTTCAGACAATTCATTTTGTTGCTTGTTTCATCAATTCTTACAAGCTATTGTAGACTGGAGACTGGACCTGGAGAGACTGGACCAAGCAATGAGGAGGTTGGTGAATACACCATGGTATATGAGAACCTGCTGGAAAAGACAAGGAGGACGATCATCAAGGCAATGGGCCATACAAACCCATTTATTAGCAATACAATCGACTATGACACACGCACAATCGGAGGGAAGACACCCAAAACAGCGACGACAGAGGGCTGAACACCACAGAAGGACCAATGAGTAAGATGCAAGGAAGATGATGATGCGACCATCATCAAGAAAACAGTAGAAAAATAACAAGCACCAAGGGGAAAATGACCCACAGAGCAGTTCAGCTCAGCTTCGGATTAAAACAGGGCAACAAAAGAAACATTTATCCTCTCTCGTACTTTCGAAAGCTGACTATGCCTTAGTCACATAGAAAGAGAAGACGAAATTACAACTGAAAGGATTTTCGTATGTCCAAGTCAAATCCACTAGGGTAAGATATATTGAAAGTGCGAACATTTTGCTGCGAAGAAATGTAGAGGTCGATCAATAGCAGAAGAAGGCAACGTGATCAAAGAAAGTGGTCATAATTGTACACACTGCAATGATCCTAACAGATACACCATATTACGTAGTTTCAGCTATATCACAGGATGTGGATGATTTGGACAGCCATTTTACCTTTGTTGAAAAGTTCAAAACAAACGGTATGCAGAGAAAGAACCAAGGAAAACATGGAACCTCTACCACACGATTTGAAAGATTTGATATTGCCAAAAAAATGCAAGATTACCAGTCAATCCCTGTAATTTGATTCAGGGCCTGGAAGTTCCACTTACTTATGGAGGCAACATTTGATTCTGACATTTTATCGTGTAAATACCATTCACACAATGATAAATTTAGCTTTAGTTTCCAACAAAATTAAGGAAACTTACATATTTATTACAACTTTGATACACTCGAGTAAAATATTTATTTCTACCTCTTGCGACATTCGAGACAAACAATGACGTGATTATCTGATTCCTTGGGGCTCAGATCGTGTGCACTGAAAAATGTGACGGACGTGAAATCGTGAAAAAGGACTCTTTATCACCTCGGAGTAATGACCAACCGTTGATGTCTACACAACGCCAACGGTGCAGTTTCTATAGAAACCTAAGCTGGTATAATTACACGTGAGTCGCTTAAAATTTGCCGACGATGTCGTTTGGAGGATTTTATTAGATTAGCAGTTTCGTCGTCGGTCTGACATCGTCACTTAAATTGAAAATATTTTAGACTCTATCGTATGAAGCGTAACAATCGAAACACTTAACCGAATAACGTACCGGTTTGCAATTCTCCATCGCATTAATTTCACCGATAAAATCCCTAAACAACCGTAAATTCCAACGCGGGCATAAACTAGGGACGTGTAGAAAATGCATAAGGATCCTCTTTGAAATTCAGTTGTTACGACCGCATACCTTATGCTTTATACCCTTCGTAAGTACCCTTTCCGTAAGTAATTGTGCTAAGTTTTATAATCCCGGCTGACTGGTCCAGATAAAATTCCCGAGCGCTAGGGTAGTTATTTGATGCAGTCCTTTGAAAAACAGGACATGTGGAGTTAGACCCCAGGGGTAAAACAGGGAATAAAATGACTAGTATGTGAAGGCAAGCGATAGTACCTGATCATAACAAATTTTTGGAAGAAACATGAAAGTATGGATTAGTTCTTTAACTTGGTTTATCGTTTGTTCAGTTTCTAAAATAATTAGGTACGCACATAGGGCCAATGCTGTAATAATCACCGCCATGAAATGATTATCGACAAGTAAATTCTTTGTAGAAAACCTGGCAAGCCTAGAGCATGTGCCATAAGGCTTAAGTATAACCTAAGTATAAAATTTTGCTAAAGCGACACCAAGTCAGTTGTGTTGTGATATTTCTATTAGTGGAATCGTATAGTTGAACGTTAATTGTCTTGTGAGCTTCATGGCAACCACGTCAACTTCTAACTGGAGAAAAGTGCTACTGGTATGTATAGCTGCTTTCTCTTGATGGAAAAAAGTATTTCGAACCCACTTTTGGATTTATTATGCGGTTGCGCTCCCATCTCCTAGAAAACGGAGTACAATTCCCTTCTTGCCTACATCAATTAACATATTTCAGGCATAGTTAATGTAGTGTCTGATAACGAAGGACTCCAGACCATAAAATTCCACTCCTAGTGGAGTCGTTAACGGGAAGTGCAAACTGCTTATCATCAGTCAAAACAAAGCTGGAGTTGTTCCTGCCGAGGGCGATAAATCAAAAGTAGTCGACGTCATCGACGTTATTCATCACCTGCTTCCATCCCCCGAACATAAATTACCGCCGCGTTAATTTCCCTCAGATTTCGGCCTGTTTAACGTGACAGATCGTTTTATCTCGCTGGCGGGCGGCGGGAGGACGACTTCCCGCAAATCCGACTTAATTAATTAATCCCCATCGATTCGCTACTTTCGAGCACCTTTCGGGCATACTTGACGTGTTAGGGGGGAGCGCCAGCGAAACCCGTCACAAAAAAATCCTGAATTATACATGAGGACATCGTGGGAACCTACACGTTTCTCCGCCTTTCTTTTCTCCCAGAAAAGAAAAATAAATAAATCCCCAACTACCTGACGGATAATAATAGGGATCCGGGCGGCGATCGCGGTCAAAAGAAATTATGCAGGAGATGAAAAATATGAAATGGGTGGAAGTTCGCGTGGGATACTTTCCCCAAAACATACATTTGAATAATGGGAATAATGAGGGTTCGGCATTGGAACAAATTATTATTTCGGGTTCTTCTCGTCTGCCAAACTGCAGGCAGATCAGAAAATACGCTTGTGCGCACTGCATGTTGATTATTGCGTAGGAATGTGAACGAAAAATATCTGCTACCTCAAGCATTAGAATTAATTTAATCTCAGAGTAGACCGCGAGTCTTCCAGTTAATTATGGCCAGGACTATTAGAGGTCAATATGTCTTAAACGCTGTATACTTTGGTACTATTCAAATAAACCGCTCCCAACAGCGATGTCGTAGTGGGTGAACCAGTTCATTGTGAGATGTCTAAAGAACATTGTCCTTTTAAATCTATTGTATAAGTCGTATTTCGATAAGTTTTCAAAGTAATAATCGCTGTATAAATGGTCACATTCTCAAAATAAGCGATAACTTTGGCTCTACCGAACCGTTTTCGCTCAGTTTTGCGCTAGATGTAGATCAAAACATAACGCACCCTTCCTGAAAATTTAAATGCCGAGAAATGCTTAACTGAATGTTGTTTATATTTGATTCCTGAAGCCAGGTACATACCGCGAACGAATTATTCAAAGGGGACCGTCGAATCGAGCAGGTGGAACGATGATACGTAGTCGGTCAGCGAAAAAGCTAGTGATCACTCAACGGTCATTGGTTAAAACGATAATTCTCAGTAAACAGGGATGAAAGTAATCCGTTAACCTTTCTTTGTAGTGACGGAACAGAAACTGAATTTAATTTTTCATGCTAATTTTCTTGTTTTCTAATTGTTCAACACAGTTTTCTAATTTGTGAAAAAAGGAAACGGTGTTTCAAATCCTACCCAAATTTTTTTCGGTTGAATTCCATTTTCCAACAATATTATTCAATGTAAAACAGAAGGAACAATTGGCAACATCGCTTGAAAATCCTGCAATAATAGTTTTTCTCTGACAAAATGGTTTGAAAATGACTCGAGGGTAATTAAAATAATTCGTGAAATTGCGGTCAAATTACTGTAAATTTTCAACAAAAATTTTTGACAAAACCAGGACGCTGAGGAAAATATGATTTTTGAGAAAAATCCTTCGGGATGAATCACTTTTTCAACCACCCGAAGTGCCGCCAAAAACAATCTCCTCGCTCACAGCGGGGAAATAGTCGACTCACGTAAGCAGGAAGGAAATTACTTAACTATTCATTCGCGACTTACCGGAAGCTGGAGCAAGGATGGATGACCCAATGTCCGGAGGCCTTCTGTCGGATGCGTTCCTTCATGAGGGCTTTCTTCGAGCCGAAGAGCTTCATGGCCAACTTGTTGTCGGTCGGCTGGAAGAGGGCCTGAAGCTGGTTCTTGAGGAAGCTCTGTTTGCCCGCCTCAGCTGAGCCCAGCGGCGTTGGGCCGGGCTCCTCCTTCGGGGTGCCGTACAGCGAGACATCGTCGACGCCGAAGTGCACCTGAATCGCAAAAATCACATTTTGGCAGTTGTCTCGTACTAGCGTGTTACGTTTGAATTCGTTTGAGGTTGAGAAGTCTGATCGGTGCCAGCTAGTCTGTCCTTTATGAAAGCCGTCGATTTAGTAAATTTAAAGTAACTTGCGATCCGCTTAAGCTGTTTCATTCAAATTTAAGCAGTACTTAGTTCCAAGCCATATCAAATAACTTTGAAAATTTGGATTCAATCGAATAAGGAATATGATCGCTAGAGACTACGTAACGTTAATAATGTAGATCATTTGATTGCGCATTTAATTTTATGGTTTCCTAGAAACGGATCGAATTTTTGTTTATTTTTTATTGAAATAAATGATATTTTTGGGGTTTTTTTCTGTAATTTTTATCGAAGTGACGTTTACTATCCGCAACTTTGTAGGAAATTTTATAAGCTTTCTTTTCTGTAAAGCAATACCTAAATTCACTCAGAAAAAGTTAGACAAAAATGTAAAAAAACCCAAAACCTACAATTTTTCACTTTTTTTGTTATGGTTTTTTGAGTTTATTTCAATAAAAAATACTAAAATTTAACTTTCTAAAATACTATTTTTTTTTACATTTTAACTAAAAACGCTAGTTTTTGAAATATACCCGAAAAACCAAAAAGTAACCAAACTTACCCTGTTCCCAAAAACGCACCCCTAAATTTAATTGAACCCTGCGGTTTTACTTTATAGACTAATTAAAGAGATGAAACGATAAAATTACTTGAACTTCTTAGTTCCTTTTACCCCTACTTTTTTCGACATTGTGAATAGCCTCTACAAGGTGGCCAAATAAAAACGAAATAGGGCTAATTTTTTTTAGTTATTAAATTTACTGGGTTTCTCAAGACATTTCAAAATTTAACTTATAAAAACTGTCAGTTCAACTTCTAACTTTTAAAAATGAGGGTTGAGAATATATTTTTAATATAAAATTGCAACTCTACAGGTGTTCAAATATGGCGGTCAGCGAAAACAAGTGGAATTTTGCAAAAACTGTTGCAAAATTGCGCCTATTTCGCGCATGTTTTTTACCAACTTTTACCAACTCTCATTTTTTAGATAATTTTATTGTACATATTTGATGTCTTACGGTATTATTGATAAATGCATTCGATTATGAATAAGACCCTTAGACCCTCTGTACTTTAATCATTTTTTAAAGTTTGGACCCCTTTGAATATTCTCTTCTCTATATTTTTACTGTACACTGGTTACACAGAATATTTTTTATCAACGAGAAAATGGCCAGGCAAGTTGATTACGATTAGATAGACATGGTCTTTTAATCCAGCCAAAACAGATGTTAACATATTTTTTCAATACTAAAAAAGTATTATTTTTTTGAATTGTATTACATTTCTGTATTGAGATGCTACTGGTAAAGTGGCTGATGAATATCAAATGGTTGCTAGAAATATTTTGAAAAATTGACTGCTAACTCCACATTGGGGGATTTTAAGATGTATGTTTATTAAGAATTTTGTCTTTAGTTTGAATAAGAAATTTATGGTACAATTAGTGGCTCCCAAATATGGGACACCATGTGTATGGAGAGGTTTGTTGAGTTGCAAGTACTCAACCTACTGCGAGGTTTTATAACCATGTCTCAACCTAACTTAGTCCCTTGTTATAGAGCACTAGCTTACTGAGGAGTTGTATGGCCAAAAGATCGTTTGTTTTATAAAATGTAGTCTACCAGGTCTAAGAGAAAAGCGGCAGGAAAAGAAGAAAAATCTACCAAAAACCATCACCGTCGACTAAGGGAGAAGAAGCCTAAGCCGTAGGTTAGGTCTTGTAACCATCTCTCAACATAACTTATTTGCTTGTCATAGAGCTTTAGCTTATTAAGGAGTTGTATGGCCAAAAGATCGTTTGTTGTATAAAATCTAGTCTACCAGGTGTTAAGAGAAAAGCGGCAAGAAAAGAAGAGAAATCTACCAAAACCCATCCCCGTCGACGAAGGAAGAAGCAGCCTAAGCCTTACCTTCCCGCTGCCCTTGTAGTTCATGTCGTTGCCGAGGTAGTCCGAGATAAGCAGCGTCTCGTCATCGAGGGCCGTCACCAGGGAATCGGTGCACGTGTTCGTGTTCTCAATGCTGATCTTGATCGAGTCATCTTTGGCGAGGCGGTACGGCGGCGGCGAGCGGATCTCCTCTTCCGATTGCGCCGCTGCCACGCGCCCGTTCGCTAGACGGAGACTGGGGGCACGCCGGCCGCCGCCCCCGCCACCGCCGCCGCCGCCGCCGCCCCCGACGACTCCGCAACCGCCGCAGCCGCCGCCCCCGACCGTCCGTCTGTCGCCAGCCGCGCTCCCGTCTGCGCCTGCGTCCCTGCAAAGACAACAATTAACTATCAGTAGGAGTGGGGGTCGGAGCACGTGTCCGGCCGACACGCCATTGGTCGGACACGTGGAGGGGGGTGGCGGTTTGTGAAGGGTAAGGGAAGGCGGCGTTGCCGCACTTCCGATTCTGGCACCGAACTTCCTACATTGGGTAACCACGTCACGGCTTACCGAAAATTACCTTACAGACTCCTTGAAATTTCTTTGGTTTCGCCGTTTAGTCCGGAAATTTGATCAAATTCAAAAAGTCAATTAGCATATCAAGAAATCAATTTCTTTAGTATAATTTTAATTTGTGATTTCAATTCGGCCCAAAAATATAATAATATAAGCTATAATTCAAGTCACACACAGATTAATAGCAGAGAATCACATAAACAATAATAAAGATCAGACGCAGTAACGTCTGAACCTTGAGGGTCGTTAGTTGCTAAATATACGTTTCAGCAAAATCCGCACCGTTTCCATCGCTTGAATACGTTGTGAGTCATTAATACCAAACTATAACACTTTTTAAATCAGTACCGCGTAATTAAGTCTGCCAAAGAAATCTCTCGATATACCGCGCCAAGTGACTCATACGAGCATCGATAATAATCGATAAGGTACAAGGTTGCATAGAAACCATGAATCGACGTAGAAAGTTAGGTATTAAATTTTTAGTACCCAGATAGGTGCAGCAGTATAATATCGTTTCGACTTTGGAGCAGGTCTGCGACATTGGTCTTGGTCTATATTAACAGAGGCATCATTTTGAGGTTTTATGGATAGTCGCAGTCTTTGGCAAATTTCCAAATGCCTGCTCCAAAAGTCTGAGCATGAATTTAATAAGGAACTTAAGCACAAAATAATAGTTAAGTATATCTGAACATTCAAACATGCTTAACGCAACTGTATGACATGCAACATTCTTTATTGCAGTTGGAATTAATGTTTTGTTCTGTCGTTTAAATGGGTTCTAAGCCAATTTTCTCAAGTTTCAAACCCCACTCTGTTGGATCCAAAACGACTACCACGCCACTGTTGAACTTGGTAATATACTCTGTAGCAGTGTTGCTTTACTGCAGGCTGAGTGGGTGGAATCATTAAACAATAATGGATTAATCTTTCTTGAGACATAAATGGCGGCAAAAATTAGATTCACTTTTAGAACTTTCTTTACCCATGTTTGACGCAGCTATAATTTTAATCACTACACTTTTGATATACTTAATTAATGAATAACTGAGTATTATTGACTCTAGGTAATGACTTTAAATCTGATGAGCAATACGGTTCGTCATCATAATAGTCTACTTTTTTCTCATTACACTAGATTTCCAAAAGTATACAAGGTGTTCGGTAAACATGCGGTAAAAATTGAAGGGGTCATTCCTTGGACTGTTCTAAGAATGTTTTGTTCTTTAATGATTTTTGAAAAACCGCTTCATTTCGAAAAAAGGGGGTAACAAAAATTTGCGTGACATGTTAAGTTGCTTAATGCAGCCAATGATGAGAAGATTGAATGCCTGTATCAAAGCTGTAAGAAGTCATTTCGAACATTTATTGTAGATTAAGCAACATAACACATAAGCAACATAAGCAAAAAACTAAAAATAGGCGTTTTTTGTTATCGTTACAATTTTGCAGAAATTAATTTAAAATCAAGAAAATATGAGTTTTCCACTGTTTAAAAATATGCCTAAGATCGCAAATTCCACTTGTTTTTTTCTGGTAAAAACACAGCCTTCTTTGAACACCTGCACTTTAGAGGTTAAGAGTTGAACTAATAATCTTTATAAATCAAATATGGAAATTTTATGAAAATTTCTGCAAAAAGAAATGAAAATTTTAGACCTTTTATATAAACCAATTGATTAACTTATTTAATTTTAACTTTGAAATTGTTTAACAAAAAGCGCTGAAAAGTTGAAAATATGAATTTAAAAAAATATACTTCTTTACGACCACTAGAAGCCGAAATAGAAATTTTTTTCACAGCTCCAATGTTCATAGAAATTAAAGTTTTAAATTTTAATACATAATTTACCTCTTAATTCACCTCTCAAGTTCCACAATGAGGATCGCTCAATCTTTTTGTATTAAAAATGACGACCATTCAAAGATGGCGGTGTTTTCGCAGAAAAAACAAGCGGAATTTCGCAAAATCTGTCGCACCTACAGAGCCTATTTTGCGTACGTTTTTAAGCATTGGAAAACTGGTCATAAAGGAAGTTTCATTCATTTTCAATCAATTTTTGTAGTTATAACCATAACAAAACACACCCATTTGTTTAGTATTTATGCAATACTTTTTTTAAGCCATTTTAATCCAGCAACTGTCATTTTTTTAGAAAATTTTATTGCGCAAATTTCACGTGTACAAATTTTTTCTCCACAACGAACAGATTTTTCCAAAATTTTAAAGAAACATCTTTTCGAAGTTATTGTACTGATCAGTACATGATCATAAGTAGACACGAGGAAATTTTTGTTGAAACTTAAGATCATAGGATTATTCTATTGTTATTTCCAGCATATTTGAGCAAAAAAATCGCTGTTACGACTACTTTCATTAAAAAATTACATATTCACTGGCCTATAAAGTTAGGAGTACTCAAACCAAAAACGCAGGATTATATACGATTTAGCTAAACGTGGTCATTTTACAACAGGTACTTGTCTGCCTGACGAGTTTGTTACGTTGAAGATTGGAAATAATGCAAAATTACACGTTAAATTCCTTGTGTAATTGAAATATAATTACAGCTCAAATAAACATTTGTCAAATCATCATAATTCGCAGTATTTTATCGCATACAAGCCCCACAACAACGCCAATGCATGTACAAACGTAAACAATCGGCGGTCGTCCAAGTTTATACAAACAAAGCAATATACACTATCCCCACTGATTTGAGGATATTCCATCGAATCAATCGATGGATTCGATGGTCGGGAATGAAAACGGTTCGATGAAACTCGTCAATAACTCAATTACACGTGATTTAAAACGTCACCTTTTCCTCCCGGCGGCTCCTCGCAGCAGGGAACACCAGCAACGCAACTCCCGAAGGAGGTCGGGAAAACTGACGAGGCACAGAAACCCGCACGTACCGGCTTTCCTTTTCGCGCGCCCGCCGATCTGATTGACCGATGGCGTCCGCTGTTTAACAAGCACTGATTGTATCGCGCCGACCGTTGCGTGCGAGGATCGAGAGAGAACACCGAACAAGAAATCTATTTAACTCGCCATGTCGTTTCCTGCCCGCCGCCTGCTGCTCCTGCTGGGGGAGCGATAAACGCGACACTCGCTCTCTTTCTCTGTCCTGCGGTAGACTCGTCGGCCTCCTCCTCCCTCTCGCTTTCTCTCTTTTCTGATCTGATTAACCTGGGTGCTTTCTTCGGACGTGCGGTGGTTTCCTCAGCCTTGACATTCTTACGGATCTGACGTTTATTTTCGTCCTCGTCACTGGTGGATTTGTTTTTCCTTATCGACGGTTATCGCTCATGGCGGATAACGAAAGACCGGAAAGAGCGGGCCGTGGGCACTGCTTTGGGTACTACTAAAAGAAGGTAATGGAAATTTTTTGAACAGGGAATACTGACGGCCCTTGGAAACGTCGGAACGTTCCTTGACGATTGCAGCTTCATCGTGGAGAGCGTCACTAACAACAAGGAACAACTGCTGAAACTCTGCTGCAAATCTAATTGGGCCTAGAAGCACATATAACACACACTAATTCTCCTTCCCCCGTCTTCTCCTAACGAAGGTTGCCCACCAATTCCCTCAATAGACATCATATCAAACACCAGGTATCATAATGGATGGCATATCAATCCATCCCCGGATACTCCTCAGCCAGGATTTTTCTTCCTTCGGTCTACTCGTCCTTGTAGCATTGTGCGCAGTAGCTCATATTTGGCTTATTGGGTTCATATGCGTTTTATTCCTTATCCCAGTCTCTTTAAGGCTTCCTGGCTAGTAATTCTGGCTGTTCAGGGTATCCTTATGCTATGACGATAAAGCCACGTCTCGAAAGCCTCCAGAAATGTTTGAAAATCGCATTAAATGCTTTTTCTGATGATAATGTTTTCTAAATCAGTTCAAATACAAGCTGTAAATTTGTCAGTGTGGAGGTCAACTGTCCATCTTAGGGTTGAAAGATGAAAAATGTTTCTGTACAATTTACGTATTAAACAAAAGCCACTATTTGAGCTATCGATTACGGCATTGCGGTATTTTAAAAACGTTTATCCAATAATGCTTAGAAACACGTCGATTCAGTGAAATACCTCTATTAATTGCATTTGTATGCCACGATAAAGTAATTGTCGATTATATTTTCAAAGTTTTTCCATTAGACTCCATACATCGGTAAATATCTAGAAAAAATTATACCCTATAATTACTCCACTTATGTGTTCTTGTAACTTAAAATTGTAAAAATTCCTAATTAATACATACTGATCCCAAATTAACATCCCATTGCATCGTAATTAATGAAAGTAATTGTGGAATGGAATGGCATGGCTAAAAATGTAATCAAAGGATTTATTTCTTAGTTGACAATTAATTTATCTACATCTATAGAATAAGATTACCACATCAAGCAGCAAAATAATGAAAAATATTTTTAATACATTTTAAAATTCCCTTCGTTCCCTGGATAACCCCTTGTTACTCGTTCTATTATTTTAGTGAATTTTTCCTATTACAAACTTGTCTACATTAAAAAGAAAACGACTACACAACTGCATTATAAGCAGACTCCTTTATTTCTCTTCGTACTTAACACAGCTTATAATGAATACACTGGAATATCCAAAACATAAAATACTAGCGATAAATCAAAGCGAACCCAATACCTCCTCCCATCTAGTAAATCTCCTACCGCGACCGGTCCAATATAATGGTTTAGCGTAATTTAATTCTAATAATTTACTAATGATCACATCGGACTTTTGCGGAAGATATATATTTATTGTTTGAAACTTTGTAGTTTGTGGGATATTACCTGTGGCACGTAACTCAAAGGGAGTGGGGGCGGGCCGTTACGGTAACAAATAGGTCGAGATGAGGACCCTTTTTTAATATGTTAATGATTTATGCCGGGAACAGCAAACGTTAAGGGTAAAATTAAGGCTAATTTGTTACGAAAATTCTAACTTAAGAGGCGGTGCCATCTAATTTTCTTTAAAATAAAGCGGGCAAATGTATCCAGGATTTAGTCTGAGACGATTTAGGGGCAAATTTATAATCTATCACTTAAGGAATACTCAAGGAGGCCTTGGTGGAGGAAACCTTGGTGGAACCTCAGATAAACTGTCCGATAGTCAGAAAATCTTCTTGCCTCCGCCAAGGAGCACTTAAAAAGGTAAAAGTTCTGACCACAGCGCAAATCGTGAACAAGGAACCGGTCTATGGAGTATTGTTTTTATTTCTATGGTTCTACGATTGTATCAAAGTGAGGTTATAAACTATAACAAATTAAAACTTGTAATTCAACTAAGAAAATGTAAATTTAAACCCTCAATCCTCTTTTTTAAGCACCTAAATCGTTCTTTCCAGATTCCCAAACATCTTTCAACGATTTTTGTGGTGCTTCCATGAGCCCTATTATAATTTCTTTGTGCATGTGTATTAGGATGTACAACTGGCGTTAGCAGATATCTTTTACATGCATTGTCATTGTCACCTAACTTGTAACAACACACAGATTATAACAGATTCATATTGCAAATTTGATGTTGAACAAGTAATTATATGCTGACCTATAACTTCATTATTTTTATATTTGACACGAACGCCACTTCTCTGAAATATTGTGCTGTCATGAGTGGACCTTGGATACCTAGCAACAATATTTATTATTTGCATTCTTGGGCCACATACCACTTGTAAATAACACTTTTTAAACAATTTCATCGATCATTATTGAGATAATATAAGTATCTGCAAATTAATGGAGAAAATTCTCCTTCTGTTTCTGTATATTTCACCTACAGCAACTCCAGGATTTTTTATTGGGATGTGGGTGCCGCCTATACATGACGTTACACCAGGAAAGTTGGCAATTTGATTAAATTCTGTCATAAAAACTTGATAACTAAAAGGGTCTCTTGGGAATTTTACGACATTCCTTATTTTTTCTGCTAATGACTCTGAAGTCTTTTTTATTATTAGACACACTGTAGATTGTGAAATTCCCCTAAGATCACCAGTGACAGTCTAAAGTAAATATGAAATAATAGAATAGATATATAGTTCAAAAACTTGAATAAAGCATAAGTAATCATTCTTTTTCTACATATAAATACATATACAAAAATTCAACTTGCCTGGAAATTTGCTGTACCATAGTATCGTAAATTGATTAATAATTGAATAAGTGGATCCACTGGCAAACCTCTATTATTGTGTTTATAAAGAGCATCATTAATCAGAGGCAAAATAATATGTACAGTTGCATCTTTAGAAACGCGATACCTCCTTATAAACTCACGTTCACTTTATAAATCCAACGGATTTTGCTGGTCTCTCAAATACCTTTTAGGTAATCGATTTATATTACAACTAATTCGATTGACGTACTCATAATAATCGTCATTCATCTTTAATACACGTCTCGAAGGCGCACTTAACTTTTAATATTTTCTGAGGGATACTCAAGGTAAGATCAAACCGACCTCAGCCTCATCTCATCCTTGAGGTGCACTTACTTAACCATAAAATACAGATGGCACAGTAAATACGCCTGATAGTTTGAGGAATCCTCAAGGCGCGATTATAAATTTGCCCGTTAGACTCAGAATTACTTCATTCAAGTGCGCTTTTAATTTTAACTAAAGCTTAGAATTAATTTGACTCAATTTAACTTAATCAGACCTATTAATTTGAATTTGGTTGATTTGACGGTGACATTCAATTCATCGCTATGGCAGTTAAGGTCGATTTTTTTAAAATTTCTAATACGCTGTTTTTGATTTGTTGTAATTACGCCACAATTTAATTACAATTGACTCGTTTTCTACACATGACGACGTACAAATAATTTTCCAATTTTCAGTAAGATAAGTAGAAATTTAATTAATTTCTGCGAAGAAGTGAGGAAACACTGCAATCCCATAAACTGCCCGTATTACTGCATAAAATTTGCACTTGAAGCGAATTGAATTTAATTTCAGATACTACTCGAATAAATTAATATTACCCGTCCGCTTAAAGGATTAATTAAGAGGTTTCTACAGGCGCCGCATTACAAGCTCCAGGCGTCTGGGTCTTTCGATGAAATCCGTCAACTTTATATGTTATACCCCTTTAAGCTTTTGGCCTCTCGCCTTTTAATCGCTGTATTTTTCCGATACATTAATTAAGTGCATTTAAACCGTTCTATCTAACTGCATGTAATTTCGGTTAATTTATTTAATCCGCTGTTAAGATTTAATCCTGTAATTTCTAATATGATCACCTCCCCTGCTTCATTTTGTTTGGAATGCATTACTCACCCTTATTTTTTTATTTCAATTATTTTATTTTAATTAAGAACTCATATATAGGGAAATTCCCTACAATTCAAATTTAACAAGCGCAGTTCAAAAATTGTTCTATTTACCCATTATCGAGAAATTTCCGATCTGCTGTCACCTCCGCTCGTCTCCTGCGGGTCCTCGGGGAGGAAGCCTTCATCTTCTCAACCCCGAATTCACCAACATAATCACCAATCACCGAACACCATCACAAAATATACCCAATGAGACGCCCGATTTTCCACGTGTGATTTGGACGGTATCGCGATTTTGACTGACTGCCCAAGGGATCAATCTCGTTAGCTAATCGGTTATCTTAATGGTGACTCAATTGTAGATAATGAGTTTTTCTTTGGATTAATTGCGCTCTTATTTCGTAGTCTTTGTTCTAAATAACGAATATGGCGAATGATGATAAGTAATGGTGTGTATTAATCGTTATTAAAAGTAATTGGGGTTCGGAAAATATACAAATTGCGTATTCAACACATATCTGCGTATTGTATAAATATGGTAATTTAATGATCAGAAATGTTTTAATACATTTATTTTAATTAAATTAAACTGTTTTACGAAAATACTATTTATTTCGGAAATTCATAAAAATTGGCACCGAAATTTTTTAATTTTTTTGTATGTTTCATCTCGTAATGAGCTTTATTTTTAATTTATCAGTTTTCAATTACTCTTCTCCCTCGGTTACGTGGTACTTTTGAGCGAAATTTGACGCTTTTAAACATAGAAAAACGTAAAACTTTTTTATGAATTTTACAATACTCTTACTTAAGTATAATTTTCTGATTCATCTAAAGCATTGGATTTGCTGATCCTCAAATCAAACATAAATCTTAACTTGCATACATAACTTGCAAACATACGCCACTATTTCTAATGTGAATTTTGGGAAGATGTATTCCTGGATGAGTATCATGTTTTTGGGGAAATTTTGGACAAATTTTGGGTTAACTGGACTTCTCTACTTCCCATGTTGGCTCCGTGAGACCCAAAAAAACACACGTATTTTGTAACTAACGGTCGTTTTTGCCTTTTTTTTTATATTTTAGAGTTGAATTTTCCAACCTAGAAAAGGCGGTAGTATCAAAAAAACTGTAATAGAAAACAGTTTTCATCTTTAAATAGAGACCTAGTAAATAATTGACATTTTTTAGTGCAGTACTTTTCAAACAATACAACTCTTATACAAAAATATTGCTTGAATATTGTTATTTTTCGGTACAACATTTGCAATCTTCAACAAAAGTTCAGGACCGGGCCAAACCCGATTGCTAAAAATCCAAAATTTCAACAGACTTACCGTAAGCAGCAACAACGAGTTCTTCATATAATTTACTAGTGAAATGCAAAAATTGTCCCTCTTCTCTTGTTTGAATTCGATAGAATCAACGGTTCCTGGTTAGACCGGCACATTAGGCACATCTCAGATGCTTAACCTTAATAGGAACTTAACTTTACTCTACTAATTTTGACAAATACGTAATGAAACGTGTCCTTTTGTTGAGCAAGCTATGTTTCCCGTTTTCCCAATGAAAATCGGTCATGTTGCTTAATTTAATATATTTTCCAACTTTCCCTAGCATTTTAGATGTTAACTTAAGTTTGAACTTCTCATGCAAGCACATCTTTTTAACAACCTTTTCGAACGTTTAAAAAGTTTACTAAACCTGAAATAATACAACGTTTTACAGGCCCCAGGGGTTTGGATCTTACGATAAAATCCATCAACAGAAACGCTGTGGAAAATGGTACAAATTTTCCTTCCGTTTGCACTTCTTACGTGGCAGTCATCGATTTATCGCCGAGGCTGTCCGTAACCTTTGTGAATATTTTAACACGTGAAAAACGCCAAAAAACCTCGTTTCGCTTTCCGGGCCGACTTCCTGAAACCTGGAGGTCGTATTCTTTGCCCGGGTTGACATGAAAATTGCAAATGTTCAAAGAGTAATGAGGATCGAAATGTCGCGGAAGATTTCGTGTCTCACGGCAAATGGGTGAAGGCTTTTTTTGAGAAGTAAATCGAAAAAATAAATAAACTGGGGATTTTGAAAGTGGCATTCTTTAGACTCAGGTGAAATGTTCAATGTTGTAATAAGATTCTCGATTTTATTAAGATGTAAGGGAAGGTTTGAGATTATTCATGGATATCTTTATTATATCAAGTTTACTCGGTGGGTATGAGACGTGGTGGCTTTATCCATCTTTTCTTAAACTAAAAATATCGAAGTCTCCATCATTTCGTTCTATTACTAATGAACGCTAAAATTAAAGCTTGTAAATTACTGACCTTTCTAATTAAGGCATCAGGCGTTAAAAACCGTCGACGACGATAACTTTATGAACTTGAAACACCACACTTCTGTTTTAGTGAGGACTTGTGCGAACATATAATTTAAATAATTTTATGAAGATTATACATCATACGTATAATTAAAAATCGGTAACCTTCCGTCGTTTAGCCTTCCGATCTTTGGGAATATTTTATTTTCAAAATAGCAAGGAGGCACAGGAAGGAGTAACGAATCTCCCCAAGAAGTGCAATAAATAACCAATGACAGAAAGACAGACCCGTTTCCATGACCTTGACCGGCATTTGTGCCTTGATCAATTTGCTCCGGCCTTGCTTCGATATCAACCATATGACCTCACTCGGATCAATAAATATTTGCAACGGTTCGCATGTGATACACATTAATTTTCTCTGTAGCGCATTCGTATGTATTTTGAATTATTCCAGATGCACTTATAGCCCAGTTTGGTGAGGTTTTTTGGTAGATAAAATTTATCAACGGATAAAATGGATCAAAAATGATAAAAACCGAAGATCTAGACAAATCTGAGCTTTTGCGTTTTCTTTTAAACAATAAAAATTTAAGATAATAGGTCGTTTTTCCGTTTTTTAATCATAGCGCGAAAATTGTTGAGGAGAATGCAATACGTTGTATAGACGATTTGTAGAGAATTAAGAGACCTTCAAAATGAGTGCTTCTAAACGGTGATCGGAGCACTTTTCACCGAGAAAACTGGGAAAAACCGTTAAAATGGACCCATTTTCAAAAATTTTTCGAGGCCATTTTTCGAACTTTTCTCCACACGTATATGAAAATTCGAGATAGCCAAGTTGTAGGTTTTGACGTCCTCTTTCAAAAACTGTTTGAAAGATTAAAATCGGCCCATCTCAGATAATACGCCAAATTTGCAAGATTTCGGTGTACATTGTTAATAATGTATTTGTGCAAAAAATTTTCATCCGACAGCATCCAACTTTTGCATGCTAAAAGTAGACAATAACCTAACATTTTAAACAAAATTGGCACTTCGGCTTTAAACTGGGCAAAGCTATGAATTTTTAGAAAAGGGTCCATTTTAACGATTTTTCCAAGTTTTCTCGGTGAAAAATGCTCCGATCGCCTAATAGAACAACCATTTTTTTAAATTTTTATTGTTTAAAAACACCGCAAAAGCTCAGATTTGTCCAGATTTTAGGTTTTTATCATCTTTATTTATCTCGTTAAATTTTATCTACCAAAACAGCTTTTTTGCTCTATCAACTGGACTATCATGAATCATTTTCAATTTACTTCAGAATATTTTCAAAAAATTTATTTAAATATGTCGTTCGAGCTATTAGGCAGAATAATTGTCACAAACATTCAAAGGACGCTATTTTAACCACAAAATGTTCTACAAGTTGTTTGATAGTTATACAGTGCGATTCTCTAACTTCGAATAAATTCAGTAAATCAAAAACAGTTTGTTTATTGGAAATATGCTCGGACAGGTCGATTAGTATTTTGACCTGTGCCCTTTTTGATGAAAGAAAATATTATACAGCGTGTACCAAATTCGAGATAGGACGTCATCGACTGTTTTTCCAAATGGCAATACTAATTTTTTACGACTCTTCTTAAAGGGTATATCCAGTTACACATGCGTACCAAATATCAAATTTTAAATCCTTGTCGTTTAAAAGATACGCAGGGGTCGTTCCCCGGTCACTCCCCATTCAGCTCCAACCGAATAAATTACCTATTACTCGAATATTACGCGTGACCCATTAATTCCTGCTTTTCCCTCTTACCGAAAATCCAACATCTCCTCTAAGCGCTTAGCAACGGCATTACCTTCTTTTTTAAAACATTCTACGGCCTCTCCCCGGTGAATCCCCAAATCCCATTCATTAACCCCGACCCCTATTCCTCACCCCATTAAGTTCGACCCCGTTACAGGCCGCCGTTCGCAACCCTCCTCGTTTTATCTCGCACACCCTCGACCAGATGGTGCTCGAGTAGCACGTGTCACACGTCACATCCGTTAACCTCGAAATCGATGAACGCAAGGCGAAGTTCCTCCGCCCTCCGACAGATAGCGCCACGCCACCCGGGAGCTTCCGGAATCCCCAGAATCCGGAAGTGAACAGTCATGGGGGTGCGAGGTTTGATTGGTCCAGGTGAAGTGGGGAGGCGAAAGGAAGGGAGGGTTGAAGGGATGCGAGTAATCGGTTACGATATGGGTTTTGACTTGACTGGAACGGTTTATTATGTGGCCGAGTCTGGAGGTGACGTTGCGACGTAATGAATTTATGATTCGTCGGGTCGGCGTGGGCTTCGATGTGCGATTTCGGTAATCCCCTTCGTAATTCGGGATAGTCGCTCTCGAGGCTACTTCGTGCTTTGCGGGATTTACGGGAAGAGGCCCCAATTGGTACTCGAATGTCGCACCCTAAGCTCGACGGGCATCGCCATAGTACAATTTCCGATCGTTCAACAAGCATAAGAAACTTAACAATGGGATTGTTATGTCTCATGCACTGACTCATGTAATATCTATTAAATATATTAGTCCTGTTTATTAAAGTTGTTATGTTAGTATACAAATTGCCTATTGAAATAGAAATAAGATAAAGGAAGAGTACCTGAATCAAAATCAAAGATCAAGAAAAAAATTATTTCCTAATGGGCGGATATTTTTCTAAAAAATACGAGTGCATGTTGATAGTAAAGAGCGTCTATAATTAAGGAAAAAAGCGTATTTTGAAATTAGAAGAAGAAAATGAAAAAGGCGGCCAATTTTCTCTGTTCTCTCAGTGTAGCAAAAATGCTAAAGGACGAGAGTTAATCGTTTTCAAAAATCTGATGAAGTTCATGCGACGAGACCATCTACAGCTAAAGAACGTAAATTTTCTTAATTTTTAAGCGCGTCTCGCACGCGTTTTTCGTGACGTATATGTGCAATTGTTTGACAGATCAATGACAGCGCCACCTCGTGGCGAAGCCAGCACTTTCATATATTCAAGGTATTTGATATCGCTAAAGTTCAACAGAGTCTTTAAAGAAATCTGTACATTTTATAATGAGAAGGAGCTAAAAATGATGTGTATATACCAGCGCCGAAAAAATGTAAACGTGGATGTTATTTTTGTATACAGTGGATAACTGTTTTCAAAAGATGAAAGGTATGAAGTATTATCTAGCAAAGGTCTGGCTATTATTGCATAAATAAAATGTATGTGTATTAAAGTTGCATCTTTTTGAGTAAGTAAGCTAGGAAAGTTGTGATGAGTCAAAATTTAAAGTTTCAACCAAAAAATAATACATTTTTCTGGGAAAACTCAGAAGACCTCTTTTAAAGTGCTTAAAAAACCCTTTATTTTGGGGTTTAAGTTTAATGAAGCAGAAGTTTTGTAGAAAATGGCATATCATAGGGTAATAACGATTGGATTAAGAAATTCGATCGATTAATTTCGATTAATTTAATTGAAGATTATATAAGCGACAAGCCGGTTTAAATTAAGTATGATGCTATGCAGACTAGTCATAAAATGATAAATTATCTATTGAATGGGAAAAGGTAAAGTGCTTTATTGCCGATTAGGAGATGGTTTCGAATGGTCGTCTGGGATATTTGGACCGTATCGGAATTTTAAATGGTCACAGATAAATGAGTCTTTTCCATACTATGGAAAAAATTTCAAATCGTCTCCTTGTTTCCTTTTTGCATACGGTGTCTAAGCCATTGCGGTGCAGGTTCTATGTCCTCGACTTCTTCCAATTCTTCTTCACCTAAATCTTTCCCTTCACTACGAGCGGATTAAAATTTTTAAGCCTCTTCATCTTCTTCGTTTATAGTCTTTCACGAGCGGGTCCGGGTAACACGTACCACAATTCGAGTCTCAAAGAAAATGCGACGAATTATAGAGGAGAGTCGGACATAGTTCGGTGTATTGTAATGAGACTTTGTACATCGTGTATGCCATGACAAATTAACACGCGTCTCGTCGTGAATGTTTAAACGTCATTCCCTCTCCCGCATCAGCGAATACAATGACCGCCATTCCCCCTTTGATCATCGCCAGGCATCAATACGACCGCCACGGTAGGAAACAATATCAAATTGAGCCACCCGCCGACAGGCCAACAATGCCCCCGGAATAATGGCGAAATTAGCGCCGTTCGACGTTAATTACAGAGGGATTTCGTTAAATACACGAGCCCCCGATCGGTATTTTTGGCGAACGTTTCATGCTGGAGGCCGCCAGACTTATTACGGGCTGGTACAGGGAACATCGATACCGGCTCGGGACTCACTTTAAATTCATCCTCCCCCCCTGGAAATTAATTGCCGCGAGTCGATCCTGGGGTCGTAATTTTTTTTACCGGGACCGCTCACGGAGCCGATAAATCGTGTCTCAGAGGGATTCGTTATAACGTGAAAATTCCGTTTCGGTGCGTGTATGCCTTCACAGATACACGTTTTTGACATAAAACAAAATAGTTTTATGGTAGTTAATAGCTGGCAGTACGATGTCCACCAGCAAAAATTTCACTGCTACATGCACACTCCAAACTTCTTGTACGGAGTAATCGAGCCTTTGATAGAAAATATGTCTATGGGAATGCCCGCCAATTGGAAACATGTCGGAAAAATGTAGAGAAAATCTACGTTTTACTGGAAATATTTTACTTACGAACGAAACTGGCTTCACAAGAGAAAGCTTCATAAATCCTCACAACTTACATACTTGGTAAGAAGAAACAAAAGCTTTATGGCCAACGCTTGGAGTTCATTGGAAATGAACAAGTTTACAAGTTTAAATAACCCTTTTGAAGAAGAAACACCTTGCAAGTCAGTTGCAGGTTACTTTTTTTAAGGCTTCTTCAAAAGTCTTCTTAATTCAACTCCATGGAAAAGTGGCACTTGAATGAATAACTCGTTGCAAAAGTTGCTGGAAAGTTGTTTCAAAAAAATTAGTAGATTTGAAAAATGTTCATGGAGCCCATTTGAAGAGTTATTCAAGTATCTTGGATTTGTGCTATAAACAATTTTTTTGGGTAATTTCACAAGCAAGTGGTAAAAATAGAGAAAATCTTATCACACCTACGGTGTTGTAAGGTGCCTTGAAGCATTTTCCTAAAGCCAGCTCAATTTGGTCCCAATAGAAGTTTTCTAGCTAATCGAAGTAAATAACAGGCCTATGAAGACTATTCAAGGAAATGGCGAATGCACCCGAACAAAGGACCGTTTACCTTAGGAATGGTATGAGAAAATCATTGCTGCTAGTTGCACAAGTGTCATTACTGTAACAGATTTAGATGTTTAACCATCGGGCTTATCCCGTTCCTGACTTTTGATGAAAATTATAAATGTGCTTAATATCAAAAAATCAAAAATTATGTCAAAAAAAATGGTTTAAAATTTCACCCTGAAAGGAATTTACGCTTAGATTAAAGCATATGTCGAGATATTTTAAATGAAACACTTATGGTAGAAACTACACCAGATACAATGCAAATTGAACGAAACAGAAAATGCGAGAGTGCGAATTTCTATACGGGTAGATAGCAAAGCGATAAGCGGCCATATTAGAATTCAAGGCATTCATGAATATAAAATCACAGTTATTAATGAATCAGCCAAAGTAGATTAGTAATGTATCATATTTTATTAATCAGAGGAGTGATAAAACGTGGAAATGAAGACGAGTCACGTTCGTAAATACTTTTTGCTTTACTGTCTATTATTGCTCTACACTCTTATTAATTTTATATCGCCATTAGTGACTTCTCTAACGAGTTAAGGATACATGATTATTTAACTATCGTAACTATATACTGGGTGAAAATTAAAAAATTTGCACGTAAATTATAAAAATTGGCGAGACACGTTCGATTTTCCATGTTTTTCGTTGAAAACTGTAGCTGTTCTTAGGCAACAACGATTTTGGGAGCCATAGATAAAAATTATTTCAACTTGTTCTGTTATATTGTAAACCATCTTAATGCGAATTAATTCGAAAGTAGAAATGATTTTTGAAAAAAAAAACACAATGACTGGAAAGATCGCTTGATATATCGAACCGAACCATACTAGGGACTGTACTGTCATCGTTCTCAAAACCATATTTTTCACATTTCGCTATTTTTTTCTTCGCAGAAAATAAATACGATTAAAAACAACTACACCATACAAAAAACTCAATACCTAAGTAAAAAATTAACTTCGAAATCTTGAAAAATATCACTTTATTTTTTTATCCAAGGAATACCTTTTGTTCATTTTCTCGAAAACTATTGAACCAAATTTAAAAAACAAAAAACCGTCGACTTCAAAATTTGATAAGCTTTAAAATGAGGTATCGCTTGACCCCTCTTCCCTATTTAAATTTTAGGGGTGGAACTCAACCTGGCTAAAGGGTTGAAGCGACAGGATTGAAGATACGAGCAAAATAGTTCCCCCTCGAAATGAAAATCGATGTGCCTCGCCATTTCTTCATAATTACCGTTAGTTCTAAATTTAACCCCGGCTGAAACTTTTTAAATTGTCACCAGGTACATTTAATTAGTAATCCAATCACTTGCTATTTGAGGATTTTCATTAATTTTTCTGGAGTAGAGGAATATGACGTTACACACCCATAAGGCTCCTATAAGTTAGAAATTGCGGTAGTTACAAGGCAGGATCATAAGTCAAGGTAGCAAATTTTGTACTCTAACGCCAACAAGAAATTGCTGTTTTAATCCATTGCCATCACCTGTCCCCTTTGTTCCATACCTTCCACTTCGAATAAAGCGTAGCGCAATTAATACAACACAACGACGCCTCATTCACTTCAACACCTTAAAAAACAACCTTCCAATCAACCGACGTATCACGCACGAATAGTAATTATCCGATGGATATAATATCCCATCCGTTTAATTAGATGATTAACCGTTCCAGTTCCTTTGATTGAACATGCTCACCCCCCCCTTCAATTCCTAATTCCCCGCGGCAGAGTTCCAATCGCTCCACCGGGCCATTCCGCCAATAGAGTTAATGGCGCGACTATTGTCTCCATTTCTTTTTATTGGGGTCCGCTTGCCAAGTTGGCGTGTGGTAATAAAGATTTGTAAGTCTCAGGTCGTATAATGGGAGAACCTGTTGGGGGATGGAACTGGTTGGTCGTTACCCTAAGTTTAGAAAAGTGGACAGGAATTATGATGAATATATTGCACACAATCCTTAAAGTATCGCGAGTGGTAAGTGCGTTCGTTGGGTTCACCGATGTAATATTAATTTGGTTAGATGCAATCATTTTTTTTTCTGTATAAATACTACGGTATATACGGATTTCGCCGTACGGCCCTACCACGTCGTGACCACCTACGACGACATTTTCTTAATGACATTTATTTCCAATTACAAATCAGTTACGACTGTAAGCCAATATAAAGAAATCTCTTTGTAAAATTACAAAAGCACCGTCGTGCGTTTCAAATCGACCTTAATTGTGTGCCTCCGCGTTAATTAAATCGATATTTGAAACGTGCCAATTTGGGCCAGTACGAAAAATCTTTACTCCGACACTTTGTTTTCCTCCCTCTTATTGTCCCATTTTGTCGAGTTTCTCATTTCCTTTACTTAGAACAATGCCACTTCCATGGAGTATTTTTTTGTGTTCCGCTGCAACGTGTCGTTCGCGGAGTTTCCCGTGGAGGACTTTCGTCGGCGAATTTTTAAAATTTAATTTGCCCCGGAAATTCTATTTACATAAATGTGCCGCTTCTCCGTCTTTTTCTCCCTCGCGATAATTGCTATTCTTTTCTTTATATAAAAAATGGCGGAGAAAGAGGTTGTGTTGTTGCCGTGCGCACTTCAGGGGCACTTCGAAGTTTCTTTGAAGGTTGTTTGCTTGTTTCCGTAAGGCAAACACTCCATCAGCACCTGCACCATAGCAGGGATGAATAGGTTCGGTTTTGGGGGGTGAAGTTGCAAATTTAACGCAGATTTCCCCTTGAACGTAATACTGGGCTTACGGCAAATTATCGTTTCAATCTCACCCGTGGAGATCGACACGAGTGGCCAATTAACTTACAGGCAACGTTTCAAAAAGAGACGCCATTAAAATTATAAATTTCTAACTTGTTCATTCTGTCACCTTCACTATTTTCAATTTTCCTAAGCATAATATGAGTATATATTATAGCACGGTTTTTGTAAAAACAAGTTTCAATCACATTTCGCCTTTGTCAGTTTCGTAAAAGAAATAGCATTCAACCATAAATCTGTTAATAACTTTGCTTCTGTTCGACCGATTCCATTCAAATTTGGACAGCACTTACATAACAGTATCGTCCATCGTTTTTGTAAAAATTAACTTTCTAATTAAAGTACTTCGAGACCTATCGATGTGCGCTTAAAACCGTCAAAATTCGTCATCTTAATCGCCTACGACGCGACGTCGTGGCACTAGCCCGATGGGAATTACAATGGGTATTTCCCATGGACGGGTGGACTTAACCGCAGGTGGCTAAATAACTGTTGATCCATTAAACTCCGTTTGAGTAGGAAATTAGGTGGGGCTTAGCTTATGGGAAGAAAGAAAGAAGGATGATAGGATGAGATTCGGTCGTCATTTCTGGATGGCGACTGCCATGTTATTCTGCCTTCAGGACGATTCTACTCAGACTATAGGGATAAACTGTGCGTGCGTGAAAGATATGCTTTAAAGCATTATAATCGACTACTAAGGACATTAAATTGAGGCTCCTGAATCAGGATTTTTCGGGGCTCACAAATTTGATAAATAAGAATTTTTGCTTAAATTTTATAATCTGATATGTTGATATTGTATGGAGTTGTAAGGAGTTTTAAGGTCTTCGTTAATTTTGAGAGTCCATCGCTAAGGAAACTCTTAAATTTTGAGTATCCTCGAGGTTTTATAAGTAACTACTGACTAAGTACCTCCCAGTGATAATTCGACTTACTCGTGATATGTAAGATAACCCCTGAAACTTTGAAAGAGATTATGATTTGCTACTTAAATATCGAATATTAAGCACTTTGAGCACGAAACGAGAAACACAGAAATACTTCCCTTCAGAGATCTCCCCCTTGTTTCTAAACTCCCTGTCCCCTTTCTCCGTCCCCTTCCCTTGGATCTCTTGAAAATTTAACAATACAAGTCCCGTGCATGCCAAAGCAGTACCTGCGTATTTTTATCGCCTCCTCGCCTTTCACTATTTGCGCGAGATGTAGATTAAACGCCCCCGAAACCTTTAGCCGTTTAACTCCCGAAGGTGCCATTCGATTGTTTATTCATCATTCGCCGGTGCCCGGGATTACTCGAGGGGGCGGGTTAAACTCGGCTCGGGGGCAGCGTAAACCGTACACGTCCCGCTCCTAGGGGCGATTCCCTATTCCGATGGATTCCTGACGTATGCAACCGGTAGGATGGGATCCTGTTGAATTATTGGAGTCTGCTATTCTGCTGAATGGAAGCCCCCGGATGTCCCTATTGCTGTGATTGTGATTCAGTTTAACGCGTTGTTATTTCTTATGGAAATGGACTGACGTGGAAACTATTCCAATTGAGAGAAAATTCACTAGAAATTGGCTGTTGATGTTATTTTTTCAGATCACTATCCAATGATGTGTTACTGACTGCTGTGTATATAAATGTACATGAGGTCGATACTTCAATACTTTAACTGTAAAATTTACTAAATCAGAACTTCCTTAGAAGCAAATTGCTGAAATATTATACATAAAAATTTCTGTAGGAAATCGAGACAACTCAGAAGAGACGTAAAATTGGGCCCCTCTCCCATCCATTTACATTTCTCAGGGGTTAGAGTGTCAAAGTGATGAAAGAAGGTCGAAAGCGCGTGACGTGTCTCACCGATTTTTTAGAAACTTATTAAAAGAAAACACATTGAAAAGCAAGCTTGTGAAGTTCCCCTCTACACTTCTCCATTCGTTGCGATACTTTCTACGGCTAAGAGATTTTTTCTCCACGAGACATAATGGAATTAATCCTCGGGTACTCCATCTAACATCTCGGCTTCGAGACGAAGGGATGAGAAAACACATTTTAGCGCCTAACGAACCATTTGTAGCCGCCGTATTTCTCAACGAGGCGTTTCGTACTCGCCCACGTTATTAAGTGCGGCGCCCACCCCGTCGGCCCACGCTCGGGTCAACCCCCTGTGCGGGAACCTAGGAAAACGATCCGGTAGATTAACAGTAAACAGATCGTGGCACTTCAAAACTGTGATACTTTCTGATGAAGGCTGAAGATTTCAGTTGCTGGGAGAAATTTCAGGGCGATATATTATGGTATAATTATTTCAAGTGGCGTTAGCATGACCATATTTATTAATAGTACAGATGTAAGTTGGTTAAAGGAAAAGTATTATATTCATTTTTCCATTGACCTGCAATGTTTTTCAGAGCATTCAAAATATTTTTCAACAATTCCATTACCAAAATTTTGCAGACTGAACTGCTACATTTTACGCTGATTACAATGCACTTGGTTTCACGTCGATCCGACGAGTATTTCGCGAGATACAGGCAGTTGAAGATTTTGCAAAAGTTTCAACACCCCCCCTTTGAATTTTTTCGAAAAATTTCACGTCTTAAAACTTTCGATTCTTTGGCGTATCTTTATAGATTAGAGAACGCTCATTACAACGCACTCGGTTTCACGTCGATCTGACGAGGATTTAGCGAGTTACAGGCTGTTGAAGATTTTGCAAAAGTTCCTAACACTTTTGCTTAGAACAATTTCATTACTAAATCCTACAGACTGAGCTCCTACGGTTTAAGTACAGCTTACATCACTTTCTACTTGCTTCTATTTTTGTGACACAAAACCGTCCTCTGATTGCCCCACATACATCAAAAAAACTTTCTTTATAAGATTGTCACTTGGTTTAACTAAGTCGCTGATGTCAAAAAAGGTCCTCGCCTCGCACATTTTGCATATATTCCAAGCCCTGCTAACTTCTTGAGTTGCTAATTAAAACAAAACCTCCCAAATTTCTGACACACTCGTACTTTGTTCCTTTTAAATATTATCTAAACTCACATCTCCACCCAGGGACTTCCCCGAGATGCACGTACTAAAACCCATTCAATTTAACATTGCACTAAGTGCTTACCTGAAACACACACACGCGCTTCGTCCTCGAGTAATTTCAGACAGGAGCGGTCCTGCTGTTCCCGGTTCTGTTATTTCGCGTGTATAAAGTGTCCCTTTTTCCAGATAAGCGCCCTTCGCAACGAAGCGCAAACCCTCGCGAATATTTGTCGAGATAACCGAAATAATGTGAACGACCAATTTCGGAGTTGACTAGGCGAAGTACACCATACAATAAAACGAGCCTAAAAATAAATCGGGAACTTTTCCGGGAAGCGGGAATGATAAAACCCGATACGATTGCTGTTAAAGCAATAATGTAATTTTCGCCCTTAGCAGCTCGTCTCGTCTTCTCGAGGATTATTATCCGTTCCTCTGCGAGCCAATTAAAAGTTAAGGTGAACTTCCTTGAAAGTTTCACGTTCTATTAGCTGGAAATTATTCCCTATAATATAAACTGCTACGACTACCGGTTTGATTGAGACAAGATGGACCCTTGGCCATGGGCCGAAGAGAGAAGAAATGCAGATATTTTAAATACAACTTAGCAGGATGGGTGGAAATTTGATGTGCCATAAAATATGCCTGACTAATTAGTGATAGGAGAATTAAGAACCATTTAAGCTTCCCCTGCTCGCTCGAAGCTACTTATTTAGCTACTTATTATGCCTGATTAATTAGTGACAGGAGAATTAAGAACCATTTAAGCTTCCCCTGCTCGCTCGAAGCTACTTATTTAGCTACTTATTATGCCTGACTAATTAGTGATAGGAGAATTAAGAACCATTTAAGCTTCCCCTGCTCGCTCGAAGCTACTTATTTGCTTCCCATAATTCTAAATATTTAAACACTGAACTTTTTTACCTAAAAATGCCCCATCGTATCCAACCTCAGAAAACTTGGCTGACTGCTGAGTGCCACAAAACAACTACACTTGACCTCGCATGTACTTCACTTTGCTGTTGGCATTCACAATAATAGCTCCATTTTTGCATGTAAGTTTCTAGTATTAAAGATTAGAGTCCGGAGTAAACGCAAAAACCTTCCAGATTTCTTCCTGATGATAAATGCACGCGTGTTCACCTCGCAACAAAAATTAACACAGTAAGTTATGGCACGTGTCTGTTGACTATAAAGATGAACTGGTCCCTCGTTAATCACGGGTAGCACGTGCGATTTATGAAGTCCCCGCTTAAAAACCGCTTAGTTAATGTTCCTCCGTTTCCTTATCCTCGCCTCCCGAATTCCCAGTGCCTCTTCCGTCCCTTGAGTTCCTCGTAGTTTCAGTAAACTCGACACGGTTTGTATATTATGTGGGGATATCGACTTAAACAAGATGACAATTTTAAAAAGCAAGTTTTGTGACAAATATAGGAGCAAGCGAAAAGTGATATAAGCTGTACTTAAATTGTAGCAGTTTAGTACGAATTTAGTAATAAAACTGTTGAAAAATACTTTAAAATGTAGTTTTTCGATAATCAGATTAGAGGACGCTGATTACAACGCACTTGGTTTCACGTCGATCCGACGAGGATTTAGCGAGATACAGGCAGATGAAGATTTTGCAAAAGTTTCAAGTCTTGAAGCATTACAAGTATACTCTTCCCTTTTCTGAGTCGTAAGTTTGGAAAAATTATGAAGGTGAAAGAACAAAAAATATCTCAAAGTTGGAAATTCCGTTACAGATATTTGGAGGTTTGCAACGCAATCATTTCACTGGGAAAAACTTTCCAGATTTTTCCCCTCGTCAGTTACGTTTGATATTGTCCCAACAGTCTGACCCAATGTAATGATTTTCCCAAGGGCATTCCCCCATTACCCAAAACGCAGTCCATTTCCCGGAGGTCAACACACCCGGGCGAAAAACCCCGTAAGCGAGGTCCTTTTCCATTCTTTTTTTAACTCGTACACAATGCATTTATTCCGTGTGGGGGCGAGGGCCAGGTGGAGGAGGCACCGTGAATGAGGTGACGTCGAAAAGGTGACCTTTCGACGATCGATATTCCTACCACCGCCTGGCTGCCGCCGCCACCGCCACCACATTGATCATGGGGGTAGGTTCGGGGGTGGCCCTATCGTTATTATACGCTCCACCGGAGGAATTATGCAAATACGTCCTCCGGTAGTAAACAGATATTTTCTTTCTCTCGCACTCGGAACCTTGTAAACAGAATTAAGCTGCGAGCGAAAGAGGGCCGGAATGGGGGGACAATAAATTTAATTCAGGGGGAATCTGGATGGTGTCTCTCGGTATTTTTCATAGGGAGCGCTATTTCGGTCTGGCAAGGTTCCATTCAATAACCATACATGGTCACAGGTGACACATAAAATTGTTTTTATGACATCGGTTTTTGCGAAATCGACAAAGAAGCAACTATAATTTCTAAATGGTTGTCCTGGTACTAATTTCGACAAATTTGATATTTAATTATCATAAATTTCCGTTTTTATCTCTTCAAATATAAAAACAAACGGATTATTTGGACAGTTAAAGGTCTTTAAATTAAATGGGGGAGTTTTTATAATCTCCAGCAATGTATCTTTCTTGAAAATAATTAATACTATTTTCCATTACATAATAAACCAAGGAATTCGTCCTTCATTGCCAACTTTCGAGGCACCCTGTGGTATTAATTATCCATCTCTCTGTCGCCACCACTTAACCACAGCGATAAGAACCAAATAATGTGTGGACAAGTAACATATACTAACAAAACTGACAAGTAACACTCCTTTTCTTCTCAAGAAAGAGAACAATTGAATTGCTCCTTGCCGCATGGATCCATAAATCTCCACTAAATGCCCTTCAACGAATTGTCTCTATGGATTCAAATATAACAAGAGTTGGGGAAGCGACAGTTCACGTTTTTTAAATGTACGGAAAAATTCAGGACGTGACGGGATAGAAAAGTCGTGAAGCAATATTAGTGAGGGAAAATTGAGGACGAAATAAGTCTTGTTCGAAAAAAATGTTACCTTTTCCTTCTTCTAGGTCGATCTTAAAAATGGCCGTTTTTTCAGTAAAAGAGGACAGTATTAGGGTAGTTGAAAAAATAATTTTAACTTTAGGAAACCAGCAGTTTTTGAGGGGAAAAAATGAAATGTGAGAAGTTTTGCCAAATTTGCCGGGTTTCAAAGTGAAATTTCTAAATGTTTTCATATGTTATTCTCTACGGGTTAAAAGATAATAATAAAGTTTGATTCTTCAACTTTACGACGCTATTCAAAGTTCGTGAAAAGAATGTGGAGAAATAAGTGAAAAACCGATTATAAAAGGGGCGGTTTTCTCGCCTTCACCATTTTGAAATTTTAAATGCGGGTGTGCTTAGCGGAGATATGGTAGTGGCTAGACGATCGTCGTCGTTTATATCGTATGTCGTACTTCATAACGGTTCTATAAAGAAAAACAGAACCAAACTGCCTAACTTAACGCTGCTTTCAGGAGGATTTTACACAGGAACTGGTACTTTATAATATTTCTACAAGGAAAAACAAGCAAAATTACAAATTAATACGGTTTCAATGCATTCCCCTCAGTCGATTAACCACTATCGTTTAGATGCTATTCCTCGTGTAGCATATTGCGATTATTTTGATGTTCCATATTAAATGAATGGAAAACCCGACGAAAATGGGCATGTTCATAAAAAATTTGTTCATTCATATGTATTATTGTGAAATATCGTGTGAAAATTAGTGCGACACGTGTAGAAGACATTCCATGGGTGTAGAGGAAAGAGGAGTTGGCGTTCCCTCATACTTGCCATATCGGTTAGAAGTCGATGAAATGGCGGTTCGAAGAAAAGTAAGGTTAGATGAAAAATAAAATTTTCTCAAAACGTAAAAGTAAAGGCGAAAATTGAACGCTCACATCGTTTTCTACGGTTTCTTATTGATCAGTGAATTTTGGTGAATTTTTAATTTTCATGTAATTATCCTTTTATGGAAAATAGCATTTTCAAAAGGCTATAACCTTTGAACGGATCATTTCCTAAAACTATAATTGATGTTTTCGAACCAGTTATTTCATTTACTTTCTACTCATATATAGGTTTTATCAAAATTCCACCTGGAAAAAGGTAAAGGTTTGCCGTCCTTTACCCCTCGACACCACCAGTCGTGTATATTGCACTTTTCCGAGTATTTCAGGTCTTCGATAAATTTTATCTTGCTCGACTACACCGTACCAACCCACCTTCCGATATTCAATATCATATTCAATAGGTGAACGACCATCAATGTAGAATCGAATGTAAACAGCTATATAGATTTTCCTTTCGAGTAATAATACAATAGCAGGGATCGAATATAACAAGACAAAAGCTACTCAACAATTCATTTCCGAGACAAAAGTACTGCAGTGGCGTACTCGGGGACGTGATTACGTGCCGACCTCAGAATAAAGAAAAGTATTACCGCCGAGACTTTCTAAGATTTCGTCGTTTTCTTCCACCTGATCCGCGCAGGAATAAAGCGTAATACGTGGCATTGTGTCGGTCTCTTACGGGTCTTTTCAGCTGGAAATTCTCGAATTTCGCTCGGGCTCCTTAAGCACAAATTTGGATAACGTCTAAAGTACCATGACTACGGCGATATGAACATAGTGTCTCTACCGGCGGAGTTATTACGATTTAAAATCGGCGAGCATTCGCTTTACACCGTTAAAGTCTTAATTTAGCGTGGAAATATCGGCGAAACTCCCACTTTTGCGCGGGGAGATGTCGCTTATTAACATCCAGAACGTAGACGGGGTTCGCAATCGTATATTTTCCAGTCGGCTCTCTGAGGATTCGGCCGTCCCCTTCCCAACGAATCCGAGAGAGGAACGTTAGGGAATTAAACTCTGGATTAGGTAATTTCTAAATAGCCGGGTATCGGTAATTGGATAACTCGATTATGTTCCTGTGTGTTAATCAGTTATGAATTTGGGGATAAATTTCTCGTTGTGGCGTTTAATCCGGGGAGGATTACTACCCGGGTCATGTGCGACCGGAGGGCGAATGGAAGAATTCACTGAATTCCAGTAAATAATTTTTTCGCCCTATTGAACGTTGCTTAGGTTAAAATAAAATATGAGATTCTCGTTAATACTGCATCTACTATAAGTGAGAGAATAGGTGGGAGGTTTAAATGGAGGTTTAACTACAAAAGTGCGTCCTATTATCATCCCTGGTAGTTTCCTTTCTGTTGCTATTTTTGAGTCATTTACATGTACTAAATAGCACTTTTAAAATTTCAATTACATTTTCAACGCAACTACTTTTTCCAGCCCTTTACATTAAAGAACTTGGGAAAAAATCGCACCATGCTCTATATCGTTAAAGGTTGGATTTTTCTAACTCAAAAGTTTCTTGAAATACCCTAGCAAAAGTAACTTTTAGATCCATTTTATCCCCATTCTTTATCATTTCCATACAAATAGTTGGTATCCATTTTCTTAAAAACACGATAAAAATTGGTATATTCATATTTTTCTTCTGGAAAATTTTTTTCATTTTCGGAAGGTATAACATCTATATTTAAATAAGTGTCTATATACTTATGACTTCCCAGGTATATCAAAATAAGTGTTATCGCTATCCTCTTAATCCTTAACCTTTCCTCTGAACCTCAAAAATATTCAAAAAAGGTGAGGATGGCTTCTGAAGGATCATCAAACAAATTGGGTTAAATTCCAAGAGAGGACTCAAATTTTCTTTAAAAAATCAGGCAAATATCTCGAACTTCAACAAATTCTTTAATGAAAGCGTATTATAACTTTGAAAAGTGTCGAAACTGGAGTTTTGAACTTTTGTGAAGTTTGCAAGGTATATAAGCAAAATTTTGTAACGTCTTAAACCCAAGTTCATATTATTGAAATAATTTTATGTATTAGCCTCAAACTCCTTCAGTTTCTTACCGAAAATGTTCTAAATGATTTAGTGCAATTTCTTCAATATTGGACTTTCGATGAATTTTTTGTGAATTTCTAAAATAAAGCATGAATTTATTAAAATAAATTCAGAAAATCGCCTCAAATTGTCTCAGGATTTTAATTAAACTTTACCTGAAGGGTTTCGTAAATTTTAGAGTTCCTATAATTCTTTTGTGGAATTTTAAATTTCAGCGTCATGTAAGCAAAGTTTTTGTAACATTTCATCTGCAATTTAATATCATGTCGTCAGGATTTTAAAAATAACTTCAAGGAGCTTCATGAAAATTGAAGTTTTCATATTTTTTTTAAAAATTTAAAATCCAGCGTTAATAATATTAGCAGCCAAAAAATTCAAAAAATAGTCATAAACCTCTTCAGAATTTTTTTGAAATCGGACTATACAACTTCAAGGAGTTTTATCATAATTGGAGTTTCGCGATCAATTATATAAGTAAATTTATGTAACACTTTAAACCCAAGTTCAAATTTATAAACCCGTTTTAGCGGGAAACTTAGCCAGTACTTTAATTTTCAATTTAATTAATAACAATTTCAGTGGGCAAATTTTTGCTAACCTTTAAAACTTCATAGGTTCAAAGCTTCACAGCTTCAAAATTATTTTGGGTTTCAACTATATCAATGCTTTATTTCAGTTCCATAAGCATAGTGATTTTGAAAATAATTGTAGTTTCAGTAACCTTTTGTTTTATTTTTTGTCATATTTTCATATATTGAATGTAGCAGAAATATTTTAAGGTAGGAAAATTCAACACTGCGACTTGAATGGAATCTATTAGCCATAGAAATATGTGTATCTCTTTTCAAGATTTTTCAGTAGGAACAGCTTCATTTGGGCCTTAATATGTCCCATAAATATAATATAATTTTTCAAATTTCATCAATAAGGATATTTCACGATTCCGTTTTTAGAGTGTAATATAACTGGAAGGTTTTTTTGAGTTCACTGTGTTTTTCCCGCTCGAAATTTATGGAAATTTCATACGTAAATATCTATTAGCCCCTAAAACATATATCGACCTTAAATGAATACGAGAGGGTCCCGAGGGCAAATTAATCAAAAAGTTAAAACTTCTCAAAATTATTTTCCGGCTCCTGAAATAATAATATCCTCCCTGTCGGAAAAGCTACTATAAAATTCACTAAAAAATTAACCTACCCTTAATGGATAATTTTATAAAAATTTAAAATTTACCTTAAACAGAGAGACACTGTATGAAAAACTTTACCTTACTTTGCATGGAGTTATTTTTTCGTTAGTTATTTTATTTCATTACATTTTTCTGAATGAACGTTTTCATTCATTAGGCTTTAAGAGATTTAAGGTGGAATATCTATTGTGATGTTAGAAGACATGCAGACGAAGGAGGGAATGCCTGCGCAAATAAATTTGACTCCAGTCAATGAAACCTGAAAATTTATCCACGTGATCAATTCCGTGAGGAAAACCACGACGTGGGTTGTTTTGAATAAATTTCCACCCAAATCAGCTAGCCCATAACTAACGGAAGGGGTAATCCTCCAGATTATTATTACACCATAAAACCACCCCGTATGTCTTATTATTCATACTTTTCGACCTTTCTATCGTCTAAATTTAAATGTGTAACATTTCTTGACTCGAGATCGGTACGTGACGCAAATGGGACCGAAAAGAAAAGCCACCCCCGGATCGGGGAAAACGACGGTTTCGCACGCATCGATTTGTAATTCGGGTTGCACAAAGGGACCTTCGCCTTTTGGATTTAGGTAAAGGTCGTTCCTCGACTGCCTCGAAAACTCGCGAAACGACCAAATCGCGGGACACTTTTACCTCTGGGAACTTTTAATTGACAGGAAGCGTTACGCGGGAGAAATATTCTTCCATTCGAGTGGATTTCCGGGAAAAATTGCGTTGGTATCGTCGCCGTCATCCGGGTTAATTAGGAAGTTTTATGGAAACCTCCACGGAGAGGAAAACCGCCAGGAACGAGAGGATAGCGGCTTAAAAACTTTGCATCAAATCCATTAGGGTTGACAAGGTAGCCATTTCCTGCACGCGTCGGGGGTTACTCAATAACAGGACTGGAATCCCATACTTAAGTTACTATTTAGTACTAAAATTACTATCTTAGTAGCATTTTTAAATGGAGGAGAGAAATGCAGATTTGGGTATTTTAGGTAAAAACTATGATACCTAACATACGCACTAATGACTCACCAAATTTAAATTAAAAATTTCATTTCTCCTTTAGGATTCTTGATTAAAATAAATTTGACTGAAACTTGGGGTAACACTTAAATCAAAAATTAACTAATCTTTCTGGATAATTACAATTAATCCTTGCCTAGTACTTTTTTAAATATTTTCACTAGATTCAGTAGATTTAGCAGATTTTTCCAAGAGTAGAACACCACTGTGCTAAACATTCAATAAAACAGGCTAAACATTCTCTTGGGGGCGGAGTTTCCTATTTGAATCGATAAAAACAAAGCTAACTATTTTTTAGACCCCATGTTTGTTCTAAAGAAATGTGCCCATATTCTATAGTTTGGTAAGTCATTTGGAAGGACATCAAAAACAACCTTAAGACATTCAAAATCTGTCTAAAGAGAATCAATCTTAACAGTATCATTATTTTAAAGATCACAGTATTTCTAGTGACAATTTTAAAGGCTCTAAGTTAGGAGATAAAAGGGGAAACTTTTGTGAATTCCATCAAGCCTGAAAGCATGTCTCTCTTCCAAATATTAGATTGCTATTTACAAGAAAATGTGTACCAGTAATGTGAATTCATCCCATTGGTCTTCGTTGAATCTTTTAAAAATGGCTCTGACTTTACTCTCAAAAGCAATATTGCTTACATGCATTTGGGCAATTCAGACTTCATTTCTAAACAATATTCACCGCAAGCATTATTTCAGGCTGCACAAAAAATTTGAAACCGTCATGTGACGGTTGGCAAGGGTGAAACTTCACAAACCAGATATGAGGAGTGTACTTGTGTGCAAGAGCTAAAGAGAGGGAGATACGACAATTTGTACTTCAGAAAGTAATAAAGGGCTTGCCATGCCCAACACATGTCTTCTTCACTTGACCTAGAGTCCAACTGGTAAGTTTCGTCAACGTCAATATTACTCATATCACCCACTGTAATTCGTGTAAAATCAAGCATTAAATCCCACTATAAGTGTCTATACCGCAAAATTACTACCTTCAACATTTACCTTTGCGTTTTAGCTTGTGAAAAAATCTGTATTTATGATATATAACCTCAAAGTGAGGTTAATAGTCCCTATTCTCATATATACTTAGGACTAACAATAGATTTACTTGAAGCACCAATGTATTCGAATCGTTGTGGCTCCTACTTTTTTTTGAAGAACTTCTGCTACCTATCTTTACTTATAAAAAAGTTAGAAGCAAATGATGCAAAAACAAAAATTCGCCATTTTATCGATTTTCTCCCTATTGCTTTTTGGCTCTTAGTTCATGACGAAAAACGTTTTCAATAGAAAATTCAAATGTTCACCATTAAAACTCTTGCAGCTTTGTTAATTTTCGCCAAGTTCTTGAGGTAAATCGAAACACCTCCCCACTTTACCCTTAAAAACTCACCCCTTCATTTAATAGCACATTGCGTTTTGATCATCCTCAGGGGCCTGATATAAGGTTGAAACACTAAAACCGCTTTATTCCCTACTCCCCTTTCTCACGAGCACATAGACCAGGTGGAAGTAACAGAAAGGAATTAAATTAAGACTCCATCATAAAATCGTGCAGAAAAGTTATGACGTTAAAGCAACTAAATGAAGGTCCATGAAAGCATCCTATACGGAAATAAACGTTCCAGTTACTAAACACAAACCATGGATAGGCCTTCCCTTACTCCTCGTCATTTCGAATAGAAAACGGACTTCGCCCATCAAACAAAATTTTTACTTTAAGCCCTGGACGAAAGGGCCCGGACCCGCTCGACTCCTGCATGAACAATTTTCGAGAGCATATCCTAATGTGGTCGTTCCTCCTCCACGTTAGAAACCGGCCGTTAATCATTGTGCGGAAAATTTACGGCAAATTGGTTGTGAAGTCTGGAGCCGGACGACCCGAGAAGAACGCACAGGAGCGACTTTCGGGAAGCGTAATTAATGGCGTGAGAAATCGCAACTGCGAGTGTCTTTTGCTGGTCGATTAAATTATCGAGTTGCGCGTCGATTAATCTCAGTTAGTCTGTTATCGTCGCGATGCCCGTTAAATTTATTTTAGGCGGCCCTACGGTAATATTGATCACCGATAAGACCGGATTTCGATAAAAAAAGTGTTGATCACTTTAGTGATTGATATCTTGAATGAATAAATTCTAAATACCGAGAGGCAGGCAGAAGGACGGACGGCCAGGCATATATGTTGTAATATACAGGATGTTTGGTAAACATGGGGCAAGATTTTAAGGGTTCATTCCTTGAACTATACTAAGAAGATTTGGTTCTTTGATGATTTTTGAAAAACCGCTTCATTTCGAAGATACAGGACGAAACAAACTAGCGAGTGCAGCAATATTCTATTATCAAAAAATACGTGTTAAGTTGCTAAAATATATTATGGGAAAACTGTCATAGGTGAAAATTTGAAAATTTGGCAACATACCATTGTCAAATCCGGGAAAAATATTTCCAAGATGGCAGCACTTCCGGTTAAACCGGAAGTTGATGACAACTTGCTTATTTTAAATGGAACACCCTATATATTATTTTAATTTTGGATTCTACGTGAAATTTAAACCTATAATGTCTATAATGTCTATAATGTCTATAATGTCCTATACCTAACTTTAACCGTTTTTGACATATTTAATATTTTATGTCAAAAATGATATTTACCAGCCGAAGAATATCTGCCAATTTTTGCTATACGTAAGCATTTATTGTCTTACTTGGATTAATTTCCTTGTAGACAAAGACCAATTTAGCAAGCTGTGTATAAGACTTTGACAATTAGTAATACAGGGTGTTCAAAAAATAAGACCAAAAATTGAATTGAAAAAAGTGTCGTAATTCATTTTTTGCAAATGGAAACTGCCTCTTTTTATAATTTTATGTTAAATAGCCTTAATATTTGAGGTTATTTTGTATAAGATTGTCCATTACAAAAAATTATTAGTTTCCGAGATATCGCCATTGAAAGATTTTTCTATCGCAAGTATAGTGCAAAAAATAGATATTAACAAAATGTCAATCGTACGTCTCTAAGACGTTCGATTTGAGACGTCTTAAAGGTATTACTGAATCAACTTAAAACAATCAAATCAAACTTACGTCGATTTTCATTATGTCTGCCCCGCAAAATAAAACAGATGAGCCATTAAAGCGCACAAACAAACGTGGAACAAAAGTTCGACGTTTTGAAACAGTACGCAGCCTTGTAAATTATATTTTTCCTAGGCCGGTCATTACGTCCCCTGCCGCATTGCGTATGTAATCCGTAAAGTTCCACATTTGATAAATTACTTTTTATTGTAGTGGAAAAATGTAAAAAACTTTCGCCATGACGTTGAAGATAGCGTGCGAATCGTAATCAGCCGGGGAGGAGTATTCGACGGAGTTGTATAACGTCGAAGTCAAGGACTAGGGGCTTTTCAAGCGCTCCTTGATAGTTTCCTCCTCGGGTTAGGGACTTTACCATTGAGCAAAAATCGTAAATTTACTGACACATCAACTTTACACGTACGGAATCGAAATATGTGATACATAATGTATTATTCTATTTCACTATTAGCCCGGTTTAGAGAGAAGAAAATGCTGTTTTGGTAGATAAAATTGAATAGTAGACGGACCAAAAAACTTTATTTAAAATGAATCAAAGATGATAAAAACCTAAAATCTAAACAAATTTGAGATTTTGCGGTGATTTTTAAACAAAAAAAATTAAAAAAAGGGCCGTTTTTCCTTTTTTTTCGCCATAGGTTAGGCACAAATATACTGTTTGCATATTGCTTTATGCTGCTTGAAGCCCTCACCACTCACCTCGAAATGCGAAATAGCGCGTTTCGCGCAATGTTCGAGACCATTTTTCGCACTTTTCCCCAAACGGATATGAAAATCCGAGATAGCCAAGTTGTAGGTTTGGATGTCCTCTTTCAAAAACCGTTTGAAAAATTATAATCGGTCCATCTCAATTGATACGCCGAATTTTTCAAAATTTCGGTGTATTTTGTTAACATAATTGCGCAAAAACTATTCATCAGACAGTATCCAACTTTTGAATGCTTAAAGTAAACAAAATAACCTAACATTTCACGAAAAATTAGTTCTTCAGCTTTAAACTGGCTGTCAATTTTTGAAAAAGGGTCCATTTTAAAAAAATTTTCAAATTTTCTCGGTGAAAAATGGTCCGATCACCTTTTAGAAACGCACATTTTGAAAGTCTTTTAATTCTCTACAAATCGTCTAATAACGTATTGCATTTCCATCCATAATTTTCACGCTATGGTGAAAAAACGGAAAAACGACCTACTTTTTTTAAATTTTCACTCTTCAAAAAACGCAAAAGCTCTAATTAATCGTGATTTTGGATTTTTATCATCTTTGATCCATTACCAATAAGGATTTTTGGTCCGTCTGCTGTTAAATTGTACCTACCAAAAAAACTCTATAAACTAGGCTATATACCCTTTTACGTTAGTCTCATTTGGAGTGTGCACAGTTCGTTTATTTACTTTTATGTATTTTGAGCATTTCACAGTGTTATTTTCATAAATTTGAATGGATTATAACAAAATTTTCTTTAATAAGTATGGGGAAGTTTCCCATAAGACCAACCCCTCTTTAATCTAGAGAAAACAATCATTGAAATAGCAGCAAATCATTAAAGAAATAATTGAAAATGATGCAACGTATCTGAGAGTACTTGTTTAACGTTATAAGGTTCTAAATACTATTTGTTTATTAATACTTGTAATTTCAGTGTCTGTGGATTCCATTTTTTGATATAGTTGTTGAAGGTATGTCTATGGAAATAAAATATTTTTATTAATATGCACATAAATTTATACTATTATATATTCATATAAGAGTAACTGTAAGACAAAAGGTTTTGAAAGTTTTATATATATATATATATATATATATATATATATATATATAAAAGGACGTATCGAGATACGGACATATCGATATTATTCCTGAAGGGACACCCTATATGGGTACATAGGGATATATATAGGGTGTCACCTTAGGAACAATATCGATATGTCCAGTATCGTCCTGTATGTTTGATGGATACGTTTTAAGTGCATTCTATAGGCGTACTTGAGGAGCCCTTTAATAAGAAAGCCAAAACCAGTAGTTGAGTATCTTGTAAAATGTCAGTACTTTAATTATTACTAGGAATTTAATTCTGGGACAAAAATTCAAGTGTTGCTTAGACTGCAGCTCTATCACCTGAACGTTTAATTCCAATTTTTCAACAAAGACAAAATGGCCGAGACCTTAGCGGTTTCAGTGGTTTCGTCACGTTATATATCGCATTTCCACCCCTCCAAAAGCGAAGAAAAAAGCTTAGTAAAAACTAAAAAAACGGGGTCACCGTGAACGACCCTCGAAACTCGGAGTCACTCTTCAAATTAAACGAATTAATTTCAGAAGCGGATACAATTAAAAAATAATGCGCCGGCTTAAGCCCCCCTTTCCAGTGAGAGAGAGAGAGGGGGGGGAGGGGTAGAGACTGCTTTAAAAACGAACTAATTAAAAAGTTCGAATGAAACGCCACGCTTCCGTCTGCCACGTACGGACCGAAAAGTTTTCTCTCTTTTCCTCTCCGGTAAAAGTTTCGCGGAAACGCACGGGGGCGGAATCGGGGTTGAAGATGGAGATGGAGGAGGGAGTGTGTGTGTGTGTGTGTATGTGTTTTTTCCGAAGGGATGACACACTACTTACGGAGGATTTCGTTCGGGAATAGGGCGGCTCACGAGGTTAAAAAATCGAAAACTCGGGGATTTCGCCGCTGCTGGGGAAGGCTTCGATATTGAAAGTAAATTGATGGGTTATCGAATTTGCTTGCATTCAGAAAAACGCTAAAATTGATAGAAAAACGTTTTGCCTCCTTATATAAAAGGGAACTGGAGTGATAATTTTTTTAAATAACACTTTTAGATCGTAGCTTGAAGTGCAAGATCCACACAGACAATCAAAGGGATATACAACATAGAAAACTACTTAAAAATTGGTAGGCAAGATGAAAGTACCTACCACAATACATAAATCTATCAACTGAATAATATAATCCAAGGATTTGATAAACTTTAACAAGATGCAGGAAAAATTCACAAGCAAAGATTTGAAACTCAAGAACTGACAGCACTGTGTAAATGGGCGAGCAGATACAATGCCAAAACATACATTTTCAAGGCGTCAAGAACTATTCACCATGGTTCATAACATATGTTCATAGTATATTCATATAACTGTTTGGCATGTTACCAAGCTTGTTACGGCTTCATTTTGGCCGTCGTCCAGAAATCATAAAAATCCAATCTCGCCTGAGCCTCTAATGCTTAAGTTACTACTAACTCAAGAAGACCCCTAATAACTCTGGCTCCACTGACCTGATTCTAGTCAAATTTGTACAGCGGTTAGATGTTAAATCAATAAATAATTCTGGAACGATACGGTCACATTCTCATGTCTTGCTTGATTGTGGTCAACATGACGAGAAATACAGGGGAAAACCTCACGCTCGGCGAGAGATGCACACGTGGTAGGCAAGAGGGGGTGAGGAAAAGACGAACGTCGTCGGGTCGACTGCATATGCGAGAAATGAAAAAGGGGATTCGGGCGATGTGCCGAAAGAGACAGACTTTTGGTAAATAGTTGAAGGGGAAGTTGGATAAAAATTTAAAAGGGGAGTCAGCTAAGGGGTGTAAAAATCGAAAGCAAGAAAGGTAATGAGGTATCCTAAAATTTGAGGGGAGACTTTTTGTTGTACCTGCGCTGCCTATACTTTTCCTGTTACAATTAATTTAACTTGCTGTAACTGCTGTAATAATTTTTGCTGAAATGCCTCAGAAATGTAAGAGGTGTCAATTTAATTACGGACCACTTGTGCTGAAGTTATGAAAATCATAACGCAATTTTTTTACAAATGTTATCGATATTTAAATCGAAAACTGTTCATCTTTAAGAGAAAATGAAGAGGAAAACAACGGTTTTTCCACTACTTTTAGTAAATAAAAATCATAATTGTAGTACTCATTTGCTATGGTGAACAAACACACCGAATTTCATCCAAAACGTCGTAGTTCTCGTCATTAATTTTCCAATTCAAGCTGGGTCGAGAAATTTTGATATTTAAGAAATATTTGGAGTTATCAGAAGTGTGCAAAATTGTTCCCTATTTTTTTACTTGAAGCAGGCACTCTGAATTTTCTAAATCATTTTGAAAAATAAATTGGGGACCTTTCCATAAAAAATTCCAGAAAGGTTCCCGACTCGTTATCGACTATAATAGTGTTACTACCATTAACAAGTCTAGTAAATGCCTTCTCTATGTAGATAATAGTTTGAATGTGTTCATAACTCCTGCAGGAGTAGTAATAATTAGTACGTTTCCGAGAAGCAACATAAGCAACATGCACTTAGTGATTGACAAAGGCCATGAAAGAGTTATTCGCCAGGTTGGTTGTTGTGGTTACTAGGGAAATAAATCAAATCATACCAACAGTTACTGCTGCTGAATGCACCGTCACTGCGACACCGCAAGATTCGAAACACGAACTAATAGCCTAGGTAGGCACTTACCGCTTCAGATGTGCCGGACAAATTTCGCCCAATTAAGTATAATCTCGTAGTATTTACGCCTTTACGTAAAATTAAGTAATCACCGGTCCGCATCCTGTCGATGTCATTGATTCAATGTCAAGGAGCGTGAAGCATTAACGGGGCAAAAATCACAATTTTAAATCGTAATTTACCGACGATTAGGTTTAAAATAAATTCCGATTCGAGAACGTAACCGAATCGGGTCGTTTCCGTTGTCAAACAGGAATAAAAGTAATTAATTGTGGCCCTGTACGGAAATCCATTAACTAATATCGTCAGCGGGGAGCCCCACTTCCCGGTTTTATCCCTCGGATAAGCAGGGATATTAATTTTTGCAGCTGCTGCGAACGCATAGCTCTCGCTCCGATTAACCAGGGATTAATTAAAAATTCAAAACGAAACGAGTTGGTGGGGGGACCTTCCCGTGCTCTCTTCTAATAAGATGTTTTTAATACGGCTCTGATGCTCGCCCTTATTGGGCAGAAAAGGATGTTTACAACGAATTTTACAATACAAGCAACAATTGTTTAACTGATGCTAAATTAATATGCCGAGGAGTTTGGCGGTTTCGTCGATGGTAATTTCCCCTTTACACTCTCGTCGATTATGCATTTTACGCACTCTCCATCCCATTTGAGGGCTCGTTTGAGTTTGCTCAAGCTGCCATTTTTAATTTCCCTTAGTCATCTTTTAATGAACTTATCTCCGGACCGAAAAACTTTTAAGCTACAGCGACTGGAACGAAGCTTCCAGTTACAAGTAAAAATAATTTCCTCGAAGGAAAACTTGCCGCTTTTCCGATATTGCCCCGCGAGAAAAACGTCGGGAGATCGATCAGAAGTGAGGAGACGCGAATGAAATTTTCATTTCCAAGGTTCGAAGTGGGAAAAGTGGAAGGCTATAAATGCCGGGAATTCGGGCAAAGTGGCAAATTCTGAATAAATACGTCAAAGATTTTGCCATTTTTCAAACGATGGTATTCAAATTTTCAACGTTTTATCCCCAGAATTGTAGCTATTTAGAATTCACCGCAAGCTTTAGCGAGAAATGATTTCCAAAGGTCAATCGAGGCTTCTTGTGGCCAAATATATCGATAAGTGCCTTATCGGACTGGAATACCAGAAAAGCAATCATAGATAATGCTTGGAGAAATATTCTGGTCGGTTCCAAAGATATTAATGAAAGAATTGTAACAATAAATTTAAAAACTGAAAACGGACACCAAAATATTATTGCAACATCCGCACCAGATAAAGGAAAACTAACAGAAAGCAAGGAATTTCATGAAAATCTCCAAAATACATTTAACCAGATAAACAAAAATCACTGCATAATCATAGCTGGAGATCTACATGCCAGAGTAGCGAAAGATTCAATCCCCAACATTATAGGCAACATAGGAGAGTAGCAAGACTGCGTAGTTTCGTTTTCTACTCTCACCGATTTTTATAATGTTGAATGCCTTCCATTTTCTCCAGAAATTAGATTTTCAAAATTGGCGTGTCAATCAAAAGGGGAAGTTTCGCTGATGCGGAGAGTGTAAGACTTTTCTCCCTACGACGTCTACTTTCCTAGTTATGGACGATAGACTGGAGGGTATTTTCTTTTTTGAAAAAACCGCGATATTTCGAAAACCGTTGGGCCTATCGATTTGAAATTCCCACCATAGTTCTTAGAATATTCTAAAGGACCTACCCTGCGGGTTTAATCTGGAAATTCCAAAGTTCCAAAGTTCACATTTTTGGGTCGAAAATTCGGAAAGTTTTTGCGATTGCGATTTTCTTCAAAACCAGCCAAAAAACAGATTTCCAAAATTAGGGTGCCAATCAAAAGGGGATACTTCCCTGATGCCAGGAGCGGATGAATTTCTTTCCTACAACGTTTTCTTTCTGAGATATGGAACGCATAATGGAGAGGAATTTCTTTTTTGGAAAAACCGCGTTATTTCGAAAACCGTTGTGCCTATCGGCTTGAAATTCACGCCATAGCGCTTAAAATGTTCTCACGGACCTAGCCTGCAAGTTTCATCAGGAAATTCTAAAGTTCGTATTTTTGGGCCGAAAAAATGGAAGGTTTGCGATTTTCTCCAAAAATGGCTTGTTTTGAGGTTTTCGAAATTAGGGTGTCAATCCAAAGAGGAGACTTTCCTGATGCCAGGCGTATAAGTTTTTCTTTGCTACGATGTATACTTCCCGAATCATGGACGATAAACTGGAGGGTATTTTCTTTTTTGGAAAAAACGCGATATTTCCAAAACCGTTATGCTTATCGCCTTGAAATTCTTACCATAGGTCTTAGAATGTTTAAAAAAAACGGAGGTTGCAATTTTCTCCAAAAACGGCCAAAAATTAGATATCAAAATTGGGGTGTCAATCTAAAGGGGAAGCTTCCCTGATGCCGGGAGTAAAAGATACGACTAGTATAGGACGAGAAAATTTGGAAAACGTTGAACTCGATCATTTGGTTAATGTGGTTTCAAGTGAACCGAGCATGGTTGAGTAACGACTTCCCTGAACACTGAATGAGTTCCTCTGAGACTATGATTGCTCGGTCAGCAAGATCCAAGCAAGACAATTGCAGATCAGCAAGATTTTAACCTCCAAGCTTATTAGTGCTATGTTATGCACGTTTAGCTGACATGTCGAAGTGACCTCTATGACGCTAAATTGAGTGAAAGACGACTTACTGATGCGAGCCCAGCAATATACTGCCACTGGGGCTATACGGTATTTTAGCGGTACCCTTTATACCTTGCATTAAATATTTTGGAAATTTTGAACAACCAAAAATTCAATCAAAGCACATAGCAAGTCTTTCTATTGCCACGGAATATTTTATATGACGGGGATATACCTGAAACAGCGTCAATTACCGTCTGCGAAACATTTCTGAATACCCGAGACATTCCGTCCAGATATACGAGCGAAAAGTTATAGATTCCCTCGCACGCTCCCAAATCGAAATCGCAGCCGGGCGTCAACTATGATAAATCGAATCTCGGTATCGGAAGGACCTGATGGAGACGTCTCAAAATAGCTCGAAACACCTACACGAAACAATCAAAGCGATTGGCGGCGGATCCGTTATATACGCAATTAATTCGAGTAGAAGCTAACAATAGCGGTTAATTGATTTTAGTGGACTTTGAGTAATTCCGGTGCGATCGCGGACTGACGCTTTGTTAATGTTAATTAATGTTGCGGCGAGGAAAATTAGTAGAGAGGAAAAGTAAATTTTCACTTGCTGCGAATGGGGAAGGAAATGCATGGGGCGCTTAATGAACAACTTATAGTCAAGATGGAATAACATAGACAATAAAAAAAGTTCGCGTCTTATGGATTACATCTAATAGGGAAACATTGTCTACCTTTAACGACCTGAGGACATTTTTCCTCCTCCTGATCCTAACGCACTTAATACTAATTTCGTCCAAGTAGCTGCCTACATTACTTCTAAAATCTTAACATGTGTCAGTTCATTTCTTCCCTCTCGCCTCAATTCTTCAACACTTTCTTCCTTGCTCTCCCTGACAAAGTCGAAGCAATAAATATCCCCCTTCACATTAAAACATAACTAGTAACCGCATTAACTTTCAAATTTATAGTTATTTAGAGTTTAGAACTTCTAACTACTAGAGAAATGCCTCAGAATAGAAGCAAGAAAAATAACTTTTACCTCTATTTTTCACTCACTCGTATACAGCAAATAGGCGCCATGGTATATCTCAGAATCATAGAAATTTTAAAAAAGTTTAAAGTTTCTATGTGTTCTACCGGTAAGAAAATCAAGAAAAGATCGCAATCAAGAAAAATAATATTAATGTTTTCGACGTTTTCTAAGAAACGTCTCTCCTCATTAGTCCAGAAATTATCGCAAAACAGCAAGTATGTAAGAAGATGTTCCTTGCTTTAGAAGTGTTGTACTTATCCCATTCTTATATACAGGATGTCTGTAATAACCGAAGTCCTTTTAATGTTACAGATTTTGTATGGGTATGACGATGTGATGAATCCTCAAGACTTTAATTATACTGACCATCAGAATAATTGACAATTGACAATGGGCGCACATCTTCCACATGATTAATAATATTTGCTGCTGCAACCACAAACTTTGAGATAAATGCATATTTCAATATATAAATGCATATTATTGAATATTTCACATTTTGCATTTCGCAGCATTTTTATGGAATCAGTAGGTATTCTATTCCCTTCCCCCTATGTAACATGTAAGCACCGATAAAGACGGATTATCCCTGTAATCCCCGAAGCAGAAGGATAAATCGGTTGGTGTAAAATTTTCCCCGCTTCAGCACTTACAGAAGCATTTTATTCTGTAAATATTGCGAAGTGTCTATCACAGCTGACGAGGAGCTTCAAGTTACACACGTTAGCTACTGTCGAGAATACAAGAATAAAAATTCCATGTAGAAACGACAAATATTACGATTTCTTCCGGGCCCCTGCGATCCAGGTTTAACGAGGAATTTTGCAGGACCCTCATCAATGTGGACACTCCATTAAATGAATTAAATAGTCCTGTCTTTAAAAGTTCTTTGGTGAATTCCATAAATACTTCGATTTCACATAAATCAAGACTGAGAAAGAATTATATTGCAACATCGTACAACAATATCTTTGAAATATTTCGAGAAATAGCGTAAAATAACATTGTAAGGGTATTTAGAGCATCAATGGTGGAAGTTGCCGTTATTTTCCTATAACATTGTAAGCAAGAGATGTTTATGTTAGGTTTTTTCGACCCTGAAAAAGATGTCAGGCTTCAATTTAATTTAGTTGTCTAAAAAATTGGTTAGATTTGTACAGAGGCCTCTATCTGTAGTCGAAAAAGACCGGTGAAAATAAATACAATACCTCAAATGTACCTGCCAGCTTGTAATAATGGAAACCTTGATTAACAAGCGAAAGCTTATTAAAGAGAGTATATATAAGGGTTAACTTTTCCATTGGAATTGAACATTTAAGTGTATTATTTAACACATAAATCCACTCGACAATTGGGAAGATTATTTCCATTTTGCCATTCCTCTCGATCTACGTTTCAATCAATACCATTTTCAAGATTGGGGATTTTGTGCCTCAACACAACCCCATTATGCCACCATTAAATTTAGAAGTGTCATAAAAATAGAGGCACTAATTAAATTAACAGATATATGGAGACGATAAATCACGCGAGTAGAACTGTATAGTGATAGTCCAGTCTGTAGAGGCCTGGCATGTACAATTCCTTCCTACTATTTAACGTATGAACATAGATATGTATATTAACAAAAGATTATGAATAAGAACTGGAGGAGAATTCGCCATTTCATAGCTTGCTATTGTACATTCAACTAAGGCCTCAGGTTCCAAAAGGATCCACCAAAGCCGTAACACTATTTCACGCTCGGTATACTCTGATAGCAACAGACACGAAACTTTTAAATATTCATACAAATTATTCGAAACGTTGCAGTTCAACCCCTCTCCACCGTTCGATACCGATCAAAACGTGCCCGCGTGTAACTTTCAATTCCACGTCGTGCTAATGGCGTGTTGATATTTACCTATGCCGGTGTACGAGGGACGTGTTTTCGGTTGTTTTTCGGGTTATTCGAAAAAGTCGCCGCGTCCCACGGGAAACCGCACCGCGGAACGCCGTTCCGGAAAATAAATAAAATTTCCCGAGCGGACAAACAACTTTTACGTCGGATCGAATTCGACGCGATTCACGTCGAATGCAGCGGGGGAATAGAATTTCTCCCGGCAAAATTATTTAGTCGTATTTAATTAATTCAAGACCGATGACGTCGTATTGGTATGTCATTTTAGTACTTAAGTATGATCTTCTTGGAGTCTTCCTTATTTCCTTGTCCTTGGAAGTCCTTGGAAGGACCTTATAGTCCTTGGAAGATATCCACTCGATTTTGACTCCAGGGAAATTATTCCTTATTTTTTATTATAGATAAATTTTCTCGGATCGATAATATTCTCGTCCCCTGGTTCATATCATTTTCAAATTTTTACCCAGTTTCGCCATAGCACAAAAGGAACTTTATTTCTAACGTTAGAACAAAGATTATGACGCATTTCAATGGACATTATATCTGCAACAATTAACCAACTGAGATTAATTGAGGATTCAACTCTACCAATCGATCATTCAAAAGGTAATTCCATTGATAATAAAAACGCAACGATAATTGAACATATTTTCTGATTGATGCGCATTAATGTTATTTAAATGTCATATACGTAAGTGCTTCAGTTTGATATTAGTGGCCTTGTGTCTGTCATTTAAAACGAAAGGTTAAATACAATCTACTTAAGGCAATCAACTCATCGCTTGTAATAGTTACCTCTTCATTTTGCCGTCATTGATCATAAGCGAATTTTCAGCGCCTAAATTACCTTCCTAATGATTGTAGTAATGTAGTACAATTCAACTTCCTCTCAAATTTAAAAAAATGTTAAGAATTAAATAAACTAATAACATAATTATATTTTTTCAATGTAGTTTTCCCAATAGCTGCCAGTTTACGAGTCCAGATTGATTGATATATGGTAGTTGTACAAGAAGTGGTACAAGAAGAGGAAATTTTTTTTAACTATTATCTTCAGAGCTGCTTATTTAGAGTAATACACATTAAGTGGAGTATAACGAGTATAATGAGGGGATTGGCCATCAGCCATATATTTATCGCAATCGATGGGTTAAAGTAACTGCATCAATTTTAAAGCCCAAACGGTTCTTATGGTCAAATATTCTCATTTCCATGTTTTTCATGACATCTCACTCAATAGGTTTGAAGCTACGATATAACCTCAAAAGATCAAATGATTTAGTTCACCTCTGATGAAACTGTTGCATGCGCAAGCTCCGCCTTTTATAGCTTTTTAAATTCAAATTTTTGAGCTAAAATTATGTTTTAGTCACGTTGGATGGACACCATGAAATTAGGTAAGGCATACTAATACAGTTAAGGTCGCGATATGGAATAAAACATCGCTGATTTTTACAGTTAAGGAAAAAAGTATCTAGGTTGTCTAGGGCGGTCGGCTGAAAAGTATGGTTGTTGTTCATAGCAATTAGAATGGGATAACAATTTTAACCCGATGTGAGCATGCGTAGTATCAATTTTAATTTCAATGCAATAGGTATTAACAAGTATAGCAGCTTATATACCCTATGAGATATTTAAAAAACCGATCGAGTGAAGTGTCCTTACGAAGGACTTTAAAATCCAATTCTGGCGCATTTGATTTATTTGGCGATTGATATATTTTTGATTTTATTAATAATGTACTTATTTCAACATCGTATAAATTCAATCTAAAAATATATACAGAGTATGCAATTCTCATTCTCTCTTTTTTGATGATACAGGATGAAAAAAAATATATAAAAAATCTACATATAATACACACGGGATAAGGTTTAGATTGATATTTTTTGAAGTAATTTAAATTATTTAATGCTTCTTTGACACGATAAAAATTGTACCATTCAGCTTAATTACTAACCGGTTATTATGCAATTTTTACCCACGTTCACTATAAATATTTCATCACCGACATCGATCGCCTATTCTTCGAATTGCAGCAAATTACGTTATAAACGTTCGTATTTACTCCTTCGCGAATAACAAAACCGTCATAAATATTTAATGACACTTACTCGCGTCATCCGAGCCGACGTTCAAACCCTCTTAACGGCCCGAACGTGATTAGGTCGATCTTTTACAAGGTGCTCAGGCCCTCCAGAGATTTATTTTGAAAAAATATGAGCGCGCTCCGTTCGCGATTCGCCATCAGAGGAGGGCGTGGGATCGTGGAAATAAAAGAAAATCGCCGCATTATCCCTCTCGCTAAAGTTTAAACCCGCAGGAGGAAACGTGAAAGGTTTTCTCCAGTCCACTCCCATTGAATAACCTGATTCTTCTTAGGGGGACTTTCGAGATTATTTTCGTTTGGTGGCGAGTCGGTGGAAAAAACATTAGGTAGTCCTTTATCGTAAGAGAGATACAAAAGAAGTTAAGCGTGGGGTCCGTTTGAGTTGCGAGCCTTTTGAAGTCTGTAAGGAAGTTTTCAACGTTTTTGCTAAAATATTTCTGAGAGTTTTTTCGCTCCGACGTACTACTTGTAGAGACGTGGAGAGTAGGTTTAAAGATCCAATTATACGACCAACTACACGCTAAATTCAGACTTCAATTCAATTTAAGCTTCATACGAAATGATTGTTCCAACGCAAGCAATAAAAGTGTGAGAAAAATTGAAAGAGAAAACCGCTTTCTATCGAATTTTCTCCACATATTTCGCACATAACCTCAAAATTACACAGCTGAATGGGCACTAGTACATTCAACAATACTCTCCAAAACTTGCCAAATTTTTCCAAATTTCGTTTTTCCAAATTTTGGTCATGTTCCGGTATAAAAACGTTCAATTCCAACACCAAGTAAAAAATGCGGAAAAGAAGACTGCTATTTAAAAGTTAGCCAAAATGATCTAAAATTTGAAACATTTTTCCTGCCTCCAACTTTGATCCAAAAAAATCAAAAAAAAATCAGGTTGCTTTTACACTGAAAAGCTCGTCATGAATTTTTTTAGATTTTTCAAAGCCAGCAAATGGGTCGGAAATTTGTTTTCTCATAAATACAAGTTTTTGATGTTGGGAGAACCTCTATACCACCTAGTGGGTTAAAATTTGGCAGAAGGCATTAAATATAACCTTTCGAGTGGTCAATTCGAAATAAAAATCCAAGACGAGACAATTTTTACCCACTTATCCCGCTATACCCTTTGATTCTTAGGCGAGTGCTATAATCTTGCTGTTAGCATTGAAAAACGGTTTAAAAGGATGCAATTTCTTATTAGCGTACGTGAATTTTGGAGCAACCCTGTTGAATTTTTGAGTCTCGATGAGCGCCTTTAAGGATACTGCTACAAGTGTAAATAAGTGAAGTGTAGACGACACAGCTTGCAGGAGTAGATCGGCAGAGTGAACTTGGTGCTTAGTAATCTACAATACGGTGCTCAATACTACCAAGAAGAGTGGTAAGAAGGTGGAGCAGAAGTAGAAAGAGGAGCAGGACAAACGAGAAGAGACGAATATAATAGCAACAATGCAAAAAAGGAATTAATATAATCTGTTAACTATGAGACCAGTCGCTACGTACGAATCGGTGTCGGTGTGTTGGTGTTCGGTGCTGTGGTGCGAGCCGGCGCGCCTCAGCCGCCAGATGGCGCTGCGCGCCGCCACCAGGCGGGCCAGGTTGTAGCGCGCCACCTTTGAAACGCGGCCGTCCTCGGCCTCCTAGGGGAGAGACGAGAGAAAGAGAAAGAGGGAGAGAGAGATGGATCGGGGCACTGAACCGACCGAATGGCGGACGAGCGAGCGATCGCGTGCGAGGTGGGCGAGAAAGTGAAACGGGACGTGACGGGCGCCCGTCGACGACGCTGCCGCCGGGAGAGGCGCGCACGCGCGCCGCGCGCCGTCGCGACGCCGTCGCCGAACGCGGGAACCCCTAGGCGCGCGTACGGGCGGGATTATCGACGGGGATTCCGGGTGGTCTCCTCGGAGTTTCGGAATTCGGGACCGACGTCCGTGTGGATCACCGATCCAGAAGGACGGGAAGTCATTTTATGCCTAAGAAGTATTTTTTAAAGCTAGAATTAATAAACTATCTGCTGCAAAAAGTATCTCAGGACTGGGCAATTCTCACGCCATTTCACGATATAAGCAAGTTAACCCCTTGCGATTTTCTCCAAAAAAGGCTCGATTTGAGATTTTCGAAATTAAGATGCCAATCGAAAGAGGACTCTTCCCTGATACCAGGAGTGAAAGTTTTACATTCCTATGATGTCTACAAGCCGAGATATGGACGGTAGAATGAACTTCTTTTTTGGAAAAATCGCGATAATTCGAAAACCGTTGTGAAGAAACATGTACCAACTGAAATAGAGCGCGTGATATCATTCCCCATGGAACAACGCCACTGAAGATTCCATCAAACATTCCCTCGGATAGGTTTCAAAGGCAAACAAAAGAAAGACGGATGAAATGCCAGCCGTGGTGAAAACAGTGATATTGGCGGAGGATATTCACTAGAAGATGTTTTCAAAGTATCCCCCAAGTAGGACAAGGCGGCCGGACCCCTTCGAACAACCTATTAATAATAACGAACTCTTTATACCTTCAAATTCATTCATGAAGACGTCTATCTAAACATTTCCTGGCAAGCTACTTCGAATCGATAGCTACATTTCACGTGGGTTATTATAGAGGACCGGCTCATTAGAATACAGCCATCGACGAGCGTAACCGGACGACCTATTTCTAGTGATATCAATCCAGAAATTATGAAACGGATTCCGAAATTGTCCCTTCGCCCTGTCTAATTCCGCAGATGGGATTGGCTTCGCGGCGTGTTTCACGAAGCCAGTCGATTTAAATACATAAATAAGGGATCCGGCACAGTTCTTACGGAACCCGAACTTCCCTTAAATTACTAGAAACTTTAGCGCGTCGTTATAGCTTATTCGGCCTGAAAGGGAGGCCGGAGAAGAGCAACCAAAAGGGTTGCGTTAGTACAGTAAATCATTTGGTCGTCTTTGGGAATTAACAAATTGATTTTACTGAATTGGCTTGGGTTGGAAAATTTGTTTAGGAGTGGTCAGTTGCCAGCTTCTGATTGAGAAATGTTGGAATGGTATAAATATTCTTGATACTTGATAAGTATGCTTGACTTATGGTAATCATGGTACACGCTGTGTATTTGATGGCAACATTTCCAACCGCAGGATAATATTATTGAAAATTGGTTCCCTATGTAACTGAAACCAATGATAAAGTTTTTAAGAGACAATTGTGGCAAGAATACAATCTTTCTTTTTTCAAATTATTTTCATGTTTGTTTTCGTCTAAAAAATCTCACAGTGGGAATTAAATTTTCCGCATTTCTCAATGCAATTAACATTTCAAAAAAGCGCACTAGTCTATTGATAACCTGGAAAGTTTCTCGTAAATGCACCTAAATAATTCTTAATTAAATACCTAATCGGTCCGAGCCTGTAAAAACCTTTATGCAAGTTAAACAGCATTAGTGACTAAGAGGGTTAGTATACAAAATTCAGGTCCAAACTTATTTATTACTAATCTGTCACTTGAATTAGAATTTTTCCCAGATTGTTAAAAATAAATAACATTTCCCCACCATTCAGAAGGGGTGACTATCGCCTTTCAAAAAATTTTTAGTCATATTTTATACTTTAAACTGTCTAAAGCCGGTGACTAAAAAGCAGCATGATTTTATGGTAGGTTTTACAATAAAAAACTATATAGCTTCAAGATTCAGGCTTTCTCTTGTGTGAAATTACAACGAAAATGCTTCTGGAACAAATCTGAGACCACTTAGGGAAAATCTCGACTTACTTTGTGATCCTCGGAGAGAGAAACAATTTGAAACTTTCACAAATCTCTTAGATCTTATATTAAGCCACTTTTAGTAATTTACAGGTATTGGAATCTTTATTTTAGATTCTTTCTAACGTTAAGCATGAAATAAAATTATTTGAAACTTGAGTATACCTTGTAGATTCAATTTTGAAAGCTATCCTATTATTCAAAAATTCCTAAGGCTTCTCTTTGACCATATCAGTATGACTCAGGCTTTCTATAATGCTTGTAGATTCTAACTTTGACCATTTAGGAAAATTTACTTGTTTTCTGTATTCCTCGGAGTATGAGAAAATTAAAAGAACCTTCTACATTCAATGTCAAGCTAATTTTGGCGGTTTCGCGTTCTACTAGAACTAGGAATTCGAATTTTATTTATCTGTAGCATTTAAAATTAAAATGGAATTATTTGTAACGTATGTGAACCTCCTAGAATTGATTTTGAGGCAATTATTTTGGATATTCTACGTTTTATCTGAACGCCCTTTTAGAAACATCAAAATTTTACCATAATTCATACTTCCAAATTCGTTTCCAAGGTACTTTCTAACAATTTTCAATTTTAAATCAATTTTGGCCACCTGAAGGATATTTTAGAGTTTTTTTTCAGCAAGATTCACACTTTTTTTGTTTGAAATTACAATGAAACTGTTTCTGGAACAAATCTGAGACGACTTAGGAAAAATCTTGATCTATTTTGTGGTCCTCGGAGAGAGAAACAATTTGAAACTTTCATGAATCTATAGATTCGATTTAAAGGCACTTTTAGATTCCTTCTAAAGTTTGAACGCGAAATGAAATTGTTTGGAAGTTCAGCAAACGTTCTAGATTCAATTTTGAAAGCTATCCAAAATTTTAAAGGCACCTTCTGGGCCTTATGTTTTACTGTACTTAGGCGCAATAATTACGACAGAATTGAGAAGTTTCACCCTCAATTCCTGCCTCAAATTATTAGTCCTAACAACCCCTCTATGCATATAAATAGATTTTCTGGCAAACTGCATCAAATCTGTATAAATTCCTTACAGATGCATCTTAGAAAATGTTAAGGTGTTGGAAACTAAGTTTTTATTCAGATTAGTCGTTAGGGGTTGATTCTACGGGTAAAATATCTTCTAAAATATAAAACAATATTTATCTACGAATTTAAGCAATTTCAATCTCTAACACGTTGTGTTTATGAGCTCCTTCCTAATTTTTTTACATACGCTACACGAATTCCTGCGGCTTTTATCCGAATGATTTTGTTCAAAGACCCTTTATGGTTTCAAAACCTGTCCATCACAATATGACTCTAATTTACATCTCTACATTTTTCCATGGCAAAATTCTTTAAAAACCCCTTCGGTTTTTACAGCTTGGTAAAAGTAATTGTCGCATTAATTTATCAGCGTGTCCCGCCGGTCCGGAGGGACACATCGATTAATCCAGGACGACAAAAGCTGACATCCGCATCCGTTGTCTTCCCAATAACAAAAAAGGGCATTCCTAAGAAATGCACAACCGTCAATGGCAGAGGGAGGCCGACCTTTGTGTCTGACCCATCCGATATCGTCGGTTATCGTTTCTTCTTTATCAATTTACTTTATCATTCTACGTCAGAAGCAACGATCCGTGAAGAGGGTCGTCGTCTTTCCAGGAAAGCTGTTTGTTCGTCGAAGGGAGGAACTCCTTTTTGCCTGTTCTTGGGAGAGATGCCTGTGTCGTTGCGATTGTTCGAGGATTCTAGGTAAAGATCCCGGAGGAAGGGAAGGAGAGAATCGAGAGATCTGGGAACGGAGGAGGAAGAGACTCGCTCCTCTTTGTTTGCCGACAGGCGTCCCCGAGGGTCAAAAATTTCTAATTACCTTCGAAGCAACGAGAAGGTAAATACTCGCTGAAAAGACTCGGTTCGAAATTCCGTCGAGATGCTCGAGAGGAAGTTTTATCCGAAAGGAAGAAATAAACGAAAAATCCCGGAAAAATGGGAAACTTTGAAATCCCGAGCCTCGCTCAATTTTTATCGCATAGACTTTTATCACGTGTCATTTTGTCGGAAATGTTATGAACTGTCTTTTCTGTGAAGCAATAGCTATACCTAAACCCACTCAGAAAAAAGTTAGTGGCAAAAATATGAAAACGAACAAATATTTCAATTTTTTTCAATTTTTTGTTGATTTTGTGAATTTATTTCAATAAAATATCAAAGAATTTAACTTTCTAAATTAGTACTTCAATAGGAAATTCAATTTCCTACAAAAAATTCCTTACAAATTTTTAATACAAATGCATCTTTTTTGTGTTATAGCCGAAAAACCAAAAAGTGACCAAACTTATTCAGTTCCCAAAAACGCACCCCTAAATTTAACTGCACTCCGCGGCTTTACCCTCCTTATAGACCAATTAAACATGTGAAGCCATAAAATTGCTTAAACATCTTAGTTCCTTACTGTACGGTATAGTCAATAGCCTATTTACGCCAGAAATAAGTTTACAAAACTTAGACACTCTCTTCACCATTAAGGTACTTATGGAATTTTGAAAATCTGAGGATATTAGTACAGTGATAAACCATTTCCTTCGCAATGTTAGTGATTGCATTTTCATCGATTGTAATTTGATTTTAAATTAATCTTCACCAATTGAATTGGAGACCACTTTAATTAATCCATCATAATTACGACTTTGTTGGTTGTCACAAGGGTAGTGAAATAATTCTGGAAAACTTTAGAACCTTTTAAATACAATATAGGGTAAAATTAAAAACTTACAACGACGACTAAAAGATAAAGCGGTCGGTTAAAAAATCATTTACACATTATTGCGCAAGTTCTATACGCCTAATCCGAATTTAAGCGCGGGCAGGAGTTTCCGCCCGTCAGCGTTTCCCGAAGCAGAGCAGGTACCGCGTTATCGAACGTTTCCCGCAGAGAACTTTCCCGAAATATTTCGCCTCGCCGGGGCCTGGATCGATAGCTTTCCGGCAGATAGCGCTGGTTTTCCCGGCGGGAGGCTCCCGATTAAATCATCAACATCCATCCAAAAATCAGACGAGCGTCGACACGTGCATACATCGCGCCATTGTTTTCACATAAAAGTGAATAAATTGATGGCGGTAGTAGGATAACGAATTCGGGGAATCTATCGAGATCCGCCGTCGGAAAACCGCGAAGGTATCCAGGATTTCAGGCCGTTCCCGGAATGTGCGGGAGCGGAATCCATCACGGGAAAGGGATAGACGTTGTACGTTTCTGGGAAAATATGCGTTTTGCGATGGGAAAATCTAGATTAAATTCCGAGGGGAAAATGGATAGATTTGTATATCCCACTCGATACTCTCGTACTGACCACTCAAAATAACTCCAAATCACCGTCTTGCCCCTTACCCTCGTGGACGATTTAAGGTAAATCCTTTCAAGGCGAAGTCCCGGGGACCTCCAGGGTCATCCCGGTATATAAAATAGCGTCCAGAGACCCGAAACCCGGGAAAGTAAGCCGTGCAAACTCCCCATCTACCGGATCGATAGATTAGAATAATGACATTGAGAGATGTGCGAAGCAGCAACTTCTCGATGATCTGGCTCGACGTCATAAAGCAGTAAAACTTTCGAAGTCGGACGCGAAGTTATGAGTTATCCCCTAGCAGCCTTATTTTAAGGATCAACAAGCTATGACTTAATTGAAATGGGTAAAAAATGTTAATGGAGTCGAAAAAGGCGCAAAACCATGTGCGCTTTTACAAATTTTTCTCGTGGAAACGACAAAACACAATTCCCCTCTCGCAAATCACCAAATGGGCTTCACCTCGTGGATAGCTTTTTCGACGTCTCCGCTTGCACGTACGAGCGACAGAAAATATCGCTGTAAGTCAACAGGGAATACAAATATTTGCCCTATTTACACCCCATATTGTGGCAAAAATGTACTTAAAGCCATCGATATGCCGTATCTCGCTTACACAGTTGACATAACAATACCATTTTCCTTTTCCCTCGTCGATATCGATTCGGGCTCTTGCCGCGAGTGCATACTTCGACATGAAAAAATCACGGAAAACTGGTAATTTTTCTATTACTCCCCATCAAATTGTGTAAATCAGTAATGTTATTACGGAACGATTCATTAAGTATACCTTCATGTTTCGATCATAGAAGACAAAAGTATTGAAAATATTCGTCGTAGAACATCACATTCCCAATTTAAGGCTAGCGAGGAAAAGTCGGAAAATGGAGAATGGACTTGCTTCATACGAACGTGCATAAAGGAATTTCAACAAAAATTTCCCAATTTTCCTCGCTTCTACGATGAGCTTCGTGATCCCATTCGTCCTGTATTGTGTAATGGGTTTCGAGGAGACGATAGCAACACGCCGGACTCTTTCTAACATTATTATCTTTTGAAATATTGTAGCGCAGATGTTTTATTTCGCAAGGGTTCGTCCCGAAACTCCGAATAGAATGTGAAAAACTAAGTTTACTCGAAGGTACTTCCACAGACGCATAGCACAGCATGTATTTACATTTAACAATAAAGCGCATGGATGTTCAGAAAAGCTAAAAGTTAAGGGTACCGAGAAAATCGGAAAACCTATGGAAACACGCCAGGTGTCATTCGAAATGGGGGAGGAGAATGTGTATTAAGGGAAAAAATGGCAACGCATTGAAATGAACTTTACACTTCGAAAAAAGCACGAAGCCTTCAGAAATGAAAAAAGCATGTTTTACATTTAGCTAACAGTGACTCGTCGCGGCTTCGCTCACTCACTTAATTGAAGAAATAATAGGAAACTACACAGTAAACATTTTTACAACACATTCAAAGAAATTCATGTTTAAATTTTGTTCCATTACAATAAAAGGAAGGTATATGTTTTCAGCGCTGATCTATGACTGACAGTGAATATAATTCCTTCCCATTCTTTAAAACGATGTAATACACTTATTTTAATGCGTTTACCTCTTCCCTCTCGAAATGTACTTGACTCATTTCAGTACGACTTTTCGTTCGTTTCTAATTAGGGATTAGACTAAATTACTGCAGCACAATACGGCGCATTCGCCAAATATTCGAGAATATCACAGTTGCAGTACTGGAAATCTGAGAATTTTTCCATTTAATCGTGTCGTTTGTGTATATACCAGAATAATCAAACCGACGAAGTAATAATAACAAGTGATTACGGTGTTGATGAGAACCCCCGTCGCCCGTTTGTTGTGTTAAGCGGCGCGTTTATTTAAGGAGCGTATTGTTTGCGATACGTAATAAATAGATTTTATAGGGTTTCCTGTGGGTATTACATTTTGCGAGAGCGTATCTCACATTATTACAAGGAACTTTTATTTCAGGATCCATCATTTACTGAAAAAATCCACTTTGCTGGTCCATTACCCACAAACTTCTGCTAAAACGCAATTACTCTTTGGCTGCATTTAAAGCCAATTCGATATTTGTGTAATAATTTGGGACAAAATGTATCATGTCATATGTAATATAGACAAAATAATCAAGCCAATGCAATTGCCTCAAGTAATATTTGTCGACAAACATGTGCATTCGCCATTTTATTACTCCATGTATTTGTTGGTCTCAATTTTCAAAGCCCTTCATCTCTGAAGCTAAAATCAAACCAATTTAACTGACATTAGTAGACAGAGATGAAAATTATAAAAAATAAGTAACAAGCACCCATGCCTACATGGGGGTAAGTAGAATCAAAAATATGGCGAAGGTGCCTTAACCACATCTAATTCGAGATGGTGAAGAACTCTCAAAAGAAAATCTTTTGAGCACTGATTTTCAGTGATTTTGACGTCATGACATCATGACCTTAAATGTGAAAGGTAAAATTACAATGCTTACTGCTGATGACTTTTATAAATGATCCTAAATTCGAGCCTGATCTAATTTCTAAATCATCACTATTTTTACGAGCCGTCGATCGTTAAGAGTGAAATAATAAATTTTAATGCGCCATTAATAGTCTATAACGAGGGATAATTTCTTTTAGCTCTTTAATAATATTATTTTTCCACTCGTATCGAGCGGCACAAGCGCCCCTCTTTAGTTTTTAAATGAGGAACGACGACAAGAGAATTTGCTTTCTCAACAATTTATCCCGAGGGTTCTCGAAAGGTCGTGAAACCTACTTTCTTTATGATAGGAATAAAATCTGCAACATTTTACTAAGGAATTTTACTCTACTTTACGTCGGTTTATCTATTTTTGTTCAGTTTTAAATCCTCATCTCCTGGAATAAAAGGTCCATTTTATTCCAGGTTTAATAAACAAATCACCAATTGTCGTCAATTCTCTTTCTGCAATTCAATAGTACAACCCACTCATGATTAATAATATTATAATACGTAACTTGGGTTAGGTTTAGAAATATTATTTTCTTAATGTTATAACTTTCAATTGGCATTTTTCAACCTTTATATCATTATACTGCGCAATATGGTATTTCTATCAAACTTACAGAACCTTTCTCTCTATGAAAATAGACATTTTTCTAAGTACAATATTCAATAGATTTTTTAAATTCCTAATAAGTTTGTTCTTCTTCGTAACGTGGACCATTGCTACTCTTCAATCGTTAATCCAAGCAAGGAGGTAGGGTTACTACGTCGATAAAGCCTTGATTCTATTAAATAAAGGATTGTTTTAACTAATTTTGGTAATATTTAGCAATAGTTATTCCTACAATAATTCATAATTTCTAATTAGTCGCTTCTACTTTCGAAAATATTGTTTTGGTACTTTTCCACCAATGGTTGGTTCTTCGTTGAACTGAATTGGACAAATTGTGGACATAAATTGGTTCAGATGTGGACGTTATGGGCATAAATCACGGCATAAATTATTTTATAATATTTTGAAATAATTATTCACGCAATAATTTCATCCATGGAAAATTAAACGAAACTTCCGGCGAGAAAAAATAAGAAAAATCGCGAGTCATCCGAGGCATGAAAACCAGATTAATAAACAAAGAACGGGATTAGAACTCGGACAAAACATCGTTTCTTTCGTCCATGGCGGATTAAAACGAGATTTGTACGCATCGGCGTCCCGACGAAAAGGTTTATTCCCACTTTTGAGAACTCGATGAATATTCATGGGGCCAATTTTCCGGGAAGTTTTCGCGGGGACGGTAACGAAAGAGCAGTTTTTCCGAGAGGTCGTCTCCTTAAGCGAGAAAAAATCGCTAGCTCGCCGAGACGCTTCGGAAAAAGAAAACTCGGAAACTGAATGGGGGGCAACAATGTTAAGAAATATATTCTCCTGCACATATCGAGTCAGTCGTGAAAAATCATGAAAAATGTAGATAGTACAGCCGTCAAAATTGGAATACGCATTTTTCAAGACTTCAAGTGCATTTTTTCCTCCACATTTGCAATTTCAGTTCGCTAAATTTCCTCCACGTTCGCCTCATTTTTTTTTTTCATGTAACGAAATTACAAAATTATATTCTAACGTTTACAAAACAATATATATCATTAGAGAAAACGTACCCTTTTGGTGGTACTTACTATCAGGAAAATAGCCCATACAAATACATAAATCCTTTTCAGGTTTAAACCTCTTGAAATCCCGATTTAGGTAAAAAGAAAAGATATTTTTCAAAAAGTATCAGTTTAAAATGACGGCGCCATTGTTTAAACATAGTTTAAATGATGAAAATTGCAAAAATAATGAGCTTTTTAAATGTATTAAAAAATACATATGAGAGGGAGTATAAAAGTTATTTTTCTGATAGCTGCTTGATAAAGGGTTCATTTGAGATTTGCTAAAAAAATATAAATAATTTATTTAAATGGTTGCAAAAAACCACCGGAATTTAAATTTGCAATAAACAAAGAAAAAACATAAGTTATTTGGAAACTTGCATAGAAATACGCCTTTTGATATTCTTAAGATTCTCTTAAAATTTGGTTAAATATATTAACTAGTTTATGAATTATTCTATTTGTTTATTAAAATGTGTGTTTTTGCAACCTAAAAAACGCGGCTGTTGCTGCCATAGCAGAGAAATTTATAAGAGCTCATTTTTTTCGTCTTGATCTATATTTTCAAAATATTCAATTGGAAATCTAAATTTCAAAAATCCTCTCCCCTAAAATGGAGTTTAAAAATTGTCTAATTTGTTTATAAGGTTTTTCGTTAATAACATTACAAGGAATAAATTTATTTTAATCTCGTTTTGACATTCGTTTTCCTGGTAATGTTTCACGAATTTAAAAAAAAAACAAGTTGACCTAGGACCATTTTCAATCACCATTTTTAAAAAATTCACCATTCATTTATTTATCAACATAAAGACTTGAAATTGCACTGAAACTTTTTGAAAAATATCTTTTCTTTTTACCTAAACGTGGATTTTAAAAAGGCTTCAACCTGAAACGTATTACTTTGCTCTTTTTTTTTATTTGACTGACAGACAAACAGAGTGAAACAAGCATCTACGTAAGATTGCAGGTAAGAATACTGTAGGGAAGAATTTCAACGCGTCTTTTTCTTGTTGAACGTACGCAAAATTTCTCGCAAGTGGTATATTTGAAGGTGTTTAAAAAACAAGAACTAATCCTACACTAAGAAAAATGGTTTACAGCAGGACTTGATACAACTAATTTTTTTTTATAACTTCTCTTGTTTTATTCTGTAAATACTATAATTGTTCCATTTAATTGATATAACATGGTTATTTTGTCGTCTTCAGTAAAATTAAAATAATTGGTTGTGGCAACGTAAAAGGTCCAGTCTTGTTATTTCTTCTTCCTCTTTCAATTCTCTCTCCTCTTTACCCATTTTATCCCATAAGCCTCACCCTCATGTATCTCATATTTTTCCTATATTACCTTCTATTCTCTAGGGTAGTTACGAAAGCATGAGTTTTTAAGTCATGAGGCCTCGTACATGCGTTTATGTATAACTTCTACGGAAGATAACTTTGTGATTCATTGTACCTTTAACAAACTAAAACTATCCGAAAAAAGGTAAATTTTCCAAAAAATTTTTGAAACTAGTCTCCAACCGCCGACCTGGAACGAACATCGCCGAACGAAATTAGCCGGACTCGGCGTACGCGTGTACGTGCATTAACCGATTGTCATTGTCGACTTTCATTACTCGTATCGATTCATACGGCGCGGGAATGAAAAATGGAACGACCGTGTGTCGCTGGAGCGTGTCAGATAAAATATTAAAACGAAACGAGTAAATTTCGATGTCGAAGTCCGACCGTATTGGATCCGAGGGCGACGCATACACACAGCCTACGTCGTATTCCGGGGCCGAATTCATTATCCCGGGGAGCCCCCGTAATTGACGAGGACCGAGGGGGCGACAACAAAGACCATCTGTTGCGAAACGTCGGTGGATGAATGGCCGTTATGAGTTATTATGAGGAAACACTGAGCCTTTCTCTTCGATAAATATTTTCTTTCAAATAGTCTGCCCCACTTTCTCTACACCTAACATTCGTAATTAAATTTATCGTCGTCGTTTATCACCTTGATTACAAACAGGGAACGGATTGTGATCTTCTGAAACACCGATTGATCAACCCTTTCACCACCGAATTCTGATCAAAATAAAACTACATCGACCGCACATTAATTTAGTAAAGTTCTATAATAGTTCGACGTAGTAGTCAATAAAATTTTCAAGCTATCAATGGAATATGTCTTGAAAAAGGAGTGAAATAATAAAATACCCTCGTTTATCTAAGAAACTAAGCTGTTGCGATTGTTAAATATGGCATCATCCCTCAAATATTGTAACATGAATTCTGAAACACCCTGTATGTTCAGCCTTTATGGCTGTAGGTACTCTCATGAGGGTGCAATCATTTTCTAAGTGTTCAAGTCCGTGCATAACACCAGGATATCAAGAAAAATTGGAAATAATTTGGGGAAGAAAAATTATATTCTGGAAGAATTAGCTCATGGGAAACTTTTCCTAATGAAAATTAAAGAAGATATATTCTAGGAGTATTTAAGAAAATGCAGATACTTTGCAAATATTGTAACATGAATTCTGAAACACCCTGTATGTTCAGCATTTATGGCTGTAGGTACTCTCATGAGGGTGCAATCATTCTCTAAGTGTTCAAGTCCTTGCATAACACCAGGATATCAACAAAGATTGGAAATAATTTGGGGAAGAAAAATTATTTCCTGAAAGAAATAGTCCGTGGGAATCTTTTCCTAAAGAAAATTGAGGAAGATATATTCTAGGAGTATTTAAGAAAATGCAGATACTTTGCAATGATTGTAACATGAATTATCACACACCCTGTATGTTCAGTATTTATGGCCGTAGGTATTCTCATGAGGGTCCAATCATTTTCTAAGCGTTCAAGTTGTTGCATAACACCAGGATATCAACAAAGATTGGAAATAATTTGGGGAAGAAAAATTATTTCCTCGAAGAAACAGCCCATGGGGAACTTTGCCTAATGAAAGTTAAAGAAGATATATTCTAGGAGTATTTAAGAAACGCCCGATTACAGGGTTATCCAATAGGTTTTCCTTGATTTTCTGAGACCATTAGACACATCTTATTAGTGAATTGTGAAACGTTAAATATAAATTTATTACCAAATACAAAAATATAGTATTTTATTCCAGGTATCCCACTTCTGCCATTACAGAAATCTATTAAATTAGTCATCAACATTAAAGAACTTTTAGGGTATTATTACTCTAACAAGTTTTGTAAAACTTTTTACTTGCTATAAGGCAATCGCACCAGGATTATACTCATTAACAGCATTATGACTATGTTCATTATTAATAATCACTTTATAAACAGTTTTGGAACTGCAATGGGATCTAAGAATTCAGTTTTGTTAGCACAATACGTAATGGATTATTTATTAGGTGCTTGCATTCCGGAATTAGACTAATTGAGCTTAGATTTATTAAAGAAATGTGTAGAGGATGTCATACGTTATATTTCAGAAAATAGTGAAGATGATGTCCTATAAGGATTTACCCTTTACACCTCACATATTACCATTGAAAAGTAATCTGATGCTGGTATTCCCTTTTCCTCATGGTCATGAATTATGGCCACATAATCAAATGGTGTTTTCTATTAGGATACGACCTCACTAATGCATGAATGCTAACAGCCAGAGTTTGATTTAGTTAGTTCAAGTCTCCACCCCCTAAAAACCACCCTAGTTCGTCAAATTATTTTCTACACTTTTATTTACTCAAAAGCATAGGGTGTACACCACTTGAAAACAACCGAATTGTGGTGATGCGACTTTGTTCAGTAATTTATAGCTTCTATGGATCTGAATCATAAGAGCAAAAATTTAAGCACAAAATTATATCAAAGACCGCTGCTTATCTCGCAAATCGTTTCCCTACTCTACTACTCAATCGAAGACGGTAAAAGTAGAAGGAAAGTTGATAATTCTGGCACTAAGAGGTTATGACTTACCTTACGTTCAACTAATAAACTAGACTGTACAACTGAGCTCAAGTGTTATCTAGAAAAACGGAAATCGACCTAAAACCTACAGAAACTCTGTCCATGCATCTATCAACGGTACAAGTCGCAGAATGAAAGGGTAGAAAAGAAGGGATGTACCTAAGAAGATTTCGAGATAGCAAAGAGCTAGAGATATCGCTATTTCGACTTACTTAAGCGTATGTATGGGTGTCGATTCTGAAACAGACAACAAATTAATAAGTAAAGGCGTTATAAACACCGATACGTTTCTTCATCTCCCCGATATATATAAACGGGTATAAATCAATTCCGGGCGAGAAGCGCGGTATAAAATTTCCGTTTGTCCTGCGGCCGGCATTTCTGGACGCTCATTGGATTTCCAGAATAAAGGGAGGGAGAGAACCGAATTCGAGACTTTGTGGTAGTATAAATGTTACTCATTTATTGTGCTCCTTCACCATCTATCCGCGGTTGTTTAGAACGAGTATAAAAGGGCCTCGAGACCCGAAAGGATGAGAGCTTTTGTATAATTTTTTCTCTCTAGCCCGTTACGAAAGGAATTCAGTTAACTTTTTGTATAAACGACGTTGCGAAAAGCGCCCGAGTAATTCCGACTTTCTTTCGACCAGTACTATTTTAACACGGGGTAGATGGGTGTATTGCTTTCAAAATTACAACAAATATTACACAAAATAGCTCTTTTACAAGCATCCTATAACCTACGTAAGAAAACCCTTGCGACTGTGCGTATTTACGTCCCACGCACCTTTCCGATTTTTCTTCCGAGCACACTTTCCACCATTCCTAAGAGGATATTCATATATACATACACTTACTCGCGTTGCCTTGGAGTGCACTCACTCGTGCCACTCAACACTATACAAAATGGCTAATTGGCGCTCCGAGGGCTCGTTCCGAACTCTCGCACGTACGGGCCCTTAAACGCCTCACGGGCAACAGAAGCGCCATTCATTTCAATTTCTTTTCATCTCTATTCATTTGGCGCTTAGAGTCTAGCCGTATATAAATGTAGAGGCCTGCGATAGAGACGTGCGAAACGATCCGCGGAGAGGTTAGGTGCACTTGAGATGGACTAATTAACGGGATCCATGGGGAGGTTCGAGCACATCACCAAATGGATACGGTTTGTATGAGATGAAAGCAGTTACAACATAAGGCAATATGCCAATACAATGGCTAATTTCCAAGTACAAATGATGTAAACAGTATCATTACTATGGCAGTCAGCCACGACCCTCACTAGCAGGGACTCTTACAAACGACTCCCACTAGCTGAGACTCTCAATCATTAATATGGCAGTCAGCCACGACTCTTCTAGCAGGGACTCTTACAAACGACTCCCGCTAGCTTAGACACTAGATCATTCATATGGAAGTCAGCCACGACTCTCACCAGCAGGGACTTTTACAAGCGACTCCCACTAGCTGAGACTCTCAATCATTAATATGGCAGTCAGCCACGACTCTTCTATCAGGGACTCTTACAAACGACTCCCACTAGCTGAGACTCTCAATCATTAATATGGCAGTCAGCCACGACTCTCACTAACAGGGACTCTTACAAGCGACTCCCACTAGCTGAGACTTTCAATCATTAATATGGCAGTCAGCCACGATTCTCACTAGCAGGGACTGTCACAATCGATTCCCACTAGCTGCAACTCTGAATCATCCATATGGCAGTTAGCCACGACTCTCACCAGCAGGGACTCTTACAAACGACTCCCATTAGCTGAGACTCTCAATCATTAATATGGCAGTCAGCCACGACTCTCACTAGCAGGGACTCTCACAATCGATTCCCACTAGCTGCAACTCTCAATCATTAATATGGCAGTCAGCCACGACTCTCACTAACAGGGACTCTTACAAGCGACTTCCACTAGCAGAGGCTCTCAATCGTTCAGTCACATACATTCACATTTGCATAATTCAATGCTCATATACATATCCATACAATTTTATATTTATACCATTATTTAATGATAAAATTCGTATGATGATAACATCTTAAGGTTTTTATGCCGTTTGGCTTTTCCAACAATTTTTTTTTTTTTGGACTGCATGTGCTAAGCGAATTTGGTCTAAGTCGTATAATTACACATCAAATTTAAACATTAAGTGCTCAGACGTCCGCCACTGCAAATGTAAATTAGGTATTGTCAAAATTTAAATTCCAAATTTTGTAATTACGGCAATGTTTGTCAGATCGGTACTAGTGGGTAATTAAAGCGAGTTAATTGAATTCTTTTCCCGTTTAATTGCCGTTGTTTTGCTTCAATCGCCCCTAAATCTAATTAAACGCTATAAACCTGTAACAAGGCAGACGTCGAATTTATTTACGAAGCAAATTATGAGATATAAATTCGAGTGACGTTTATATTGTTATATCGTTATTTAACACCCCAGAAATGCCTTGAATGTCTTTTATTACCATTTTAATTACTACATATAATTAATTGTAACTTATCTATCATTGGCAATAAAGACCAATCTCAACTAAATTTTCAAAGAAACTTTTAGGGACTTTTCATCTTCTCTACAATATCTCCCTAAGACATGTACAACATATTTCGAATTGAATGTGGAAAATTTGATATTTCAATACGTTTATGAAGGGGTTAATAGGACAGAAAAATAAATAGACCCCATGTCTCCACCACAAATCACTTGGACTATGTATAGCAATTGGGTTGCTGCAAACTAAGTTACTCGTAAATTCATTTCAATTACATCGTTATTTACGTGACCATAATCGATGGAATTAATAAGGAATTTATTCGATTACATCGGTATAATTGGAACGTAAACGGGTTGAGCCGACAGTAGCATTAATTTATCGTAAATTTAGTTATTGTGGATGTAAGAATTTTTATAATAAAATAACTCGCTGTGGCACGAATTAGAGGTTACAATTTTACATTACAAAATATTCATTAATCAGACCGTTTTGTAAAATTTATAGAATCGACACAGTTTACCACACATAAAACCGAAATATATAACAATTTCGGTTTGATTAGCATAAATCGATTTAGTTAATAACAAAATCATGAAGTTTAAAATTGATGGTGGTAAAATCAATGTTGATTAAAATAGAAATAGATTTAAAGCAGCGGGAGGTGCATAGTAGTAATAATAATTACAATGGAAACTTTTCTGGATAATTCATATTTTCATCGATTTTGCATGGGAACTCCTCCTTTTAAAACTACTACGATTTGATAAATTGTTAAAAAATATTTCTCAGGGGGATAAAACAATTTCGGTTTGATTAGCACAAATCAATTTAACTAATAACAAATTCATAAAGTTTAAAATTAATGGTGGAAAAATCAATGTTGATTAAAATAGAAATAGATCTAAAGCAGTGGGAGGCGCATAGTAGTAATAATAATTACAATGGAAACTTTTCTAGATAATTCATATTTTCATCGATTTTACATGGGAACTCCTCCTTTTAAAACTACTACGATTTGATAAATTGTTAAAAAATATTTCTCAGGGGATAAAACTGTAACGGTTATACGCTGTTTCATGCAACAAATAATTTATAAAAACCTTCACTCTTAGTTAGAAAAATGGAGGAGGCGTGAGTACACCCTTATGCGGCCCATTCAAAAACCCATCCATCATCCGGGGATGAAGGGGAAATACCCCGCAGGAATAATAAACGTTGTCCTGCTGCGAGATTAATACTGAATAAATACAGTAGGATTCGCTTATAACGACCCTCCGCTTTAATAATATTCGGTAGGTTGAATACACGTAACTTCAACCATTAAATCGATGTTAGCAGAAATAACAGATAATTAATAGATAATCCGAATTCGTACAGACGAAGTAGGTTGAATTATTTTTTGTAAGAAAACGTCAAGTATACACGATTACACAATGAGATTCGAATGACAAATTAATTTTTTCGACGACTACGACCGTTTTTTGACACATTTCCCGCCTACTCATCCGCGCCTAGCGAATCCCTTTGTAAGCGAACACACTTCCTGCCTTATCGATGTCCGTCTCCTTAAGGTTAAAAGCGGAACGGAGCGTGCCCTAGCGCGATCCACGCGAGTCCCTTCTGGGCCAAGGTTAATAAAGGCTTTCGGTTCAGCGGTCGCAAGGAAAAGTCCGGGTGAAGGGCTCTTCCGGCGCAACGATGTAATTGCCGACCGAGAGCAATTCGATATTTATTCGGACCGAGAAAATGGGGCATATTTCGCTAATGGGACCTCGAGAAATTAAATTCGGATTAATTAATTGACAATTTGTTAATCGAACGGTTAACTGACCCGCACCGGGTTTGAGGGGTGGGCCGGGGTAGGGGAGGACGTGGGGTGATTTAATTGAAAATTCGCGAAATCCAAAAAAAAGCTTAAAAAATATTTTTTAGACGATCATGAGGAAAACCCAACGACGTTAACATCATACAAGTTTACGCTCTCACTGCTAATAAGGAAGGTTATGGAAATTTTTGAGAACGATCAAGAAATGTAACGGTTGCATTATTATGGGAAATTTTCATTTGAAAATAGATGAAAAAACAAGGAAAACGTGTCGCATCTTTTACTCTTGGACAATGGAATGATAGGGGGCAGAAACTCATACAGTTCCTCTAAGAAAATTATTTTGTTGCAGGAATTCACAAAGCTGCGGAATATTCCCCAAAGATGCCTGTGCTGTGTACTAATGGCGGACGCCTCATTATTACAAATTTTTAGGCAAAGTGTTATACGTGTCTTTTTTTTTAGACAGTATTGTATACCGAGAACCTATTACCGAGCCATTAAATTCAAACTTCTTGCAAAAAATGCAAATTGCAAAGCCTGCCGCTGCTTGTTCATGCCGTCAGCTGTATCCTCTCCACGCGGCGTTATGGTAAGGAATCCGCCACTCTATATTAACTACCTTAAAATACTAAAAACAAAACACGAAATAATCTGACGTCCGCCACTGTAGTTCGTGTATATTCCGAACTTTTCACGCCATTCTAGTCTCCGTAACTCAATTATAATCGATCACATATACTAAGACAATATCAAAAGTATTAAGACTGCAGATATTAGAAGAATTACGAATTTTTATTCAACCCGATAGGCCGCCATTTTGTTTTTACTAGGTCGATTTAGAACGTTAACGAACTAAATGAGATATTTACCTAAATTTTTGTACCGAGTTTAATTTGAATTCGTTAAAAATACGCCTTCTATAGTGTTTACAGTTTTAGTTATAATACATGTACAAGGTGTTCCACAGGTCTAGTTGCGGGAAGAAAAGGGTGAGAACTGTCACATTTTTGAGTACTTTTTATTAAGATGCCCTTGTTATATTTCTTTTCCTTAAGTAGTTATGAGCCTTTGAAGATATTATGTACTAGACTATCCTTTTCGAAAAAAATTTAGTCACCTTTAACTAACAGTACATAAAAATAAACGTCTTAGTTTCCATTAAATTTTTCATTTCGTCATTTCGATGTTACAATTCATCAATATTTGAATTTTAGGAATTTTTTTCAAATAATCAATGACATAATGGAAATAGTTTCTTATGAAGCATAAATAAAGCCTGGGTATTATTTATAAGAATATGCCTCCATTTTGTCGTTGACTAATTGAAAAAACTACTGAAACCCAAACAGTAATGAAATGACTAAGGCAGAAAAATGACCAGAACGTATACTCTTATGTAATTAGGGTCGAACGGGACTAATTTTATGCGAAATACATAGGCCAGCACATAAGATCATCAGAGGTCCATAATTTCTTAAGAAAATGAAATGGAACACGAGTGTCTTAACCAAAAATGCTCAAAAATATGACAGCTATCACCAACACTCTTTCTGCAACACGACCTACGGGACACCCCGTATACACATTTATAACGATTCGAACAGAGGATTGTTCTGGCATCTAAGGACCATAACATAAAAAATTTCGGTCATGACACTCTCCACAATAGCCCATATTTCTATCGAAATAAGCCTAATAATAATGGATATGAGCTCTTATATTAAAATTTTGTTTTGATCATACTTAATATAAAACGTAACGATTTACTACCCCTTCCCATGAAAACTTTATATCTACAATTCGACCTCACTGACTTTTATCGACTTGTTATTGTGTAAAGTATGCTTTCCACGCAACTTTGTAGTATTTTAGTATATTCGCGCGGTACTTTCTCCAACAGTCATTAAAACTCAATGCAACACAAAGTATTCTTGAAATCTTTTACGTAACATTTGACAAGGAGTTTCCAATAATTTGAAATAAAATTTGTATGACCTGTAACTTTAAATCAGATAAATACTAATACTTGAATGTACCTTAGGTTAAAATACCATCTTCCTGGAAAGTTTATGCTGTAATACGCTTTTGATCAACATGTAGAAACAAATATTTCAATTAAATGAATAATCTAGATATCTACAAACCAACAAAGTACACAACACAAATAGTATTAATAATCTGTTTAAGATAAACTGAATTGTAGAAATGTGTTTTAGAAAATTACCGAAGAAATACATGTACTAAAACAGGAGGATTTAATACACCAAACAATCTCTAAATTGATCCCATTTCCCCCTTCAAAATAAAGTGGTTATAACAATCCTGCCTTTATCTATTTTTGTAGCATTTATCACGGTGTGAATTTCATACATAATCAGTAACGACCCGTTAAATCCCCCTTTATTATCTAGTAAACTGTGTCTGAACATCCTCCCGAAATTTCCAGATAAAAAACACATTAAAAGGCTCTAAATTCAGTTTATCTTACCCCATCAAAAACACAAACAATACGCTAACACAACATCGATCCATACCTCCATATGACCGACTGCTCTGCTGACCTAGCCTTTGTGATAAGATAAGTTTTCTCTCCGTTTCTGTATAAAAGAGAAAGAAAGAATCAGATAGATACGGTACGAAATGAAGTTATAAAAAGGGTGAGAGATGGCAGAAAGCATGCACAAATAATAAATCAGAGAGGGCACAGAACGAGGTTCGGGGGAGTTATTTGATATTGTGGTAGCCGGGAGCATAAATCAGCGATATTGGCCGCGTGTCGAGAGCGCAGTATATTTTTTTATCGCTAAACAACCACCGTACGGTATAACAAAGATTTAAGGTTGCAATTACGACGAAAAAAATTCATAAAGGTGGCGTACCTTTGAATCTGTAGAATAACGTAAATAATACAGACAAAGGATCTGAATTATTTACGTTCGATTACGTTTGATGGTATATATCGTTAAATATCGTAGGTATAGTCCTTCCGATCTAAATTGGTCCAGTTGAAAAAAAAATCCAAACTACCGCCACACAAAGGCCGAGATACCGATTCATAGGCGTGCCACATTTAAAGAAATAGAAAAAGAAATTTTATGACGGCGTTTAGGTAGTGGGACCATTATTTCTGAGTTGACTTTTTGACATAAAAGTTAATAATATAACAAAATAACTGAAATAAGTAACTAAATAAATAAAGTATCAAAAATTTTCATTATCCGGCGAAGATCACGAGGGGGTGTGAATAAACTTTGCTTGGATAGGAAATATGATTGGTATAGTTATTAGGACGGATGCTCATTAGTTGTTAGCAAGAGAAATGCAAGTTAATTTAAAATGCAAACCGAAAAAAAAGTGTAACTAATGCAAGATGAGTAGCAACTGCAAATAAAGCATAAATAAGTAAAATAAAGCAGTGTAAAGCATTTTTTATAATATTTTTTGTATTTTTTTTAATTTTTTTTTACACGTAACCACAATTGTCCTCTTGGAGATCACATTCTTGAGTGTAATTAATACCCGCATATGTATTCCCAAATTAATCCCAAAATTCATCTGAGGAGGAATCGAGGTTAGTATTAATAACTATAGGTTGAATAGGTGCGAAAACATGGTACTCTTTTTCCCCTAGGATGACATGACGAATAACGTTTTTCAAAATAAATTTAAAGGAGTAGTCATTAAAAACTGCGAATATTTTCTAAAACAACATTTGACAGTGTGGGGGCATAGTTATATCTTCACAAAAGACCCTTTCATGTAGCCCAAACTAACTTTATGGGTCTAAAAACGCAATGATAAGGTGGCAACCTTAAAACAATGTGTCTATGATTCGCTGCTAAATTGCCAATAAAATATTGCGGTTTAAAATTATGATTTTTGATAAGGCCTAATGGAACTTTCTTTGTTGCTGCATTTGGAACTTCTAAACCCTTTGAATTCATAAAACCAAAATATTTCAACAAAAAGTCATCTTAAAATAATAACTGCACACCACAGAATTCTAGTGACGACTAAAAATGAACATGTGCTCGGCGCTAAAATTTATTGGCCGTAGTGGACTTGTTCTAATACCCGATACTAATAAACATTTCATATATAGGCATGTATTGTACCGATTAACAACATTTCTTCGCGCCAAATATACGGGGGGGGGGGGGGTTAAACGATACGTTACATGAATATTCTGCTTTTGTATAGGGTAAAAACGTATTTTTTAAATGCGCTCGGTATAAAATCGGTAATTTTTTTGTTTTTTAATTGGACCAACTCTTACTACCACTTACTTATGGATGATTATTGGTCTCGGGGCGATCTGAACATATTTTTCCAGAACAATTTTAATTCAAATTTACATCGATCCAAACAATATCTCTTCGGTGGGGTAACTAATTTGCACAACCAGTAAACAAGCACATAAGAGGGGTGATACGACAAGCCTTCCGTCTGCGGTACACAGATTACAAATCCTTCCCTAAATGTTAACTCGATCCATCAATCAATCTGAGGAAGGTCGGGGATTCCTGCGAGAGGGTTGAAAGAATCGCGAGAAATGTGTCAGGGTCGAAGGAAATCCGTGTGAGCGCCTTAATGGGATTTTCGTAATGAGGTGACAGACTTTTTCGTACTCCTTGGGCGAATACGTCTTCGACCCTCAATTTAATTAGTCCCTGCCATTTTTACGAAAGCATAAAACGAAGAAAACCCAACAACCGTCACACAGCTAATACTGTTTATAGGTTATATCGCCCCTCGGGGGCATATATTAATTACACTAAGTGGCGTCGGGTCTCTCCGAAGGTCCTCTCGTCCAGGCCCCATTTGGCGAATTAAGCCGAGTAACTCTTACCGATTCTTCGGAATTAGATTAGTCGTCCTCGCTCGAATTCCTCGCGCATTACGAATTCCGAATGCAAATCCATCCCGTCCCCGTCGCCGATGGAAAATTCGGGTCCCCAGGAAACATCCCGGACCCGGCGCGCACGGAAAATGAAGCTGACGTAATAAGGAGCGGTTCTTCCCGGGGGACGACCGGGACGGGACTCCGATAGGTTTTTTGGCCCAGGTGCCCGAGCTGGATCGGGACTCGCTCTCGGAATTCCCTCGTCGTATCAAGATTTCTTGGTGTTCGAGAGCTTAAACTCTAAAGGATACTTTTTGATACGAGTGCCTTTGGAGGAAATAGGGAATGTATGTGTGATGTTCTCCATGTTTCAAGGACCGGAGGTGCATGTTACATTAACTTATTTATACACATATCCACATCATGTATGATGACAAATAAGCGCCCACAGGACCTGACTGCAACAAATATTCACTCACGTTTTTAAACCTAAGCTTTAAATTAATAATATATGCATTGATCTTTATGTATACAATTGAAGGCATAGCTAGAACGCCGAAAAAACGAACGAGCCGAACGACCTGAAAGCGCGGGAAGGACGATTCGTTCCTATATATTATATATAGTTATAGATTCATATCTGATCTTCTCTCTCTCTCTTTATTAATATACCGGGTGACAATTTAAAAATTTTCAATCGGATTTTGGTGAGAAACGTCGATTTTTATTTCGAGGGGGAACCGTTTTGTATATATTTTCAACACTGTCGCTTCAACTCTCTAGCCAGGATGAGTTCCACCCCTGAAATTTAAATAGGGAAACGGGGTCATGTGATATCTCATTTAAAAGCTTATCAAATTCTGAATTCGACGGTTTTTTGTTTCTTAAATTTGGTTTAGTATTTTTCGAGAAAATGAACAAAAAGTATTCCTTGGATAAAAAAACATCAAGTGCTAATTTAAAAGATTTCGAAGTTATATTTTTACTTAGGTATTGATTTTTTTTGTATGCTTTGGTTGTTTTTAATCGTATTTATTTTTTGTTAGAAAAAAGAAACGAAAAATGAAAAATATGGTTATGAGAACGATGACAGCACAGTTCCAAGTGTGATTCGGTTCGATATACCAAAAAATCGTTCCAGTCATTGTGTTACTTTTTCAAAAATCATTACCAGTTTTGTATTAATTCGCATTAACATACGACACTTTCCTTTTTTACGTGCGTATGTTAGTGAATTCCCTTCTAAACCAATGGACACATTAATACAAAAGGCAATTTGAGAATGTTAAAAGGTAGATTACTGCTTTGATAGTTTGACTATTGCAAATGGCCTGTTTGACTACATACAAAATTGTACCTTCAAACGCAACGATGATAAGGAAAATCTTTAATAATCTATCCCCCTCAAATCGCCTAAACCGACAGAAAACCTATCTGAGGTTTTTACACAACAGACGCCGAATATCAAAATTGCCTCGAGACGTCACCTTCACGAGAAAGAGTCCATTCTTACCTCTCCCGCCTTTTATACCGGATTATTAAAACGAAACTTCGTAATTGAAATCGATGCCTGAATCGTAATGGACTCTCTCTCTCTCTCTCTTTCTCTTTCTTCCTCCAGTTCTGCGGTGTATCCGAGAATTTCGATAATCTAGCTCAAGAGGAATGCGTTTGGTGTCATCTCAGAAAATTAACTCGATCTAACTTCCTCCGCGTTTGCTAAACTAAGTGAAAAACTCTTTTTTGCGTAATGTGAGGGGTGCAGGCAAATACTCCAAACTTGGCAAATATAGGCTGAAATTCGGGATACATGTGATGAGTCATTCATGAATGTGATTGAATATCGATTGCAGGCAAAATCTAGAAAACGTAGAAATCAATAAAGCTACAAAGGAACTTGTAACAGAATTGTCCCACCTTCGCAACTAAATATGGCAAAACGGACAATGAACCACTCATTAGACACAATCTATCAGTATTACTCCTCTCAATAATGCTGCTTGCACGAATGTATCGAATATAGAAAGGTTCCTTTAATCTCCAGGGATTATTAATGAGAGATTAGAAGCCTTTTAACACCAAGAAATACCTACTGCGGAGTTATGGTTTACTAAAGGGAGGAAAATTCGAGCACCACTGTTGAGTGTGCGCCAAATAATAGGAAGAAACATCAAGTACATTCGCCATTCCATATAAAGTTGCTGTGCTGTACGAAATAGCTTGAATGGTCAGATATGGCAAATACTAAAAGAAATGGGAGTGCCTCAACACCTCACCTCTGCTACACTAGTAGATCAGTGCAGGTATTAGACTCACTTTCAAAAGATCTCCACTTCGAACAAGGGTGTGTAAAATGTTCGTAATGTATAAAAATTGAAAACAAATTTAGAAAGCTTCTTTCAAGGTAGAAAACACGTACCTGTGTGGTAATTCGTATTAGTTACCTGAATTACCTTAATTCATATTAAAAGTTTAAACATAATTCGAAAGTACGACAGGAAACGATTTCCATCAACATTCACCTCATCTATAAATGATTCGTTTATATGCAATCCATTTAATAAGTCCCAATAAGTCCCGTTTATACAAAACTAACAAATTCGCTTTGAAAATTCTCTCACTTACGTCGGAAACGTCGGAATTAATCTATTCACGGTAATTCATAACAAGCGAGGGTGCGGGATAACACGACCGACCGTCGTACCCGCGACTTTATTCAAAAGAGTCATTCGAGTATGTACATAATGTGATAGTGTTTCAGGCGCTTTTACATGAATCTCGTTGATTATCTGGATAATAGACGTTTATGCTTCGTACGTGCTTCTATGAACGAAATTCGAAATGGAATGAATTTCGACACTTAACTGAGTATTTCCAGAGGAGAAAAGGAGGAGAAAACAGCAAGGAAACGTCGAGGTTTTACATTAGGCGATCTGTATGCTTTACAAAGGGTTGATAGATAGCATGGTTTGCGAGCTTTCATTATTTTCACTATGTAATGTGCCTTATACGACGCCAGAGACCGAAGACAACAACCTGGAAGTCCTGCCTTCCGCTCGAACTTTTTCATCGTTATCAGTCTGCTGCATAAATCCACGGCGTTCGCATTATGGTGATTTATCGTGTGATTATAGTGATTATGTCGAGGTTCATTTTGCGCTATGCGGTCGAAGTGTTCGGGAAGTCTTATGAAAGCCAGGAAACTTTTATGGTTTCCGAAATGTTATTTATTGTGGGCTAAAGTTTTTGGTTCTTATGACGCGAAAAACATAAATCGTAGAAACAATGTTATTGGCTAGTCAATCAGTCTCATTGTGAAATAACGAATGAAACTTCAACACAAGTTAACCAACTAAAAAATTGTATACAGACTTGTCATTTCTTTGAACAGGATCGAAAAAAATGTGGCCATAATTCACAGTTCACCTTTTCCTGGAAATTTTTATAAGCCTTGTTGGCTCTAATGTGGCCTTACACATAGACAGAAACTATCACTATAATCACTAAAGTGATAATATGTCGCGATGGCATGATACATCTTACACAGTAGATAAACAAAGCGGTTTTTGATCCATTTCCCTCCGGCGCGGGGTCAGTTGTGCCACGATGACGTCATCTAAATTAGTTTACAAGAAGTGATCGACAATCTAGAGGCCTCTAATTAAGATGCCCCGTTGATGAGTATCTGCCCCCCGCCCCGGTGGCCATTAGTCAGGCATACCACCCCCTTCCTCTAGATTGTCGATCGCTTCTTGTAAATTAATTAGGAGAACGTCATCTTGCCTCCCCTGACCCCTCGCCAGGGGAAGGGAATCAGAACCCGCTTTATTTATCTACTGACCACTATTAGAAATTTTCTTGGGCGCCGTAATAATAAGATAAAAATACCGTGAAACCCAATAACGCCAGGACGTAAACGTCTTCCGTTCCCGTACGAAATTCCTCAATGTCCTCGGGAGCGGAATCTAATTTCGGGAGGCTGTCTCTCCAGAAACAACACGCGCACGCACACACACACGTACAGAGATCGGATCCCGTTCGGTTCAGGGACCTCGAGTCCATCTATAACGTACCACCCCCGGCGGCGATGTTATTTGCAAGAAAGTCCGGGAAACGTGCCCGGAATGCCCCCGGGCCGCCCACCCCCCTATGGGAAAAAGGGGACGAAGGTTGAGAAGTGGAGAGGCGACGTGTTCATAATCAACGCGTGATTTTTCACGATTCCGGGTCATTAATCTTTCCGGGGCGGTTATTAGATCGGTAGAACGGAGGTGAGCAAACATCTAGGGAGTTGGGATAGGAAGTGGGGGACTACATATTTTCGAACGGTCCCATTTAGCTGTAATAGATCTTCGAGCATCCATTAGTCGCATATTATGAGTTTTAGGTCATCGAAAATTAACGAAATTAAATGCAAAAGTTATACTCGAGTGAATTGGATCTGTTGTAGCGCACATTAATATTTTCTATTGTTTTTGATGTACCCCTGCTACTCTACTTAATGAAATCGATATAGATCGGTTCTTAAAGTAAAAACCATAACGGTAATTACACAAAATTCCAGTATAAAATAACAGATTAATCACCTTGTTAAAAAAACAGACGTGATAAAATGTAACGATCGTCAAGGCGAATAGATCCCAGTGAAACTTACTTGGCAGAAAATACAACAACATTCACATGAATTAGGGACTGGAAAATGTGCATTGAAAAATGGATGAAGTACATATGCACCGTACTCTAGACAAATACAAAATAAAACTGGCCAATATAGTCAGTTTTGGAAGCCTGAAGAAGATACTGGAAAAGGGGCAAGAACTACAAATTCCTTGTGTCTTGGTGTCCCTTTCCCTTGTGCCTTTCTGAATTCTGATTCATATTCTGAATCTATGCATATTTTTCCACAATATATATTTAAGTGATTTTGTAGATGTATTATGTACATGTCTTAAAGATACTTCACCCTCGCCATAAACAGTATAGGCAGGTACCTTTTCCTTAAGACAAATGCTAGAAAAATCCCGCCACAACCCCAGGAGGAATTCCACGTCTCTTCCCGAAATATGTGACAACTAATTACTTCGAAAACAACGCTAGCACAAATTCACCTCCGACCCTGACACGTTTCTCCGGGAATTCCTCTCCTCCCACAGAACAAACAATAAATATCCCCGCTATGCCGTCAGAGAAGTTCTCGCCTTATCCGGTCCGTCTGAACGGATAAATAATCCCGGTGTTTTCCCACTCCTCCCCTTTTCGGGGTCGATTCAATTTGCGCTAATTGTCCGATAACGAATTTGTTGCCGGGAATTAGCAGAGCGATCCGGGCGCCATTGTTTCCCGGGAAGAGCGGACCCGTTCTCGCTCGCAGGTGAGATGGAGGAACGAGGGGGAGGGACAGGGAAAAAATTTTGGGAACGTGGGGCACGGGGGAGGCGGCACGTGGTTCGAGATTTAAATTGCAGATGTCAGGGGCAGGAGTATAGTTTGATGAAGTTTCAACAGGGGTGGGGTGGGTTAAGGGTGGGTTCCCACGGGGTTAATTATGAAAGATATATCGTACGACGATATTCGTGGATTGAAATAATTAATTAGAAACACTTAGTGCCTTACAAAAAAATTAACACTCGAAAAATTAACGAGTAAATAACGTTTTTTAAGTGTCTTGAATTTAATTCTAATCAGCCATATTCAGTTCAATCAGCATTATTGCTATGAAGTTGTCAAACAGTTGTTTGCCCATCAAAGATAATGAAAATCCTACCGCTTTAATCATAAACAACGAAATATCCTCGTTATTACCCGTTACCCTAGTTACCAGCTTTAATTAGCTCAGCAATAGCGCAGCAACTTCGTCACAACAATTCCTGCCTAAGTATTATTCAGTAGTTTCAACACACTATTGAAAAATGAAATCAAATTTAGCAAACTTCGAAGAATAAGCGAAATAACGTAGGTAAACATTCCAATTACCTCCTCCTCGTTATCCTAATTCGCATACTAACTAGTTAAGTGCTCCCCCTTTATGCAAACATCCGTCTTATTGCGGAACATTACAGAAGGCTGTTTAATAAATTAGTTCCAAAAGCTTTACCGTCGATATCGGTTCATTGCCATAAATCACGTTGCTTTTGCGTGTGCAAACAGCGCAGCTCTGCGCTTGTTAAAGCTTTCCATCATACGACTAAAACCCTTTTATAATCATTCCCAGAAGGATATATCAAGAGTTTTATGGAACGTTTGACTCGAAAATAAACTATATTTTTGTTTGCTTGAAACTGCAAATTAGTATGTTGTGGCGAAAGGTACGGATTAAGACAGGCAGCAGAAACTACCACAAAGTACGCCAAAGGCAAACTACATAGGCTACTCAGAATTATTTCCAGGGTGTTTTAAAGAAAGAAAAATTCAGGTAAGTAACGTTCTTACTCTGGTCATACCGAAATTTACTTCACAACAACATGCCATCGGTAGTAACCCCTCGTTTTAATTTTTTACCATTTCCCTTAGGACTTAACACGAGTCAGGTCGTATTTAATTAAGTACGCTTAAGAACAGTCGATTAATCACATCGTTGTGTAATATTTTGAGGCAAAACTCCGAAGGAACGTGGTAGGAGCGCCCGCAAGCTTTGTTAGCTTCACACCTCGATCGACTTGGAAACTTCCCAGGAAAAGCTCGGGAAATGTCTGTTTTCTCGGCGGGATTTTGTTTCGACAGGTTTTACGTTCATTTTTGGACGTTTCCCCACAATGTAATGAACACAGCGGCGGGATTACATCGTTTACGCTGTCGTGCCTCTTTTAAAGTTGGGATACTTTTTATTCCAGGATAAAGAATGTCAAAAATATTGATGTACGTGCTATAAGTAAGTATCGTAATCCAGTGTGTGACGATAAAAATAAGGTATTACTTTCTTTCTTGAAAATTTGTAATTAATTTTACCCTTAAAAATTTCAAAAGTTAAGTGTGCATTTTTCGGTGGTGCTAACCATCCCTTATGATAAAATCGTGGAAATCATGGATTTAAGTGTTTTAAGAATTGAAATATTGTTCAATTACCCCTAAAAATCCCTTAGCTGTGAACAATGTAAGTAAACTTTTGTCCCTTAAAAATTACTGTCCCAAACTATGTTTTTAATTTTTTTACACTTATACAGGTCCTGAAGATAATTCACCCTCGTTATAAATAGTATTGGTAGGTACACACTGTCCTATTAAAGTATGACAAAGTTTTGAAAGTCACTATTTGCATTTTCTTGTCCAAGACTACTTTTTTAAGTTTTCTTTGAATTTTGATACGCGATTTTTGACAACATAAAGTTTCAATGTAAGCTTATTTTACTAGAAAACACCCCTTTAGTACGTAAGTCGCCACCCTCGCCTCTCACGCTTCATCCCTTAGGATTCCCTGATCCCAAATCTCTTTTTTCATTTCTATCGTTTTTAAATGATAAATCTATATCGTTACTTTGATTAAAAATTTAAACTTCTAAGCCCATCTTATCCTAGAAAAGTACCTCTTCGTTCAATTATTGAATGTATTACTGAACCATTTTGAAATATCGTGTTTTTAGCAATTTTGAAAATAGTCCTAAAATAGTTTCAAAATTTTTTCCAAAGGGAAGAACGATAGGGAGAAAAACAGGAACTGAAAATAATACTGGTTCAAAATTCAAATTGAACTCAGATTTTGTGTTCAGATTGATGGCTTTACTAGTTGAAGAAAGAAAGGTTCAATGATCATAACTAAAATCGCTTCAAAATTCAATTTTCAAAGAATGATTAGAATCAGTATTGGTAAAAATATGAAACTTTTAAAAGCTGAAGGTATAAAAATTACTAAAATCGTTTCAAAGTTCGATTCTCAAAGGATGAAGCAGAAAGGACTCGAGGATTAAAAATAAAATCGACTCAATTATAGTTTGTTGAGAATGGAACAAAGGATTTGAATTAATACGGTCTCTTAAAGTTGAAAACAGAAATTCTAAAGAATAATTTTTGAAATTCATTTCAAACTTATGATACAAATCAGATTTCCAAATTAATTTAGAATTAAATTTGACACAATCCTACTTCATGGGAAACAGCAAAAAACAAAAATGTAACCAAAGCTGGTTTAAAATTTAAGCTTCATGAAGCACAAAGGACTCGAGGATTAAAAATAAAATCGACTCAATTTTAGTATGCTGAGAAGGAACAAAGGATTGGAATTAATACAGGCTCTTAAAGTTGAAAACAGAAATTCTAAAGAATAATTTTTGAAATTCATTTCCAAATGATGGTTCAAATCGGATTCAAAAATTAATATAGATACAAATTTGACTCAATTCTACTTCATGAGGAATAACAAAAATCATAAATTTAACCAAATCTGGTTTAAAATTTAAACTTCGAAGGAAAGATTCAAGGATTTACAACTAAAAATCGCTAGATTTGAGTTTTTTACCGAATAGATGCAAAAGAATTCTAAAATCAAAACTAAAATTGAGGAACAATTTTATATAGTGATAGTTGTGATACTGTGGGGATGACGTAGGCCCAATATGAGTTTCAGATGATCAGAGTCGAGCGAAATGAGAACCGAAATTGGTATTGAGTTAAAAGGAAGAAAGGTCCAAAAATCTTCAAATTCAAGTATTTGTAGCAAAGAAATATGGTTATCATACGCCAACAGGAAAAATCGTTTTAAATCGTAACTTAAAGGAACATCAATTTGGGACAAGTGGCACATCTGCAACATCTCTCTAATGTGAACTATTGTAGTAATAGATTATGGAAATTAGTTGCTTTTGAAGAAAATTTTAAAACACCGCCTTCGCCAAACTTTTCCTTCGACAGTTTCGTGGCGCTATTTGGGTGCACGAACGTCTTATTAATAGCAAGATATTAAAGATAAGCAATAAAATGAAACATTCGCTAGAACTTGCATCGGGTATAATTCCAGCAACCGAATTATCCATAAAACTGTTTATTAGATGCACAAACAAAAAACAATCCGGCTCGCGTGCCTCTATTCCATGATTAGGCAGGATTTACGATAAGACACGGGCGACATTCCGCTCTAACTATCCTAATTTAAATCCATCCCTGCGGTCCCCGGGATCGCTTATAAATACACGAATCCCTCCCGCGACCCCGGATTTATGTGGACTTCGCACGACGCCGATGATACGGCCTTTGTTCCATACGAAATTCCGGCTTGACAAGAGTTCACTCCGAAGAGACAGGAAGAACGGAGGAGGCGGCAGAGGGAAGGAAGAGCGGACCCGGATAATCTGTTGAATCGCGGGCGGTTATTGCGTGAACGAGAAGTGAGTGAGATTTAATCTAAAGGACGAGCTATTTTCAGGTATGTGAGACACTTTTGACACGCACGCGGCTCCCCTGGTTCCTGCGAGTTTCAGCCGTAGGTTTTACAGCGGGGGAGTCGGCTTGGGGAGTTTTTGTCGAGGGTTTTAAGGGATTTAACGCAAACTTACTCGTGCGTAGTCTGTACTTGAGCAATCACACTTTTTCTCATGCCACGCATTTGTTTCATGAAATTCTAGAGTGGATATCTATACAAGGATTCATGAAACTACGCAGTAATAAAATGGCGGACGGTATTCATGTTCGCCAAAGGTTTAAATATTATAAGGACCTTCCAGTAAGACTTGGTCCAGTTAAAAAAGGAAAATATTAACCGACTTTATACCGAGTGCAATTAAAAAATACGTTTTTATCCTATACAAAAGCAGAGTATTCATGTAACGTACCGTTTAACCTACCTCGTATATTTGGCGCGGAGAAATGTTGTTAGTCGCTACAATATATGCCTATATATGAAATACTTATTAGTATCGGGTATTGCAACATGTCCATCAAATTTGAGCGCCGAGCACGTGTTCATTTTTAGTCGTCACTAGAGTTCAGTGGCGTGCGTACGCAATTGCAATGATTATTTTAAAATGGCTTTTGGAGACCCTTTGACGTGGACGAAATTAATAATGGTGTAAAGGATGTAGACATTATACACAATAACAAATGAGGCACAAATTTGGAAATTTTTGCAGAATGACTTACATATTCAGACACACCGTTAAATTTTAAATATTTATGTTTGTTTAAAAGGAGAATCACCGCAAAATTCATTGAATTCCATTGCACGGAGAATAGTTGAATTAACTAAATTACCGCGAACAACGATTTGTCGTGTTATTAAACAAGGTAACTTCGTAGATCATCAAGCAAAACGTAAACGAGTCGCGGATTGTAATACAAATATTGAAGATGCTTGAAAATAGGATTGAGTACAGAAAATAGAAATCACTTAAATAAGACAATTATCTAAGGAACATTAGGGCATACCGCGACAATAATCGAAGTATTATTTACTTGGATGAACCTGGCTTGATACACATGATGTGGTCAAATACGGTTGGGTAGATAATTCTCAGAATTGTGCCTTAAATGCACCTTGCTCGAGGGGGAAAAAGGTTATAATTTTGCATGCTGAAAATGAAAATGGTTTTATTCCAAACGCTTCTTTCAGCAAAAACCATCAAACAAAGTTGTGCTGCCTCTCATTAAGATATGAATGCCACTTTGTTTAATTATCAATTATCTTTCAAAGAATACTTTTAGCACAAAGGTCGTGATTCATAAATTTAGAGTCCAAACCAATTCCAGTGATTTTCCTGCACATCCAATAAAGCGGAATCAAATACTCGTAAAGGCCCACGTGGCTTCTCTCCAAGAGATTAACTATTCAAGTCAATTTTCAGCAACTGCTATTTTACGTAAGCAACTGATACAAGTATCGGGTTACTAAACGAAATTCAGCGACTTTTCGAAAAGTCTGAACAAACTTTAGTCAATTTTCCAAATAACCACGTGTGTAAATCAAAAATTGAATCTCGATTTCAAGCGATTTCCAAATACCTAATGAATTCTGCTCAGTCATTCATTATACCCACCAATACATTCACTTATCGAAGGTGTTTTACTTTGATCCTCCGGGTAAACACTTCTATAACGTGTGAGACTGCTTAGAAGGAACCATTCCTAGAAAATATACAAGCGATCGACAGATTTACATCCTGATGACTTCTACAAGTTGCAGCCCTCCTTTATATTACATTCACTGTTCTTCCAGAATTCCAATCAGGCAGAATCCATGTCTGCTCTGAACCCACACGTACCATCTGACGTTCCATGCGAATTTCACTAGTTTCACATAAAAACAATATTTAATTTGAACCGTGGATTAACTTGGATATTTCCATAACTCAAACGTACCCTCCGCATCAACAATGATGCCTTGATTTGCCATTTCCCAACTAGGCCACGTTGTGATAGCTGGCAACACCCGGATTTACACAAAATTGCCAGGAAACACTATATATGTGGTCTTCATATCATTTGTGGTTAACCCAGGTGAGGAAAATCAGTACTTTTGTTTTACTTACAATTTGAATTTCTGCTTTCCAAATGTTTACAAATCAGCCATTGTTCACGTCATAGAGGGACGGAACGCACGGAAAACGACAATTACGACCACGGAACGGTGTCTTTCGCACTACTTTTTCTGTTCCATTGGAATACTTCATGTGAGATGTCAAAATTCTCATCACATTGTCGCTGTCGAAGCGTACTGGTCCCGTATGAAACGTTTCATAAGGCGACGTGAAGCAATGGGGGCTCCCTACCTCACAGGATACGTGGACCAGTTCCGTTATTGGGAGCGTTATGGCTCTTGTCCTTTGGAACGGTTGACACTGTTTTTGCAACATGTGGCCCAAAGATATCCTCTTTAAGTGCAGTAAGGGTGCAACTCTTCATGGGCAGTAGGAGCTGTTTGGAGTGTTACCATTTCAGCGTCAACAAACGGCCGTTTTCAGTGCTACAAAATTAACACATATTTCGATAAATACATTTGACTTGGTTTGAATGTACAGAGTCAAGGTTAGATTGATGGAGTTTGTTTGTATTATATAAAAATATTTGAAGAATGAAGAGAAGACACCATAGTATTTCAATATTAATTGCATAATTAATGTTGGTATGTCTATTTATATTCTTTTCAGATGTGAAAATTAAGTGGTGAATTCACCATAAATCGACCTGTGTGCGGGGGGGGGTGCGCGCATTCGCCAAAAATTGGAAATGTTTAAATATTTATATTTCTCAATTTATGCATTTTCCTCACCTGGCACCTCCAAAAACGTTATCTACGGGCAGTATACAGTGTTTTCTGTAAATTCTGTGGAAATCCGAGTATTGCCGGCTATCCCAACGCGACCCCCAACTAATTTCTGCGAAGTCACCTGCAGTGGCGAAGTTTATTCTTAACGCGAAGTAACACCATATCGCATAAGTTCGTAGAGCTCGAAGTTTACTCAAACCCAAAAACTGATGTTTCACGTATCGATATTATGACTTGGAATAATCCGGTCTAAATTGCATTGAGTAAGTGAATTTCCGATTCGTTGAAATTATTCATAGGAGCACTTTTAGCCCAAAGTCGACGACACGGGGTAACCAAACTAACTAGCTAATCAAACATTCATCACGTCTAACATGCATTCGGTAAATCACCCGACAAACACATTACGTCAAACTTCGAAGCGATCGCTCGCTTCTCTCTCGGTAGCGCGACATTAAACATTAATGCTACGAGGATTTTATCGAGAGCATCGATTGAATTACGACCGGATCAATTGCGACTCGTACGAAACGATACCGGAGCTGATAAGTCGCGTGACAATTGTTTTCTGTGGCCGTATTGGTTGTATCTCCAAAGGCAGCGAGCCTATGATAAGGCTTATCTTTGACTGTCGAAAAAGCGCTTGTAAATACTATTAATACGTTTAGGATAGCGTGTTAGATGAATGGATTATTTATAGACAACGAAGCGCAGTAAAAATCAAGGAAAAGGATAACTCGATGGATCAGAACTAATACGCATGATGGTAATACAAGCGGCATCTCAACTAATGGGAATACCCACGTATATTCTATTATTATGTGTAACTTTATATGAGTTGCTCATACCTGGTGACAATTGAAAATCTTTCGATCGGGTTTAAATTTAGATTTAACGACGATGATAAAAATTGGCGAGGCACGTCGATTTTTATTTCGAGGGGGAACCGTTTTGCAAATATTTTCAATCCTGTCGCTTCAATCCTTTAGCCAGGGTGAGTTACACCCCTAAAATTTAAATAGGGAGGAGCTCAGTTTAAAGCTCATCAAATACTGAATTCGATGGTTTTTTGTTTTTTATATTTGGTTCGGTAATTTTCGAGAAAATGAACAAAAGGTATTCCTTAGATAAAAAAATAAAGTTATAATTTAGGAGTGATCGAAGTTAATGTTTTACATGATTTTTTTGTATGGTTTGGTTGTTTTTAATCGTTTTGCAAAAAAAAGAAACGAAAAATGACAAATATGGTTTTAAGAACGAGATAACAGTGTGGTTCGGTTCGATATACCAAACAATCTTTCCAGTCATTGTGTTCCATTTTCGAAAATCATTTCCAATTTCGTACTAATTCGCATTAAGATGGTTTACGATATAGCAAAACATGGCAATGTCGCATATCTTTTCGACTTTCATTGAAATATTAATCCTTCAAATTCAATCAATTTTAACAAATAAATTTTTTTTTAATCCAAAATCGATTTAAAAAAAGTCATTTTTTGGAAATTAAATCATACAGCACATATTTTATATTCAGTGTATTACTCGTATAAACTTCTCTCTCTCTCTCTTTTTTAAAGATTATAGTGGTGGCAACTGTAAGAGGTTCATTCGATTATTTTGATTATTAGGAAGTATTTTATTACAGTCATATTTAAACTGATTCAAAAATTCATAAAATAAATATTACGTCAATGAAAATATTTTTCTTTTAATATTGTCTATGAATGATGTGAAATCAAGTCATTATTGGCAAATTTAAAGCTCACAAGCTCTTCCATTAATGAAGTCTCGATTACAGTCATCAGGAATTTGTTTACGTAAGAATATTTTTTCTACTCTAATTAATTTTCTTCTTAAATTCATTCAATTCTGTGATCAATAATTGCCGATTCATTAGGAATAAAAAATCTAAAAAGAATAAAATAACTTTTTTGTCTTTAGTTGCGACTTGTGTAAAAATAAAATTGATATTAATACCAAAAACAGCTTTTCTAAAAAAATCTTGAGAAACGTGTTTGCCACTCTCTTCTTCCTCTCGATTAGGAAATATAACGAAACATATTCTAAGCTTATTTCAGAAAATATCCGTTCGTCATATAAGAAAATTTTAATTCCACAGAAAAATGTGCAACCGTCCAAGCCGTTCGATTTTTCCTCTTCAACGTTGCCTATTTGACCAACTGAAAATTTAACTCATCTGAAGGTTCTGTATCCTAATTTGTACTTGAAAATTAATACTTGACAAACCAGCAAGTATTATTCACGGTATTGAATGGATCCATACTTTGGTTTGCAAAGAAAATTTCTTCTAAAATATTTCGGGGGATGAGAAAGCTGCTAGGGGTTGAAGGGGTGATTTTGAGAAATCGCAATTTGCCTATATCATCAGCAATAAGTTAGCCATAAAATATGACGTTTGGTAAATGTTTGCATCTTCATTGTTTCCGAAGATATAGGTGTAGATGGCCTGACTTAAATATTAAGCCAGATTATCCCCTTTATCCCCCAAAATCGTTTTTGGCGTAATAAATTAGCAACAAAATATAGTGGTATAAAGAAGGCGGAGTTATGAAGTGGATGAGCTGGCTTAATAGACGTATCTGCGGACACTTATTTAGCAACACCCTGTATAAATCCTATCATCTTGGTAAGCGCAAAGCATCATTCCTGATAAAGTATTAAGCAAACCAATAGGAATATTAAGTGTTCAAAATTCCGTATTATTCAGGATAATTACAGATTTACGTGGTAATCAAAAACTGATTCCCCGCAATTCAGCGTAAACACAACCAATCCCACGTCATAACATATTCATGGATTTAAAGACGGTATACTCGTCGCGAACCAAAATTGATGGACAAAATTGAATATACCAGAATAATCCCATCCTCCCCATCGATATAGGCCTTCGCCCATATAGCCACGATCCCGTAGGGAGTAGGTGCGGACGAGGGTGGCCGGAATCCTCGTCCCGAGCAAAATTTGTCCAGGCCAAGAATACAATCCAGGAGCACCCCGGGATCGATTCGCGTACATGTGTGCCGCCCGAAAAGTCCCCCCTCGGGGCCGAGTCGGTCCAGGTGCCCGAGATGTGCAATTCGGGGGAAAGGTCGGCAGGAGGGGCGGGAAAGGTCGCCGATGTCACTTCGACGCGTAAATACATTCAGGAAGAAGCGGGAACGTTCCAGAATCGGCGTTCGGGTTACGGTTGCGTGCCGATAAAATTACTTATGAGTAATTTCGCGTAACACCCACTCGCACGAGAGCGATACCCATCGATTTTCCCTAGCGAAGGAAGGTCGTGTTTATTTAAACTTATGAATTTTGAGAGGGTACCTCCTCACTAACTTCTTAAATAATGACAGTTAACAGCACGAAAGTCGTGTGTAAATCGCCCGGTATTCGGGAGTATGAAACGTCATGTTTGCATAACGCCTTAAATGAAACCCTGCATGGAAACCATAAAAACGTGCTTCTTAAGGTATTACAATATTAAAAGCGCCTAAAAGTTTTTACAGTGCTGATATATATTTTTCCTTCTTTTTTGTTCTTTGGCCTTAGTTAACTGGTAAACGCAATTAAAGATTAAATTAAGTCGGTTTTGTGAAAACGTCTCACAATCATTTTAAAACGTCGTAAAATCTTTTCCATCTTCACCAATTGCCTAGTTTTAACGACCTAAATAAATAGTTTGGAAATTATTCACTTAATTCGTCGATCGGGAAATAGAAACAGGAGGGAAAGGAATAATGCCCACTTAATTATATTAAAGTCGAGCCGAGATATATAGGTATCGTCGTGCTGTTATGTTTCTTTGAGACATCCCGTAAATTAGCTAATAGTACAGTCACTGAAGGGTTTCACCTCCTAATTCCTTGAACCTCCATTGATTTGCGTGAAAATTAGTGAGTACTTAGAAGGTTCCTCAAATAACAAAAATGACAGTGCCGACTTGCGCTTTTACCCTGGGGGTGGATGCCACCCTTTCCCGGAGGCTGAAATTGTTTTAACAAAAATCCCCGGGGATCGATGAAGGGACTAATTCTAAGCAACTTTTGTTCTATAAAGTTTTTGTGATAAGTAATGATAAGTAAATATTTCTCGAGTTATTAACGACTGAAAAAGGTGATTTTTCATGAAAAAATGCATGTTTTGAAACGGTTTTTTACAAATAACTCCAAAACTAGACGTTTCCCCAGAACAATTGTTCTTACAAAAATGAAAGCTAGTAAAAACACAAAAAGACTGTTTTTTTTAAACCATTTTAGGTTGAATCTAAAATGACTTACAGCTACTTAATAGTGCCATTTTTTGTGAATACTCGAACGAAAGTATTCGAGGTCAAATAACGGAGAAACCATACATTTTTCGGAAAATACCTTAGAACACTTTTCAAAACACATGCAAAGCCCTATTAAATGAGCCCTGCAGTGAGCAGATTGCATTAAAACTAAGCGAATTATGATGAAAATAAAACGGGACTCTCGAATTTTATAAAAAAGAGTGAGAAATGAAACCTATGCTATTTCCACCAAAATTGAAATTTATAAGTCATGAGCTCAAGAAGTTTCACGAGGTTTAGAATGCTTGTCTTTGAAAAAAAAATACGAAAATTTTTTTAAATTTCTCTAAAAAGTCTCTTATTTTCATAACAACTTGAAAAGTACTAAATATACGTAAAAAATGATAAAGAACAACAATTTAGGTTTTTCTAACGATCATTTTGGTTTTTTTATTTCTGTAGGATAAAAAACAACCGAGATATTATCGTCAGAAGTTAAAATTTTATTGTGAGGATTATTTGACCCGAGCCCTTTAACCATTTAACTTTTAAAAGTCAAACGCAAAAAAAGTTAAAAGCAGCTGATAACTGCTATAACTTATGAAATTCCCTGTCATAGGGCCGTCTTATCATGTTAATAGGAGTTACTAGGAGAAAGTTAATTTTTCTATGAAGTACGAGCATGTTATAATCTGTTGGAAACTCTGAATTCCAGCAATTAAAAAACTACCGAAATATTTAACCGCTTCGCTCGCAGGCAACTTCATTAGGGCCCTGTCCCTCATTTTTTTCCAGTCGAACTTTCCGTCACGCCCGTCCCGATTAATTCCGGGCGGGGCTCCCTCCCCCAGGACCCCCGGTGCGTAAGGTCGAAAGGGGAGCAGGAGGTTCGAGCGTTGACATTTGGCGTCCTCACGCAACGAAGATCAAGGCAGAACCCGGCCGATCCAAACAAGAAGTAACATGGAGGGGCATGGATATTCATCGGGCGCGAGCGTTTGAAGCCGGGAATGGGGGACACGTCGGTACACTCGACGGTCAGGAAGCTGATATGTGGCAGCCTTTTTATGAAGGTGAGGAAAACTATTCGGTGAGTGCTTATGGTTAAGCCTTGTGGAGGCCTCCTTAAGTGATGGACTATAAATTTGCCCCTTAGTGTGTGAGACGAACCTGAAGGGCAGTTTTCCCCTCTGGAAATGTTTTTCCGAAGTTTCAAAAAAATTAGTGTCTATTTACAACCCATAGTTCCCTCAAAATCATAGCGGGACACCTCGAAACGTTCCTCGTCAGTAATTACGACATCGATTTTCAAAGAAAACACCCTCCCTCCGTAGGAAAATCGCTCGAAGAAAATCCCTCCCAGCTGCTGCTTGTCGAAGCAATCAATACTTGTCATTATCTACGTCTCTATTGCTGGTGTAGAAAGGGAGACGGAAAATAAACCCTTGGCGAAATTTATTTTTTGCCCCCAGGGAAGGGAGTTCAGTTTCAATACGGGAGTGACTTATCGCGACGGGACTTAATCTTGGACTTACAGGGAAAATAAACTCCAGTAGCTAAGTTATTTCGGGCTTTCGATTTTTCGAATTTTAAAAACGAGAAAAAATTCGTTGGTTAATACCATTAAGGCACACTCGATATGGCGTCGGTATTGATTAACGTATTCACACCTTCAAAAGTAATGTAGTCATTCCTAAAGAAGTATTGGTGTAGGTTTTACATGTTTAGGTGTGTAAATATTGTAAGTCTAGTGCAAAACTAGTGGTAATACTTCATTAATTTATAACGAGGCTACACTAAATCTCCTCATTTATTGATAGTTGTTAAACGATTTCATCCCCCTAACATAAATATTTCGCGCGATATCACTTATAACTTCGATATAAGCATTTCCTAACCCCTCGAATTCCCTTTTTCTTCCCTTACAAAATTCATTGGGATAAAAGTAGAAACGCGTAAAGAGCTCTCCGGCTCGCACGCATGAGGGCTTTAAATTTTTTATTAACGATTCAGCCCCCGGGGCCGGCCCCGCGTCCCGCCCCGAGAGTTTATGGCTTATATGTGTATGTGTGTATACATCGTAAAATTCTCCTACGGGAGAAAGGGGGAAGATATTCAATAAAACCAGAAAACCTCGACTATATCGATTGTCGCGCATCCTAATTTCGTTTCTCGGCGGATTTCTTGGCAAGTCAGGATCTCCATCGAGATATAGGTCGATGATAAGGGTTTGCCAAACGAGGATTACGTACTACTCAACCTGCACTGTGGTTTCCAAGTGGTCGCGTCCTCACGTGTGCAGGAAGTGTGTTTCGTACGAGCTATGAGTTACCGAGCTTAGAAATCCAGAAGACTCGTGGGGGGATTTACATAACATTCGTGGAAATCTTCCCTTGCGTTTATAACTACCGAATGGGAAATCCTAAAGTCTAAGCCATATTACATTACATTTATAACTAATGTAGAAATATACGGTGCCTTACAGGAGCGCTAAAAACATGCAATGAATGCCAATACAATTTTTTTTCTATTATTCATGAAGGGTATTGAACAATTAAGACCTCGAAATAGTACAGTTAATGTTGGATGGGACTGTGGCACTTGAAGCACTGAAGCACGTGGCACTGAGCAGAGAGGAGTCGAGTACGAGTATTAAAAAAGACTACTTGTGATGTTCTCCCGGGCGATTTTGCCGTACGAGAAAGATATCTTCCTATTGGAACTGCGATTATTCCTAAGTATCTTCCCGCTGGAGCTGGTTATTTAGGTACCTTTAAACTAAGTTTTTCTGTTTCCGTTTATACGTTAAGTTAGAATTTCCTTAGAACGGTTTGATCTAAAATAATTATTTTCTGGATAGGGAGCCATGAATGGATGGATGACGGACTAACCACCGGCACATTTTATAAATCCAATTGGGTTCTCGTTTTGTACATCACACAAACTGATTTGAATTTACAGCGAACGGCGAAAATAAAATTTTACCTTTTCGGCAGTAGATATCTTAATTAAATCGTCGGTGTGCGTTTTAGGATTTTTGTCGCGTGCGTCGAAGCGATTAGCGACACCGTCACCTTTGACGAATAAGTCAGCCTGCGATATAATTAAACGTCCCGTCTCCTCGTCGCACGCCCAAGTTTATTATTAAGTAGGACACCCTCCCTTAAATTAAACGACTTAAAGTAGGGAGAAAAATAAAAGCGGCTCCCTAACGAACTTGTTAATTTACCGGCGAGTGATAACGAGCGGATAACTTTACTTCAAAGGTCGGACGGGGAGGAGGTTTTTCGCTGACCTTCCGAGTTGTAATTATGTGAGAATGGAGTTTTTGTTAAGTAAAACACGACGTGGAGATGACGGAGAGTAAAAGTTTGTCGAGAGGGACGTGGGAATTGAATTCAGTGGAAGTGACGTTTCAATGAAAGTATTGAATATCGGGGGTGTTCCTTTAATATTTCGATGAACGTTTTAACACGATCCCTGGTCGAAAAAGAATACATTTTATGCTCTACATAAACTAATTTCCAAACGCTCATTCCATTGGATTTACCACCAATTAATAATTACCTCAGATTAAGGGCGTAATATATTTCTTAAATTTAATGAAGGACTGAGTAATGACGTTTAATAGGTTTCAAAGGCATTACTACACTGATGAAAAGATTATTTTATTTTTTCACAATTGGAGAAAGAAGATTCACACAAGTAGGTTTCACTTTCAAGGCGACGGGACTTGAAAAACTGGAAATAAAACGGAGACGGACGAGTCTTCCCGGGAATCTTCGAATTTTCCGACATTCTCGGTTTTCGATTGCGCATTTTCCGACCACACCGTACCAAAGGGAGTTAGAATAATGCATTACGACAGTCTTGGAAAAATTCGCGACCATCCCGGTTTTAAAATCGCGCATTTTCCGACCGCATCCCATTCGTACGAGCTTGACCGACCGATTCTAAAGATCACAAGAATATCGGCGAATTTCCCGACCTTTGCGACTTTCGATAGCGCATTTTTCGACCACATCGCATTCGTAGAAGCTTATCCAACCAATTCCAAAAGTATCGGCGAATTTTCCGATCTTTCCAACTTTCGATTGCGCATTTTCCGACCGCATCGCATTCGTAGAAGCTTATCCAACCAATTCCAAAAGTATCGGCGAATTTTCCGATCTTTCCAACTTTCGATTGCGCATTTTCCGACCGCATCGCATTCGTAGGAGCTTAACCAAGCAATTTCAAGTGCCACCGGAAAAACCGCGAATTTCCCGACCTTCGCGGTCTCCGATTGCGCATTTCCCGACCGTATTTTATTAATGGAACCCTCATTGACCGAATATATGAGCCGAGGCTATGAAAGCTTAACAAGACTTGTATATATCCATTGAAAATATTATTAGTTTTAGTTATTAAACTCATTTTGACGTTTCCACCCATTCTTCTGGATTAGTTGATCGGCTTGAATATTTTTCTTTGATTAAATGTGTTTCCCGTTTTATCTCTATAGTTGAATAACTAAACAATTGATAGAAGTAGAATAGGTTTGCTTCCCGTTTCATGATTTGGTCGACTAAAGACTTATATTCACTCACTTTTTAACATGGCGTCAATTTCGAATAATAACCGTTCTTTTGTTGTAATAAATTCATAAAACGAGTGAATAAATGTTACTCTTCATTACTTTTATCAGTGGCAGACTTATTTTTCTCTTCTTTTTTTTTGGAAATATTAATTCTTGTCTCACTAACTGTGTTTTCAATTGCTTCATCTTCTTTTTAGAGGCAAAAAGTAATGGGCATGGTTTTTAATATTTCAAATGTACAATCAGCTGCAGCTTCTATCAGCTTAAAATTGATTGTGCTTGCTACAATCAAGAAAGCCTGCCAAGAAAGAAAACTCCTTCATGAATTCGAAAGGTTCCGCAGAACAGTTGAAGCTTAAAAGTTTCATTTAAAACAAATATAACCTTAAAAGCGATTGCTAGAGTACTGTACATTTTAAACCATTTATATTAAACTAAGGGGCACTGCATTTTTTTGTTCGACTGCATGCGGAAAGCAGGATCGATCGACGCACGAAAAACTAATATTCCACGATATCGGCAGTAAAAATCACAACACGAAAACTTTAATAAAGAGTGAAGTAACGCAACGATAAATAATGAGTCGTGCTTTTTGAAATCCAGCTCCCCACATCTGGCCTTTATTATCCAGTTTAATTCCTACTGCTTGCGCATTTTAGAAACAATAAAATTGAAAGAGTATTGTTTCCGTGTATTACAAGTAAACGTGCGGATTTCCACTTTGTGTAACCAGTTTTCCCGCAAATAGGATTTGTTAACAGTAACCGATGAGTGACGATTATACTGTAACAGGCGGTTATAAAGTTGCTTGGCGCGATTTAATCGGATTTACTTTATTCTAACGGCGCAAAATAGATATCTACCTATAGCGAAAATTTTCCGCAATGAAAATTGCTTGAATCGCTTTCCTTTTTCATCCACGTAATAATGAACACCTTTGAATGGAATGGCTAATAGGACTAATTTCAAAGCCTCAAAATGCAACGTTTTCGAGGTTTTGAAATGCTCGAATTGCACTTAGGAAAATGACGGTAATTGAGAAATATGAACTTTCAATGAAATTGTGAGAAATACTCATAGATATACGGAACATCAAAATGGTTAAGGTCGTCGTTCGTATCCCCGTCGTACATTGCGATTTTTGTTGCAATCTAGAAGACGAATCAATGAATTTGTTGGAATTTTCTGATTAAATAGCTTGATTCAAGAATGAGCTTCGATTTTCAATTAAATTCCGGCATTATTATAGAAATAACTGTTACAAGTTGCTTCTGAAGATTCAACAGTGATTTCAGATAATGTATAAAATCGAGGTATGAGAAGACTTTCAGTACTAGCCTTTTATTACTGTAAATATTTGGTAATTAGCAATTATGAATTGTAATTGTGCTTTGTAATAGGTCAGCTCATTGAACCAATATTCTTGAAGCTGGTAGCATTTTCTGCTAGAACAGAGAAGTTGTCCCATATCTCTGTAGCATAAGTGTTTTTCCAAATTAATTCCACGTAATCATTACGAGTTAGACGTTGTAGAAGGTTAGGTAACGTAGTTATAAGGCATATTAAACACTGGAATCCAGGACAAATTTCAAGCAAACTCTTTTTCAAAATTTTAAGGTTACCAGCTCATCTCTGTATCGTTATATCATGCATTGTCGCGGCTCCGGTAACCACGTCTCTTACTATTAATTATAAATGAAGGGATCCGTTCCGCAATCCGACTCGACTTCATTAAACATCCATCCATCCATACTCGTACAGCGCAACTCCATCAGACAACTCCAATAAACCAACCGAAATTTAGAAAAAAAATTCCCTCCCCTTCGCCCCTCCCGGTTTGATAAATGGGAATTTATCAAACGCGAACCCTCTCGCGCACTCACTCATCTCTCTCTTTAAGTGATGACAACTTCGATCACACGCGTAAATTTTTTTCAATACACTCGGCGACTCCCCCACATTTTTATCGATTAACCCAGGGAAGGAATTGCATTAGCCTATATTTCGAGCCCTTTGTGAAAGGGTCTCTCTCACACACACACTCTTCCCGCCTCTTTCCATCTCTCGTCAGCTCGGAACGTTTCAATTTGCTGTTGCATAATACACATACACGCAGATAAAATTCGAATGGTGACAGACGCAAAAACGGCGACGAACACCCACGGGAGGCACGCGGGGGGACCTTTGATGTCGCCGGTATCTGATTTGGCGTTTTAACGAATGCGTGAAAATTCCAAACAAACACAAGCCTGAGGACCGTTTGAAGTTTATTTTTCTTGAATTCGCTCTGAATAAAATTCCCCTTTACATCCTCTTCACGGGCGATCAAAGGCTTTTCGCCGCGTTGAAACGGATAATTCAGATCTTAAATTCAATCGGGGTTACGAATTAGATTTAGACCTGAATGATTTTCTTGGAACAAGGGCGACTACAAACTCTGCCACGGTTTTGGGCCAATCCTACACGATCATTATTATCAGAGCAGTAGTATTGATAGGCTCCCATCTATCTACCCCAGGGTAGATTGATAGATTCACCCATGTGAATTATATTTTAAGCCATTTTCGGCCAATTGAGGTTCTTTTTAGACTCTTTTTAAGGATAGTTCTATGATTTTTAAATTTCAATTTCTATGATTTTTTAATTTCTATGATTTTTAAATTTCAATTTTAAATTTATTCCGGCGTTCCAAACTCCTGAGGGAACTTCTAGATACTTCATCTGTATGATTCAGAGTTCTGATATCTGAGCTCATCAATCATCATTCTAGATCTTTGCATCAATCTAGATTGGATTCCAAGGCATCCTCATAGGTTTAAAGTCTAGATCAAGGTCTAGAGCTGTATTTCTTACATCTAGATGTCCCTTGGAGGCAATTTTGGATGTTAAACGTTTCAGAGGAACCTCTAGAATCTTCCTTCCATATCCTTGAAGTTTTCTAACGTTTACAATTGAAACAAAAACGTTTGTAACCCATTTAAACTTGGGATCAATCCTGGACTTTCATAATTTTAAGGACCAGTTATACTTTTATTCGACATGATTCAGATTCTCTATTGTTTGAAATTATAATCAGAAAACTTCTAGAACCTACTTTAGAGCGTTTAGGGCAATCTAGATTTTTCCAGAATCCTCGGAGGATCACAAAGTTTAACTTCCACATTACTTCTAATTACATCAGAATTTACAGCATTTTGGGTCATTTTAGACTCTAAAAGAATGTCTGGAATTTGAATCCCAGAATATTTCTTACGTTCAAAATTAAAATGAAGTTATTTGGACCATTATAAACCATCTACATTTCCTTTAGATTTAAATCCTCGTACATCCTAGGATGCCTACAATTTACTTACTTTTAGAATTAAAATAGAAATGTTCGAAGTGTCCACCAACCTTCTATATTCAATTTTCTGGCGTTCCAACATTGTGAAGAAACTGCCAATTTTTCTTCAGCATAATTCATGCCTCCTACTGCATGAAATTATAACAAGAAATTATAACAAAGAAAAAGAAAGAAAGATGGGTTGTAGAACCCATCTGAGCCGTCTAGAAAAATTTAAATTTTTAGATCCATTTTAAATTTTTTATCAATCAATCAATCAATTTAAAAATCAATATTTTAACAAATTCCTTAACAATACCGCTTAATCGATTTTCAAAATGTATATGGTAAAGTATGTAGTTAAAAATTCACGAAATCAGGTAGTTAGTGGCGGAACTGCCATCCCTTGCCCCTTTCATATCTTGTGGCCTTACGTAAGGGAGACATTTCTGATGGTAAATGACGCTTTGACATATTTCCTGTGATTGGTGAACTTTTGACGCTTGAGCTGATCAAAACCTTGAATCAAAATCAAGCAAGGACTATTCATGTACTTTCACATGCCACTGAATAACTGAAAATCCCACATGCCTCCCCCTTTTTAATCATAAAAATTACACCCTCGAAATCCTTCAGGAACGCACAAAGCAGAACGCGTTTAACGGGATTTATCCATGGCCGAGTTTTTCACTACAAACAAAAGTAACGCTTGGCCCTTCAGAGCGGGACGAATAATATTTTCTTTCGTTTGTCTGAATTTCATCTTAGGAATTCTTCGAAATTAACTTTTACTGCTAGTATCTCGAACCGTAATTTAGGAACGACTCCCGGAGCGCCATGAACTTTCCGAACTTTAACGAATCTCTTGATAAGTGGGATCCGAGAAGTCGAAGAAATTAATTTTTCAGTAACGTTCTCAGTTTATTTCGACTCGAAAGCCGAGTTTGACATAAATACATTTCTTAGAAGTTACGGATCTGGAATAATTACCTTATTAAACAGCGAAATGTGGAATACGTGAAACGAGACAGCGGAAAAATCCTCCTGCGTGGAAATCCTGGAAGCGTTAGGCAAACTGCCTAAGGGAGAACTGACCAAAATAAAATTCAGTCTTCAGAGAAGTGCGTGGACCGTTTATACAATCAACAGCCTGAAATTATGATCTACCATCAAAGAACAATGGAAACGTATTGGCATTTCTCTCACATATCAAATAGAAATCATATACAGATAGAGGGAAGTGCCCATTTTGGAACAATTTGTGAAGAATTGCCAAAAAAATTCCTTTCCTTCCCTAAAAACTTTTACAAAATTTTCTTTGCGGGTGAATCTAAGTTTTTCTTCCTCTATTTTCATGTATGTTTCATTTTAACTAAATGCGCTACTAGCGGAGGCTGAGTTTTATATACATTGATTCTATCTGGACAAGATGGAAGTTGCGATATTAAGATTAGTACTTGATGCAAATTCAAAGATGAACCACAAGTCCCTTCAACTACAGAAATCGACGCTTCAAACGGGAATATCAAATTTCGTAGTTTTTCTATGACAGATTTGAATTGCCTGGTGCTACATTTTCTGCATCAATATTGTCAGCACCTCGTAACTGATTTTTAAGTGATACTAAGCTAAGGCACTTAGAGGGATCCAACAAGCCAAATTCTTGAACCACTGTCCACTAAATATCAAAGCAGATTTCCCTATGCTGGAACGTAGCAACTTTACAGAGACTTAAGTTGGAACCAATGGGTGGTGTTATAAGGAATTCGGAGATGGATAGGAATGAAACACCTCCAGAAAAAATGCAGCTGAGATTTGAAGCTACAAAAAGTTTCCATAATGTCATGAAAAAAATGAATAGTTTACCCAAAATTCGTTTTTGAATCTTCAACCCCTCGTAGGGGGTAGACAAATGTAAAAATCAAGAGAAAATGTAGAGAATAAATTATCCCTGCATTTCGAACATTAATTATTAAAGGCGAAAATGCCTTTTATTTGTTTATGAATTTTTTTGTTTAAAATAAATATTTCAAAGTTTTTTAGGGATGGTGACATTTTTTAAGGGAAAATGGGAAAGGGAAAACCTTTTTTTGCTGAAGATTTATTTTGAGAAAACTTATTTTACCTGAATTCATCCCCTATTTTAATCCCCTAAATGAACCCACCACGTACAAAAAGTGTTAAACCAAACCTACATCCCTACATTTCGTACATTTAAAGTATAGGCGGAAAATGCACCCTTATTTGTTTATGAATTATTTTTTTAAATCAATATTTCAACACTTTTTAAGGATGAAGACATTTTTTAAGGGAAAATCTGCTATACAAAATTTTCACATCACTTTGAGATCTACAATTTTTGATTCGACTTTAAAACCTTTTTTGCTGAAGTTATTTTGAAAAAATTCATTTTACCCGAAATCACCCCCTAAATGAACCCCCTCGTAAAAAAAGTATTAAACCAAAACGAAGCCGGAAGCGCAGGGGTTACGTTTTAGTACCAATTCACGCATCATCCCCTTACATGCCCTAAAAGTTGTCATATAACCCCCTCAAGTGACGAAAACTCGGTTTTAGTGTTAGAATTACCACAGTTCCATAAATGTTTGTTGCCTATGAAAAAGCCGTCAAACATGTAAATAAAATGGAATAAATTGTTCCCAACTAAAATTGAATTCAATCCAAAGGCACCGTAAGGCACTGTATTTCTTGAGTATCCAAAAGTACCATCTTTTATATATGCATTGCATTACTTAAATATCCATTACTGTGATAAAGTGATAACATAGTGCCATCACAAAAGAGAAGAACCATTATAGGCAAAATTATTTCGTCAAGCTTCTAAAAACCTCAGGGAAAACTAACGAAGGGAATAAAAGGACCATCCATTGCCCAAACCCCTAGTCAAGGTTTAAGTAGTAGTGGCACTTAAGAGCCCAAACAAAAGAATAAAACGCCCCATAACATGACTGAAAAATGGAGATGCGAACAAAAGCAGAAAAGCAGTCGGTACGTTCCATAATTCAACCCCCATCAATTTTTATACTCCTTGGCAATTCGTCCCACCTAAACTAGTTTAAGTGACGAATAAAACAGACACACAGTAAAATAAGTAAAATATCCCTACACACACGGAATTCGGATTAAATCCGCAGATGTGACGAGTCGAGCGCGAACGTAAAATCTCGTCGCCACCTTGGAAAATGTGCCGGAAAAGCGTAAAAACTTCCCGTTAGGTAAGAGCGAGAAAATGGGAACCTTCCGCCGTGGAGGGGATTGGCATCATCACGCGAGGACGTGAGGAGAGAATGGAAACGTAACGAGATTGCACGTCGAGATCGTTTTAATTTTAAATTAATAAGGGATAAACAGGAGACCCTTTTAATATGAAATGGATACCTCGAGTCTCCCGCGGGGACGTTGCCAAAAACTAATTTAGCTTATGTTATTGCAAATTAGTGTTTGGAAGAGTCGGATGTAGAAGAGGGGTGAAAATGAACTCGAGTTTTAATAACGAGATGTATTGGAGTAATCGAGGGAACGTCCATTACGCCAATGGCAGAACAAGCAAAATAATTTACGTTAAGAGCGAAATACTTATGAAAATTACAATTAAGGTAGAGACTAAGTGAAAATACAGGGTGAAATAACTGAAATTTCGCGCGTTATTTTCATCCCTTCCATTGCTGGTATTGTTCCAATGCTGTGGACTGTACGATTTTTAAGCTGAGAAATTACTTCTGTATCAGTGAATGAAAAACGTCCACATAATGTTTTTTTAATACCACATGATATTTGCCTTGATTCTCTAAGGCTTCTGTATTAACTTCTATGTAGATTTTGGCTCCAATATCAAAGAATTATTATCCTTAAATTGACAAACAGTTCTAATGAGTAAGTAAGATGCAATGTAATTCCCTCTTCACTTGAAATAAAAATATCTCTTATTCTACAGGCCCACAAGGAGAATGCCTACATACACAAAAAAACAATGACTTATTTTTTAAATTTCTGTAGATTTAATATTACAATTAATATTAATCAAACATTGTCAAATCATTCCTCTCTAGCACAACCTGTATGCAGGAAATAAATTGCTTTAAAAAGTTATTACTTCATATTTATACTATACCATTATACACCTGCAAAGTAATGATAACGTGAAACTACTCATGTTGGAGAAATTGCGGCTTACCTCTCGGTAATAAAACAGTGTTTACGTCAAAACCAAATTGAATTACACCAAAATTTCTACACTGGATCCAATTAAGAACGCCAATAGGAAACATTTGAACAAACTTTCCACTAGCCCGTAGTAAAAATTCTAAACCCCTTTTTAATTTCAACCTTAACCGAACGACTCCTGGTTTTATCCCATAAATTAAATCAGACGTTGAAAGTTGATTACTCCCGAAGGAACTTGAGACGTTTCGAAACAGACGGATCCGTTATCGGGGGCATCTAGACAGCTAAGAACATTCACATTTGCATAGGGTTCAGATAAGGGAAGACGGGAACGAATCTCGAGGATACAAATTAAACGTCAGCTTCTGGTTTAACATCTTGAAGGCTTCACCTAATAACGAAAGATTAGGTTAAAAATTTACCAGGAAGACGGAGCGGTCGCTGGGTGAAGTAATTTGGGGTGGGTTAGGTTTGGTGGTACGTATAAATTCCTTCTTCCTCCAATAATGATGCACACACTAAGGTAGGAAGGTTTCACCTTTCTGTGAGGATCTATGCTATTCCACCAGATTTCAGATCATTAGACCCAAAGTTAATCCCAAAAAATTCTAGTTCAATTTTTTTGTTTTCAAAATTTTAGCTTGAAACGTTTTTAATATTGAAATTTCATATTTCGGAAACGAGAATCAACGATTCCCAAAAAATACATTTTGTTCGTACGTCAAACTGTTTAACCTTTTTTCCAAATTTTTTAAACAGTGGTACAGTGACAAGACGAAATAAAAACATAATTTATTGGGCTCTTCTTTAATTATTGCTTGGTAATTTTTTGATGCCATTGCAATCAAGACAATCTTATTCACACTTAATTAAAAGGGGCGATTGGACGTAATACCAAAAAACTTTTTCTTTAATCAGATTTTTTCCATTCTTCACAGAGATTTTTTTACTTTAAATATTAATGAGTTATGAACTGTTAACTTTTCCAAAAATTTTTAAATAATGGTGCAATGACGAGACAATATAAAAACATAATTCCTTCAGCTCTTCCTTAACTATTTTTTAGCAATTTTTTGAAGCCAATGCAATCAAGACAACCTTGTTCACGTTTAATTAAAAGGGGCAATTAGACGTGATACCAAAAAAAACTTTTTCTATTAATTTAATCAGATTTCTTCCACTCTCGGCAAAGATTTTTATACTTTAAATATTAATAGAGTTAAAATAATAAAAAAAATAAAATAAATTAATGTATTTGATTCATCTATTTTCCCTTCAATTATATTTGTTCAATCTCCTCTTCTTCCTAATTCGGCATTAAACATCCTAGCACTAGTTTAATTTCCATTATAGGTTTCTTTACATTTTTCTAAAATTCATTCCCTACTTCCTGATTTTTCTTCTTTTCTTCATGTTTACTTACTGAGCTTATTATTCTGCGTTTTCCACGTACCCTCATTTGCAGTGTGGCAAAAAATGCTTGCCACATATACCAAGAATAACTTTTTGTTATCTATTTGCAGGTAGCAAGGTGGCACCCAGCTACCGTTTTAGGAGGGAATAACTTGTTTTATTAAGCATCTAATTAGGCCTGTGATGTGTAATCAAACTGATTTTACAATACTTAAATGGTACGCATAAAATTACAATTACCAATTTGGTGGATTTCACGAGTTTACACTAACAATTTTTAAGCAATTAGAAATGATCTTTGTTATAATATACCTGTTTAGCGTCCTGAGGGGTTGTAGAAGGGTAAAAAAGCGCCTCCTATCTTTAAAAATTCATAATGTAATTTATTTTACTCATAAATGAGGGAGAGATGAATAGGTTGCTGGCAAGGGGCCTGCAGGAGGAGACGAGAGGTCGTCTCCCATTTTCCAAAAACATAGTTTTTAGACTCAGAGGACCTCAAAGCCTCCAGAGGACCTTCAGAAAAGCCAACATATCGAATTAGAAAATCGACCCTAAGACAATACTGTCCCATTATATAAATACTTCATACTATAAAATAAAAGAAATGTATTATATTTCTGCTTCTTTCAGACGTTTTCAATTACAAGAGCTTCAGGTTATTTTATGTCTCCTAGATAAATGAAATTTAATAAATGCGCCATTTCGTACACCAATAATACTTGGAAAATTGTCGGAAAATTCAGAAAGAATCGAATTGATTCCAATGTTCCAGATGGGGGTAGGTTTGTTTTTGGTTTGATTTTGAAAAACTTTAATATACGCAGCTTTCAAAAATTCTTTGATTTTGCACACCTTTGAATCCCTCAAGTTCAGTATGGTATCCAAAATTTTGGATATATACCTGGAATAACTTTAACGCCTGCTAAATCCTAGCGTTGAATTTTCATGCTTGTTACTAAATATCCTGCAATTTCATGAAACTGCTATGCTAAGTTTCATGCGATACGCCGATCTAAAAATCACTCAGATTCTTGTCAGGCAGCGTCGTTACAAAGCAATAAAGCGGAATAACGCTGTTATAACGTGACATTGGACGTATAAAAATAAAGACGACGTTATGTAACAAAAAAATGGACGTATATGATGAGGATTAGTGTGCGCTCGGTGGCGTATTAAATCAATCCGTCGAGATATGATCGGGGGTAAGAGGAGGGTAGGATGATTATAGATTGAGGAGATATGCCACTGGACATTTATAATGACGAAATCGATAATGTTTCGAAAGCACATCCACCGGGAACGAGTGACACCTCTTCGGTATCGTTACATAACCAGGAGGAGTAGGAGGAAGAGGAGGAGGAGGAGGAGGAGGTGGCGGCGGCGGCGGCGGAGGCAGCATCAGCAGGAGCAGGATCGGGACGCGAGGTCCGTCCGGATCGCGGCTCCTGCGGACTCTGACGTTCCTTTCTACAGCGAGAGGGAAAACTTACTGGCTGTGGAAGTGCTGCACATATCCCCCGGGTCCTGACACCCGTCGATGTAGACTCCTGACAGACATAGGTCAGAACTGACTAGCATTGCCCCGCATTCACTATGTTGTGTCACTCCCGTCTTTATCGTGCATTTCACGCGGGGGTTCTCGTTTCTACCCCGTTTCGGCGCTTACTGATGTCCGTCGAGGGGATGCGAGAGGGCGAGGGGCGCATGCTCTCCCTGACGCCGCCGCCGCCGTCGCCGCCGCCAGATCAGATGTTCGGGAGACTGGGAGAGACAGGAAAGAGGCGCGAGACGGAGAGAGAAAGAGACGGGGAGAGGATTCGGGAGAAGGTTTCGGTGTGTTTTTTCCCTTTCGCGTAGGGGGTTGCGAAGGATGGGGCCCGCTTTGTCTTCGACGTCGATAACGTAACGTGAAGGACACTCGTATTCCAGGAGAAGAGGTGCTGGTGGTAGTGCCGATACTGGCGAAATAATGAAGAGTCACGCTTTGTCTCGCACGGAAGTGAAAACCTCGCTGCCCGAACAAATACGCATTTTCAAACATCGATAGATAAAAAATGGTTTTTTTCAAAAATAACCTTTGTAAAATTGGCCAAAAAGTACAAAATTATTTCTCATAAATCCATCAATCGATCGACATTCATAAACCTATACAGATTCATAATCACGCACAGATTTTCCTAAAAATTTGTGACGGTGCATTTTTATAGATATGAAAATACTTGTACAATTCAAAACAAAAAACGTAGGTGTGCGCCTCTTAATAATTTAGAATTTTTATCTTCAAATTTGGATAAACATAATTATAAATGATACTAAAAACTCTCAGATGATAAAATTTGAATGAAATCCGATTACTTAAGAAAAAAACATAATTAGAAAGGAAGAAAAAGTGAAAAAACTCGAAAAAATGGCAAAGTTTAAAATCCTGTATCTCGCTCAATTTCTATCGCAGAGACTTTTATTACCCGCCATTTTATCAGAAATTTGATAAACTTTCTGTTCTGTGAAGCGATACCTATACCTAAACCCACTCAGAAAAAAGTTAATGAGAAAAACAACATTTCACTTTTTTTGTTATGGTTTTTTGAAATTATTTCAACAAAAAATAAAAAAGTTAGACTTCCTAAAATACTACTTCGATAGGAATTTTAATTTCCTACAAAAAGTCCCTCACAAATTTTAACTAAAAATGCACAGTTTTCGAGTTATGGTCAAAAAACTAAAAACTGACCAAACTTACCCCGTTCTGAAAATCGAACTCCATGGTTTTACCTTCTTTATGTATGAAATTATAAAATAACCTAAACGTTTTAGTTCCTTATTGTATAACACAATCAATAGCTTAATTGAGGATTCCCGCCATCACCGAATTTCAATAGGCAAAAGACAATGATATGACTTCTGGATGACATTTCAACAAAGGGCCAGTCCGGTCCTGAACTTCGTTTAATGGCGATTTAGACATATTTTTCTGATTGGCCAAAGACTAGAAAATTACGTAATCAGTCTAGACGAGAGGCTAAGTCAGTAAAGAGAAGGGCCATGTTGATTTGAGGGCGGCTTGAAATAGGACGTTAAGGGAGAATTACGTTAAGCTATCAGAGGTTCACTGAAAGAACTATTTTGTGATTTAGTCGTAACATTCCAACTTAGTCTTTAAAATTTTGATTTTGTAAATTTGAGTTCGTGTGGGCCTTTTCGTGTCTCGAAATTTGATATGAGCTGTGGAACTGTCCTTGCGACATTAAAAGGGCTGCACATCCACCTTGGATGATACCCGAGGGTGCGTACCCTTGTCATAAGTGGCGGCGGTGCTTCGAGAACCCGGGCTAAGTATGATATTTTAAAATTAAATCACTTTTCACTAGTCATTTGAAGGGGTATTTGCTTTAATAACGGGCCACATAGAAAAGTCATTGCATAGAAATGTGATTTAGGCATCCTAGTCGGAATTTTAGTGAGTGAAATGGGTGAAAAATAGGAGTGGAATTTATTTAACCATGCTCGAAATAGAAACTTTATAACTGGCAGGATTACAGCCTAAGCTCTAAGATGGTTGAGAAAATCGACTTTTTCTTTCAGAGGGGTGGAAAATAGGGGTGGAATTTATTTCACAGTGTCCAGACCTGTAAATTTGTTAAATAATAATATATGCTGGTTAAGTAAATGGCAACACCTCAATGACAAAAAAAAATAGCAAAAATTGTTATCTGTCTTCTATTCAAGGGACTACATTTCAATAGTATCGTCACTTTTAACACTTAGATTTGTTGTTGTGTGAGCAATTTGTTTTTAAATATGTCGCGGCTTGAAAGTACCTCAAATACTACTATATATGCATACGTTTAGTATGCACAACGAACAGAGTCCAAATATCCCAACCCATTCCCTCTTCCCTCAACCCTACGTCCCTCGTTTCACCCCCATAAACCCTAAAATTCCCTTTTAAAAGCACCCAATCATGAATCGCAAGGGCCTCCGATTCCTCTGATAAATTACCATTCTGGCGTTATATTATTGTGATACTCGTCAGATTTACTCCCTTGCAAACGTCTGCCGTTTTCGAGCAGAACGTTCGGGATTAAAGAGGGGAAAGTTTCGCGGCAATAAAGGAGACGGCGGTGCTGATTACGACAAATTAGGGCTTCCGGGATGCATCCCACTTGTAGGCAGGAGCGCTAGAGCACCGACGTGTGCGCTCCCGTGGGGGAAGTTTTCGAGGCTACCGCGGTGAATTACATCCAGGTATTTCGTGTACTAATTATTTTTCGCAAGTAGCACTTAGCGTAGATGAGTAAAGGTGGAAATTATGGTAATGCTGATGTTACAAATTATATATGTGCAATTTAAATTAGATACTTACAATTGATACAATTACTTCATACAAATATTGATTTGATGGTAAAAATTATGAATTTTTTTTCTTGGGATGGTATAAGGCCCCATAATAATTTGTTTAGTAGGTACATACAGTTTTATGGATTTTATAATGTTGCGAATTAATTTGATTATAAAAACAATTCATTTATTCTGCGTTACATTTACTTATTGTCTCGGTATTAAATAAATTTCAAAAAAAATGAAATAATTAATTTCAATTAATAATTAAATATAGATAAATAAAATAATAAATAGAAGGCAAACTCTTGCTTATTTTGTCATATTAAATTATTTTCATGCTTATTTTCACTCTGAGCGAAATTTGTCATGAGAGATTTTTTGTGGGAATTGTGTCTTCTAGAATTTTCAATTTCCAAATTTTCGGTAAAAACATTATTTAAAAAGTTATAACAAAAAAAATCAAAATTCTTGTTTCAATTGTTTATAATTATTCATTCAGCGCGGGGAGATGAGCAGAAACTTTCGAATTTTAATAAAGATACCACCAATTACCAATTGTGAAAATTTCAATGACACGATTTTCTTCCTTCATTGCTTAAACAAAAATTTTTAAGGCCAAATGAAAATGTGGCTTAAACGAAATTCCCTGAAACACCCTTCAAATTTCAACTACAAAGGGAAGTCAAAACCTCGAAAACGAAGCGAATTTAAGGAGTCAAACACCAAACCTGGCGATAAGCCGAAATTAACTGCCGCCACTCTCCATATTTATGCTTTTAATTATAATTCTCGACCAATGGCATCCATAAGCGACATATTTGATTAAACCTGTCACGACCGGTTAAACCTCTGAAATGACGGTCGGATCCCTGCCGATGACGTTGATTAAAAACGAAACGCGGCGAAAAGTGATTCATTATAGAAGCGCGAGCGACATCTACCGGAAAATCGATCCCTCCGTTTTCCATTAAAGTTCTCGCTTCCATCTATCGCGTCGGAAAAGAACCAGACGGTCTATAAGAAAGAAGTAATTCTATCTCCTCGATTTATTTAAATATCCGACATATAAACCTCGATAAATCTAATCATGTATAATAACATTAGTAGCAATAATGATTAAAAAGTATATGAAGATTGTTTGTTTTTCTTGGGGCGTAGAACTTTGTGTAGGCGTACTTTCGGTTCAATAGGGCATTATAATATGTAAAGGGCTCGTTTCTTTGTTTCCTTAGGTACATTGAGTAACAGTTTAATCACTCACTACAGAGCTAGAGAAATAAATAAATAAATTATGGACTGTTACCCCCATAATGTATCCTGTAAGTCATTAAAAGTAATAAAAATCGATTCAGGGAAGATTGCTCGTTGGATCAAATATTTAATGTTTATACCAAGTTCATCCATAAAATTGTGACATTGTTCAAAATTCACTTCACGCATTTACAAAGCCAATTACAAAATTTAAAGACCGTTTTGTTTTTAAGCGAAATCGAAAATTTTATAGCATGACTAATCAAATCATAATAGCAGATTTTTGACCAAATCGATCAAAAGCAATCAGTTGAATTGGTGGAAGAATTACTCCATTAATAAAATGTGGCTATAATTTATCTGTAATTAATCTATTCTTCCTAATAAATATAATTGGAGCTAAAGCTCCAATAGTAATGCTATAGCCGTACCCATACTGTGTAGGACATACCCTAGGGTACTTATGCTACCTGTTTGGAATTAACAAAAAAAGTAATAAACACACTTCAAAAGAGAAAATTGGAAAAGTTGCCGAATCTCACTGTCTATTTTATGGGAGGTGTCAAAAATATACAAAGAATCTTGTTGAAAAAAAGTAGAATTTAAGTGGGGATGAAATTTTTTCACAAACTTTTATACATTTTTTCTAAAAGTAAAATCGTTTATATATCGACTTATACTACGTTAGTCCAGTCGATAGAGGGGCGTCATGTGTAATTTTATGGTAATCAGGATCTAATTGCATAGATCTAAGTATAATACAAAATATTTTATTGGGATAAAAGCTGTTAAAAATTTAACTCAGAAAATTCGCCGCTGCAGCACGTTTTTTTTTAATAACTAAGTTAAGTATAAGTATTTGTTAGTGACGAAATAGCTGGAAAATGACGTTAACGAATAACTAGTAAAATACGTTAATTTTTTGAATTATATATATAGTTATAGTAAGTATAGAATATTCGTAAAATATGTTAGAAAAGTTAAAAAATGCAATAAAATTGTATATATCTCACCATCTCTGGAATTTTGAGCTCATGTCAAAAATGTTTGAACCTCGACTGACATTTGAAATTCGACACACTATTACTCCGTCGTATAGAAAATGTGTGGAATATGCAAAATTTGATTATCTCATTTTTTGCAATTTTGGCATGGCATGTCACCGTACCTACATACCTACGTCATTACCTTTATTATTCGTACTCAGATTTTACGGAAAATCTTTAAAATCTGAAGATCTAAATAATGAAAATTAAACTTTATTTAGTCTAAGTGTAGGGAATTATCGCTGTTACTCGATGTCATAAATACACATGCACATTTGCGTTTAAAAATCGGTGACGTATGAGGATGTGACGATGTATAAAACCCTGCCAAAATTTGAAAACCGAAAAATAATCAAATCTTACAAGTTACGTTTGATTTCTTAACCAATATACTATGTATGTGTTAAATCTCAAGTGTTAGTTAAGCTTCGAACATATATGAACAGAACGAAAAGTTTGGCACTCATAATTACCAACTATGGTGTGATTATTGCACGTAAATTAGGCTCTACTTTCCAATATTCTACATATTTTTTTTTGAAAATTAACATTTGTACAGTCTTTCGACGTTTTCTCAATTTTACGCATTTATTATTGGGGGTCTCTTAGTCAAATCGACGCTATCTGTTAGCTAATTTTATTGCGAACAAATAAGTATACCTAACAAGTTTTCATATAAAGCGATCCCGGAGAGTTATTGAACGAAAACTGCTGCAGCCGCGAATTTTTTCAATTAAATTGTTAACAACTTTTTTCCTCATAAAACATTTTCTGTTGTATAAGAAATTCTTTGACAGATTCTGAATTTCTTCTGATATTTCTAAAGTTAATTGGTAATTTATCAAAGGTTATCACGGCTAAGAAATTTGGCCCTGCATGTGATTTGCCCAGTCGCCCAGTTAACAGCAGACAAACCAAAAAAACTTTGTTTAAAATGGATGAAAGATGATAAAAACTAAAAATCCAGACGAATCTGAACTTTTGCGTTTTTTTTTTTAATAATAGAAATTATAAATAATCGGTCGTTTTTTTCGTTTTTTCACCATAGCATGAAAATTATTGACGGAAATGCAAAACGTTGTAGAGAGGATTTGTAGAGAATTAAAAGACCTTCAACAAAAGTGTTTCTAAAAGGTGATCAAAACATTTTTCACCGAGAAAACTTGGAAAAACGGTTAAAATTGACCCTTTTTCAAAAATTCACAGCTTTGCCCAGTTTAATGCTGAAGCGTTAATTTTGCGTCAAATGTTAGCTTATTGTGTCTAATTTAAGCATGTGAAAGTTGGATGCTGTCGGATGAATAGTTTTTGCACACTTACGTCATTAACAATATACACCGAAATTTTGCAAAATTCGGCATATTAACCGAGATTTTAATTTTTCAAGCGATTTTTAGAAGAGGACATCAAAACCTACAACTTGGCTATCTTTTATTTTCATACACGTTTGGAGAAAAGTGCGAAAATGGCGCAAGTATACTGCTTTATACTGCTTGAATACGAAATGGAAAATTGCGCGTTTCGTGCAATATTCGATACCATTTTTCGCACTTTACTCCAAACATATATGAAAATCCAAGATAGCCAAGTAGTAGGTTCTGATGTCCTCTTTTAAAAACCGTTTGAAAAATTAAAATCGGTTAATCTCAGTTAATACGGCGAGTTTTGCAAATTTCAGTGTATATTGTTAATAATGTAATTGTGTAAAAACTATTCATCCGACAGCATCCAACTTTTGCAAGCTTAAAGTAGACATAATAATCTAACATTTCAAGCAAAATTAGCGCCTCAGCCTTAAACAGAGCAAAGCTGTGAATTTTTGAAAAAAGGGTCCATTTTAACGGTTTTTCCAAGTTTTCTCGATGAAAAATGCTTCAATCACCTTTCAGAAACGCTCATTTTGAAGGCCTTTTAATTCTCTACAAATCGTCGATGCAATGTATTGCAGTTCCGTCAATAATTTTCACGCTATTGTGGTAAGAAGGGGAAAATGACCTATTATTCATAATTTTTATTATACAAAAACAGAAAATGCTCAGATTTGTCTAGATTTTAGGTTCTTATCATCTTTGATCCATTTAAACAAAGTTTTTTGGTCCCTCTGCTTTTAAATTTTATCTACCAAAACAGCTTTTTTTTTATATAAACTGGGCTACAGCCTTTGGTATGAAGTAATCTTTATTTCACATATCAACGTGCAAGGAAAATTTATATTTGTCTTGATGTACAAAGAGTAAACATTCCAAAATAGAGACGAAGAGATTTTAGCCATCTGTGAAATCCAAAAATGTGCAAATTAGTGCAAATTAAATTTAACAAAAAATAAGGAAAAATTCTACTTGGGGCATAATTGACTGTAATGAAGGACTTATTTCAAATATTTTTGCAACAGTTTCATTACAGATACTGAGGGCAATGGTGCAGTATTGAAGTCTTTATTGGTTAGGATAGCTGCACTGTCTCCTCTATAATTACTTCTACCAAAGTAAGCCTTCACAATAAATCTCTCTAGTCACGAATTCTACCTCCCTATGAAAAAACCACGTTTCATTAAAATAAACATTATCAACAGTTTATCACCTAAAAACCCAGTCAAGTTCGTTTAGTACATATTTTAGTAGTAGTAGATATATGCAGTTATAATGAAATTACAACAACAGTTGTGTATATTTTTGAACCGTCCCCTATAGACATTACTTTTAATTTAAGCCGTCGTGTGCATACAAACCCACCCAGTATACCAGTTTCAATTTTTAATCCTTTACGTACTTCGGAAACATGAGTTTCCCGACACTCGTTTAGATTAATTCCTTTAAAAAAGGTATTACTTTTACGATTTCTCCATACCACAAGTTTGGGCGAGCAGATTGAGAACCACCCTGTATACTAATAGGAATAACGCAATTACAAAAATGTTTCTTCAAATTTTCCACACTTAAACCACGTTTCGTTTCAAATTTGCACCAAATTTTACTAACCTTGAAGTTCTAGCATGCTCGAGCAGGTCCCAAAGGGCCGAAGGGCACTCACTCGTTTAATTTAAATCGCGAAACTCATTCTTTCCATCAGACGACGTTTCTACCAGTGCCAGACGTTCCGCAACTTCTTCTCCCCCTGATAACACGACGAAGGATACGCGGAAAAATCGTGCGTTTCTGAGCACGAAGATGGATCAGCACCCGCACCCGCGCACGTCTGATGGAGAATGGTACTACAAGTCTCAGGCGGCGCATGCGTCGCTCACGAAAAAGCAGAACTGTGAACGTCCGACGTGCAGTTTTTTATATGGCAGAGGTGTTTTTTGTGAGCGAGTTTGACCTCATTTTGGGTAACGATAGTTATCTCTCAGCGTTTTTATTCATATTTGTGCGGATATGCGTATTTCTTACGAAGTTATGGAAAATTCTGGTAATTTAAATAGAATTCAGAGCAATTCAGGGCATTTCATAAGAAACGTGGTTATAATTACAACAGCCCAAAGTTAATGAAACGGTGAACACAGGGATTCAATCAAAGAAAAACAATACGGAAGATTTTGAAAAAATTCTCATTTTTCTGGCACGCAATGATCATTTCGTTATTATAAGCATTTGATAAAACGATTACATTTCATCATTAGTCATCACTAGTCCAGGCGATGACTAATGACTATGAGCAAAATCGCCTGTCAGCCATTCGTTTTTCATGGACATCTTCTCAAAGTCTCCCTTAGTACGCATGTGGTTATGCCCAATGTCAATTCTCCAATTTTTAAAATACTCTTAATACAACACCTTTGCTCAATTACCCTTCTAATGCACTACGTAGCTTATGATTAAACATTTACCAATGCCACTGGTTACTTCACATACCGAAATTTCCCCAAAACCAACCAAACAACACTATCCCCATCATGCACACCACAACCGTTAATCCACAACCCAAAGTTCTACGTCCCCAAAAAAAAGTAATCTATGTTATGGTACCTGTAGGAGTTTTGTTAACATTCTGTTTCTCAATTCGTCGACTAGATAATAGTACAAAAGTTCATGGGACAACACTTCAGTCCCTTGTAACTGGTCTTCGGCGGCACGAGATGTAAGTCTTCCTCGTCGTCCTCGTCGTCCCCTGATATGCTCATTTCCTCGATGCTGAAAGTGTCCGTCAGTTCCTGATGGTGGTGGACCTTCGACTCCTTCCTCGAGAGCGGGAAGAAGTTGACGATGTCTTCTTCACTAAAAACGATGAAATGGTGAATAATGCAAAATGGGTTCGGTAGGCGGCGAGAGAAATACGGACTATTACTGGATCCAATGGTGATATTACTCTTAATATTGCAGTTACTTTACCTCTTTGTTGATTGGAAAATCATACTTCGCATGCGCAAAGTACAGAAACGCAAGCGCATAGTGGCTAAGACTAAATTATGACACAACTGTCATAATCATCTTGTCAAGGAATAGATATTAAATAGTAAATGGTTAGTCAAACATTTTCCAATTAAACTACCAAATTCCTTATACATCGTTATATTAACACAATAACGGACGGACGTTACCGACGGCCGAGGGATTTCTCGTACTACACTGTGTCCGCCCTGTGATTTTAAAGCGAGGAATTTATGTTGGCAGTCGTGAACACCCTTTTCCTTATAAATAATTTTTCTTGTGATAGTTAAGTTCAAGCCTAAAGGTATATGGATCGTTATGTATAATAACAGTGCCTTGGGTGGTATTAGCCATGGGAAAGTATACACTTGCATAAATACTTATATTAAATCACTTGACTGGTTTAATAATTTTGTAACGAATTATTTAGACAGTATTAGAATAGGAAATTTGTGTGTGATGTATTCAAAATTTCCGTTATAAGCTGGTAGTGATTATATAAGCAGATAACAATTTGTTATCGGTTCTCAAAGGTTAATCATCTTGTTATTTCCATTTCTTTATGTAAGTACAATTAAAAAGGTGCCTGGTACCAAGACGTACAATCGTTTTTGCAAGGTTTTAACTCCAGTTATGTAATACTGTAGTTAGTTCGATTTTTAATTTTATCTAAATACATATGAAGAAGTAAATAATCCTAGGAACCAATATTTTTAACGAAATAATTTTTTTAGTAATCCAGGAACAAATATAACAAATTCCTAGTTTAAAGAATACAAATTCAGGATAAACTTCTAAACATACGGTAAAGATTTTTCTTCTTCCAAGTCGATTTCAAAAATGGCATTGTTTTTTAGTGGAGGAGAGTATTAGGGTGCTGGAAAAAATATTTTTAAATTTAGGAAAGCAGTAGTTTTTGAAAAAAAAATTAAATGTGAGAAGTTTTGCCAAATTTGCCGGTTTTCAAAGTGAAATTTTTATATATTTTCATATGTTATTTTCACGGGTTAAACAATAATAATAAAGTCTGGTTATCCAACTTTCCGCCACTATTCAAATTTCGTGCAAAAATGTGGAGAAATAAGTGAAAAAACGATTATAAACCATTAAATGAATGGAAAATCCGATGAAAATGGACATGTCCATAAAAATTTGTTAATTCATATGTGTTATTGTGAAATATCGTGTGAAAATTAGTGCGACACGTGTAGAAGACATTCCATGGGTGTAGAGGAATTGTGTCCTCTTATACTTGCCATATCGGTTAGAAGTCGATGAAATGGCGGTTCGCAGAAAAGTGTGGTTAGATGAAAAATAATTTTTTTCTCAAAAAGTAAAAGTAAAGGCGAAAATTGAACGCGCACATCGTTTTCTACGGTTTCTTATTGATCAGTGGTGATTTTTTGGTGAATTTTTAATTTTCATGTAATTATCCTCTTATGGAAAATCGCATTTTCAAAAGACTAAAACTTTTGAACGGATCATTTCCTAAAATTCTAATTGATGTTTCCGAACTAGTTATTTCATGTACTTTCTAGTCATCAATAGCTTCTATCAAAATACAACGTGGCCAAAGGTAAAGATTTGCCTCCTACTAATACGGTTTCCCATGTTCTAAAGTAAAAGAAGCAGATTTTTCTGACCGTCCCTATTACCTATCGTCCGTCTCCCACTGGACCAACGGCTGGTGCTGGTCCTTGGCACATGGTATCGGAAGCCTCTGGATAGGGATGAGGCCCGGCGTCGAGGCGTACTCCTGGTGCAACCTCTTCGCGTGCTCTATCCTGGCCTCAAGTTTTCTTTGAAGTTGCCTGGTCGTCGACGCCCCCGACGATCTCGGCAGCGACCTGCCGCTGCCCGCGCTCGACGTCGAATCGCTACACTAAAAGGGAAACGTTCGAAATTGGTTTGGTGTTAAATTTCCCTATCGAAATTCTGACAACCAACATATTAAACAAAATTTCGATGATAAATACGTAGTCATTTGTTATGTCAAAATTTCAAATCAAGGGTGTTTACATTAAATGCAACGGTAGTAAGAGAAAGAATAAAATTTTATTGGTTTCGTAGCTATTTTATGGATTGCTCACAACGTGTCACTATTGACTATAGTATGATATATCAAATTTTATACTTATTTTATTCGAAGTGCCCCACGGTTCTGTACTCGGGCTATTATTATTTCTAACTCATATCTGCGTTATCAAAAAGTATCAAAGTTGCGCATTTGACTAATTACAATATGTTACTCTACTTGGTTCCTACACTTGGCAACGTCCCTAATGACGATAACTGTAATGGAGAGGGCCAAATGAAGTAAGTGGTATTCGCCTCTTTGTTTAATGGGGGGTTATAAAGCATGCGGCTTTGCCAAGTCTACTCAGCTGAACTCACAAATACAAACCACCGTTATTCGATTTATGTATTCCTGATCCAATAAAACTATCCAGTACTAACAGTTCTAAAGGCGACCGGTGATGTCTACTCATAAAATATCTTTCGTTTTCTACCATTTTTCATTTACTGTTTCGCTTTCACTAATTCTCCCACCCCTTCCATTTGGCCAAAAACCGTTTTTTTTTTCACATGCTGTAGCTGTGCTTTGTTTCAGTTTATCCCAAACATGAGCCATCAATATTCGACCTAATTATCCAATGTTTTCACAGCCCAGTACGAGTCGTCCAGTAATAAACGAATTTAACTTTATCTCTCCACAATTACGAGGGTAATAGGTTTTATCTCCGGTCGCCCAAAAAGAGAAAAAGCGACACAAAACCGCTTAAAACTGCATAACCTGATTTGCTGAAAATGCTCGTCCGGGATCGGATAATGCAGACGTCCTCTGACATTTCGCGTCCCGGAAAAGTCCACAAGGGCGTAAAATGTCACGGAGTAGGGCGTTAAAAATCACACGCGAGGGAGGAAATAAAGAAAAAACGGAATTAGGAAAATAGGTCGAAGTCTCCTTATGGCGGATTTAACGAGTAATTGAACGGTTTTAATGACGTTTCGGGACAATTTCGCCTTATCACACGTTGATATACAGTGTGGCCCATTTGTTTTTGAGTAACTCCGTAAAATCTTTATTAAATCTGCGATTGCAGTCGTATGTTTTGCAGATTCTACAACCTAATGGACTTATTTTCTGAAAAATAATCCTTTATTCCTACAAGATTTCAAACTAACGAGTATTTGAAAAAAATATTTATGTTTGCCATTGAATTCGCCAGCTCTCACAAGAGCTGAACCAAATTAATTGCAATCTTTATAAACTTATGGATTTTACTTTCAAAAACGCTTGAAATTTGCAAGGCTAAGGTACACTTTTCTCAAAAAATCTATTTCATCAGGCTGTAAAATCTGAAGAACACGATATTTTAGTTATTCAGGAATAATTGTGCCACATTGTACATGTGGTACAACGACCAATAAATACGGTAATAATGAAAGGGCTAACATGCCTAATTAAAAATGGATGTTACAAATTTTAAGCCAAAACGTTAAATATGGAGAAACTCTTTAACTTATTAACCACGAATTTCTCGAAAATATTCCATTAAAGTGTAATATTGGAATACTTCAAGGAATTTTTCGTTAAAGTGTTAAGGATCTCCTCCAATTTTAATGTTTACGCATAGGCTTTTAAACGTCACTTTTAAATTAGATGTGTAAACTCTTCCTTTATTTTATTATATATTTACCATTTTATTATATATATATATATATATATATATATATATATATATATATATATATATATATATATGTAAATCTAATAATAGGTTTAGTTTTTGTAGGGGGTAAGGTGGAGGATACATTGTACCCCACACCAGGAACTTATAACGAAAAAGTGATTCAGTAAATTTTTTTTATAGAGAAAAAAATTGTGGATCTTACGATTATTCAATAAGAGACGATATTTGCTCAACCATTGATCAATTACTATGATGCTTAACTGAACTGAGTTTTGATCATGTATTTTCACTGAAAATTGCAACCACATCTTCGACGTATGACGTATGGCATACGAATGGCGTATCATGACGTATGGCATGACATTTTTCACCGCTGTCTAGACCTTATTGATTTAACCCTCATTGGTTAATAGGGTAACATTTATGTAGAATACACTATAGAAAGGTTAGGTTAGGTGCAATGGTAACACTTTTAAATAAAAGGTGAATTAATCTCTGAAATAAGTAGATTTTTGAAAAATTGCTAAATTTGGATAAGAAATTTTTGAAACAAAGTTTAAGTCTCTCAGAATTTTTGGAAAACTGCTGAAAATATGTGCGAATATGTGTAAGTAAGTTGTGCCTAAAATATAACTGTGATGTGTATTCATGAATGCTCCAATATACGTCTTCTGATATCAGGAAAAATGTGATTGATGTTTTAATCATAACTCGTTTAGTTTTTAAGCTATAAAGTCCCTCAAAAAACCAATTTGCATGGTTTTTTTTTAAGAGCTATAAGCCCACATAAATTAAAAAAATTTTCAGACCTAATTTTTGATAGGGGTTGAGCTGAAACGGCTTAAAAAAGGTACTATTTACAAACATAGGCAAATTTACACGGTCATATCCTACGCAATTTCTTTCCTACAGAAAAAAAGAAAAAATTAACATTTTTAAAAAAGCAAACTTACAATTTTGTACTCTGCAAAATTTTACATACCTTTAATATTTTTTGAGTTGTTCTGAAGGAAAGGCAATTTTTTGCAAAACTTTCACTTCAAGCTCAAGTTTTTTCAAAACTAAGTACTTTAAACAGGCCAAACTTCCCTTTCGTGTAATGCACTTAGTACCATATGTTCAGCTAGTCCAACAATACTTTAGTAATATTTCGAAAGCTGGAGCTTATGGCATCACATTAAAAATGTTATTTTTTAAATTATATAATGATTTTTCATTATAGCAATAAATGTTAGCAGATGTACCCTACTTTCACTTTCATCCCCCTTGAAGGAAACCACCCCGTCAATCAGCGTATGACAGGCTTTGTTTATTTGACTAAATCCGGGTTTCTTTCGACGTGAAGGTAACCGTACACCTGAAGGGCGGTTTCCCAACCAATTAGATTATAAGGTAACGTGAGATGTTCATAAAATACTCACGCTAGGCCTCCCGTTCTGATCTCCATTGTGATCCCCGCTGTCGATGCCGCTATCTTCCATATCACAACAAATCCAAATCCGGAATCAGAACATCATTGCCACATCACGCCGGGGATCGGAGGGAAACGCCAAATTTTACCTTGTTCGAGTATGTCGTCGTGGAAAATGGTCGGTTACTCACGACATCCCGTGCGGAAATATGCCGCGATATGGAAAAACCGTCGACACGAGCGCCGGGAAATAAGATGCGGTGCCGGAAAAATCAATAGATGGGTGTTTTCGGACGAGATCGGCACACGTACAGAGGGGACGTGTCAGATTCGCCCTTAAACATTTACATTACTCATACACCATTCGTTTAATTCAACCATAATCATCTCATCGTTTTAACGTAACGGACATGAATACAGGGTGTAACGAAACTCTTGTTATGAACACAGGTGATTTTTGACATCCCCCAGTTAAGTCCCAACGTATTAATAAACGTAAGTCGTAAGTGCATAATTCAGGAGTAAAAAAAGTGTCAAAAATTTTTGTGGATTATTTAAAGCTGTTATTTTGGCCCCGGCAAAAGTGAAGTCTAACTAAATCCAACGAATTTCTAAAAAAAAAATGTCCAATTTCCTTGCGCCCTTTTAGGCTATTTTGAATCAAATAACCCATTGTCAAAAATGCATTTTCTTATAACTTCCAGCATATTTTGGCAAATATGCTACACTAGCTGGGGAGCAAGGTTAAATGCCACAGGTTTTGGTTCAAAAAATTATCATGGAATGGACAATTTGTTTCTGATTTCTCAAATGCTATAGTAGAAGCAAAAAAAAATCAAAATTATTTCTAGAGTTTCTATAGTTCCTCTCTTCGAGAAAAAAATCTAGTGAGCGTTTATTAATATTTGCTACTTCAACCGATGTATCTTTGTTTTCTTTTTTACCTACCAATTGTTAGGTGTATTATTCATAGGAACAATTTTTTTCAAGTTGGAATTATATTGTAATTGCTTAGGAATAGGTATATTTAACCTACCAATTCATTACTTTCATTATGTCCGGGTTAAATAACCTCGTCTGGGTCTCTCAATGTGATGTGTAGTAGCTTTGATAAGGGTTCAAACTTATATATAAACCATATAAAATTAAAACAGTAAAGAAATCTTCTGTCTTCTGTCAAAAGTCTAGCAAGTGTCAAAATGCGACAAAAGCACTTTTGGAACTTTTTTTTAAATAGAAGTTCTACCAAATTTGAATACATATCTGAATAAATATGTGATATTGAAAATAAAAAGTAAAAATCATGTATTATATCAAACTTGTCAACGGCCGCTTGTATAAGAAATATAACTTGTATTGAAAGCGAGGTAAATAATTTTTATGGAAATTTGACTATTTCACTAGCAACGACAAAATTTGACATGAATATAAAAGAAATCGTTTATCACAAGTAGATTACTGATTTTGAGCATATATTTTCTCATTTTAATCTTGAGTTTGCCCTTTTCCCATTTAAATTGTTAAGAAATCGGAGACAAAGTGAAATTTTACCCTTGATATCAGTATACCATCGTCCTTTTCTTAAATTTTCCTTTACCTATTAAAGTTTCAAATTTTTCATTACAGATTTTGTGATTTCAACAGTAAATAGCTACCAAAAATAATATTGCCACCTAATTAAATTAAAAACCAAAAATGTACAACGTTTTAAGTAATTTAGAAATTTTAGTACTTCAATTATTTGCTTCCCACTATTTGTTAAAAATTATGAAATGAAAAATCAATTTTTAAAACGTCAGATTCACGATAAGTACATCAAAAGCATTTTTTAGAATAATGATATTATTTTTTTCGAAATTTGAAATTGAATCGGAAAAGGAAATTTCACCGAAACCCCGTCATGCCACTCTCCGCAATAGCTTTTATTTCTGTCGAAATAAGCTTAAAAATAAGCACACAACACACCATTACATTCAATACACAAATGGTTATATCAAAATTTTTGTGGTATAAATCCAAATAAATTTAAGGATATTCGAAATATTACCTTTTCAAACAGCCCCCATCGAAATTCACTTCCATTTGAAATTCACTTCAGAACCACTCACGCACAATCGCAAGTGTACCACGAGAAAATTTTCACTGTATTTTATCAATACGCAGGTTGCTAAGTGACGCGCGCACACATTTCCGCGTCTCTCAAGATCAATCAGAAAGAAATTTCAACCCATAGTTGTCAAAGATTAAACATTAAAAACAAAATGCCAAAATCCCGAACCCAAATCGTTAAACCCGCTCAGGTAAACCACAATTATCTATATTAGATAGAATTTCGCTATTACCTCAGTTCGTTTCAGAAAAAGAAACAAACCTCGGAAGTCGATGACGTAGATGAGTGGAAAAAGGCTAAACAGCTGTTGAAACCGAAGGATCAACTCGAGCTATCGGAAAACGTGAGGAATTTCTCTCCCCTGATGTGCCCATGTTAATCGCATCGTTTACAGGAACTGAAAGAGATAATAGCGAAACAACTAACGTCTACCAACGCCCAATTACCAGAAAGCTTAGTAGAGTTCAATTATGCCGTCGGGGCTTTCGAACCGCTTCCCCCGCCAGGAAACGTCGTCACGGTGTACGAAGCCCAAGGGACGCTCCTCCACAAAGATTCCGAAGAAGCCCTGCAGCAGATAATAGAACAAGGACTCGACCGTAAGTCCGAAGCCGAGAAGACGGCTAAATCTGAAAAAGCGTCCTATTTCAGCTGAAATCCTTCATTACTCCGAGGAGCCAGCGGCAGAAGAAGCGGAAAAACCGCCGGAAAAAGAGGCGGCAGAAACTTCAGAGGAACCCACCGAGGGAGACAAGGAGGAGGGAAAAGAGGACGAAGAACCGAAGGAAGAAGATGAAGAGAGCGAAAAAAAGGACGAACCCGAGAAACCTGACGAGGCCGAGGAAGAAGAGGGCGAAGAGGAAGGCGCAGCGCCCGAGACGACACCAGTGCAATCGTCGAAGACACAAATAAAAGGCGGGAAACCCAGGAAACTAACTAATCAGTTCAACTTTTGCGAGAGGGCGGCTTTGACATACAACAATCCCACAAGGGTAAGGCATACATCCGCTTAAACTAACTAGCTAATAACGAATCGCTATAAACCTGCCCGTCACCCACGATTCCAGAGCCAAGAGACCCAGACGATCCCCCCGCCGATGGCCACGTTCTCGGCGAACGTCCTCCAGTGGGTGATTTACGACGCGTACCAGCAGGACTACGAGGCGCAGCAGCTGGAGAAGGAGATGGAGAAGGAGCGCAAGGAACAAACCAAGATGGCCGTCGGGAAGCCGGGGCAGCCGTCGGTCAAGAAGGCCGGCAGGGTGCAGCTCAGCGAGGCCGTCCAGGGTAGGATGCTGGAGTGCTGGAAGGTGCTGGAGAGGATGATCAATCAGAATACGTACGATGACATCGCGAAAGGTTAGAGCTCTTCGTGGTGTTCTTTTGAAACTAGTTTAGATGTTTTGGCTCCTCTTGCAGATTACAGGTATTGGGATGACCCGTCGGATGAGTTCAGGGACGAAGAAGGTACTCTGTTGCCCTTATGGAAGTTCAGTTACGACAAAACCAAAAAGAATACCGTCACAGACATCGAGTGGAACCCGTACTACTACGATCTGTTCGCCGTCGGCTTTGGGTTCTGTGAGTAAAAAGTCTTCCCCAACAAATAGCAGGCCCTTTCCAGCAAGCAGAAAATCATATTACAAACACGTTATTTCTAGTAATACATGTGTTTTCTATCTTCTTGATTATAAACAGTATTGTCAGCACTTAAATAACTAGCTACAATAAGGTAATAATTAGAGAAGATACGCATACTGTCTGTTTGACACATCGGGCAGACAGCCGAATTCCGCTAGGTGTCGCTAGTTTGTTTCTGATGACACTTCGTAACACAGCTCCACACAAAAAATTACCCCTGGGTTTTGACTATTTCTACTATACGTCTAACTCCAGCACGTCAGGATCTTTCATGTACTTATTCAAAAAATTAGCCCAAAAACCCAATAAATCCTCTGTCCATTGAGCTTTCAACCCACAGAACCCCTTAATTTCGAACACCATAAACCCTTAAACCTATAATTCCTTAATCCCTCAACTCCACAACTTCGATACCCTATAAGAACACACAACATCAAGGCCCTACAGGTATTTGCAACATGTTTTCAACATATTTTCTACTTGCTGGAACAAACCTATGTTATTGAGTTTTTCTCCAACACCTCTACACCTCTACTATGCCTTACAATTTCCAGTGGACTACATGAAACCGATCCAGGAAGGGGCGGTCTGCTTGTTCACCCTCAAGAATCCCTCCTTCCCGGATTACATATGCATGACCGACTCCGGGGTGATGTGCGTCGACACTCACCCGAAGTACCCGTATATGGTGGTGATCGGCCTGTACGATGGGAGCGTCCTGGTGTTCAACGTCCAGGCGACGTGCAAGGAACCCGCCTACAGAAGTAACAATGTCACCAACAAGCACAGAGGTATAGTTTGGGAGGTACATTAAATTTTTGAAAGTTTTATCAGAATTAATCAGGGATTTCTTTTGTGTATCGGATGATCGAAAAATGGTGGACTGGAACACTTGGATGAAGCAGTGGTCCAATTAAAATTAATTAAATCTGACAGAAAACTATTTAAATTGGCTGTTTAATAGAGAAAAAAATAGCTAATATGTTATCACTGTATTGAAAAGATGAGTGATGCTAGTGTGACGTCACAAATTTTAAGGTTTCACTATAGCAAGGTTTGTAACTATTTACTAAATAATCAAATTGGAAACCAATTACCACAACGATTCACTAGTATAAATAGTGACCAAATTCACCAAAAAATGATTTTTAAGCGTTTTTCGACCAATACAGCAACTTTTATCCAACTTACCATTTGAAAATCGTCACTTCCCTGGCTGCTTAGTTGATGGGAGAGGAAAACTTTTTCTTGGAAACATTCTATAGGAATACTTCCACGATTTCCTTTTAACTACAATTAAAAGCTGCAACAAGTTCAAAACACATGGTTAAATCACGCACTTCCAGGAAATAATTGACTAGATAGTTGACCATAATTTAAGGTCACCAACGTTTTTCTTGGCCTTTAAATTGTGACTTTATGGAATAAATTGTTTTTATCAATTAACGATCGAGTAAGGCATGAATAATGACGATAGTTCAATAACAAGATGATCAATACAAATTATTTTTTAAACAAAAATTTAAAAAACGTATAATTCGTCATTCGAAAATAAAATCGTTATGTTTTGAGAGTACCTTCCAGTACACTTTTGCCCGAGACCCAAGGCAAGACCATCCCAAATCTGTCTTGGTCAAACCGAAATGGTTGGTCACTTTACCATAATTCCCCACCATTCCCGATTAGTTGGAGGAGAGAAAAAGGATGAGTAATTTAAAATGGGATAGAAGGGTTTGGGACGTGATTCCTTCTTGGACTGGGAGGCGGAAGAAAATCACGGCTCGCGTAGGGCAGGGTCGCATCCCTGAAGTAGGCTCGTCTTTGGTCTGGAGCACCAAGAAGTACCTACTCGCTACCCAAAAATGAAAGTATATAGCCAAACCCGACGGTATTTCCAAACATGTTCTTAGAGGAATTGCCTGGATTAGAGCAAAAGGTTGTGTATAGGTGTACTCCCAGCAGAAAAAATATGGGAAGAACTCTGGAGAAGACCAAAAAAACATCATCCAAACATGTTCTAAGAGGATATGACTGGATTATAATAAGAGGTTATGTACAAGTGCACTCCCAGCAGAAAAAAATTGGGAAGAACTCTGGAGGAGACCAAAAAAACACGAAACGTCTTAAAATTGGTAGGGAAAGTTTTAATTAAAGCTACAAAAATGTTGCTGAGTAACATGGGATAACCTAAAGGTTGTTCTTGTACATAACATGCGAGATGAAACGAATTTAGTGATATAAGTCGATAATTTGTAAGTTGTGTTGAATCGAGTAGATTCGTGTTATTTCCTATGAGGCTTGTGCATCGCCAGGGCGCCGTCGAAACATTGCCCTTATGGGATTGGTCAAAACTACCAGCAAAAGTTCCATTCACCATTTTCCGGTAATCTATCACCGATTTTAAACCTAAAATTGGTACCAAATATGCGACAAGTGCCCAATTTCCATTGGGCATTACTGCATTTTCCCTTCTATAGGTGAAATGGGCCCCAGACCTGCCGGACGGGGAACTGAATTTCTTCTCGGTGGCGGCCGACGGTAAAATAAACAACTGGGTGCTGATGCAGAACGAGCTGTCGGTGACGACGATAATCACCCTGTACCTGGCGAAGGATCCCGTACCGGGACCCGACGGAACGCTGTTGAGGGTGAAAAGTAAGCGATTTTGCGTTTTGCTGGTAAAGTCAAACCGGGAGAAACGAATGATTTCATTTTATTTCTCTTCGAGGTTGCGCCTCGTGCGTCAAAATCCACCCGAAGAAACCTCTAATATACCTGGTGGGTACGGAGGAGGGGCTCATCTACAAGTGCAGCACGGCGTACAGCTCGATGTACTTGCTGACTTACCACGCTCATCAGATGCCGGTCTACCGCATAGATTTCAACAGATTCAACACCGACATCTTCATATCTTGCAGCGCCGACTGGAGGATAAAGATTTGGGAGGACAATCGGCTGTAGGTGAGCCACGTGTACCGCTTCCTTATTTTCTCGCTTGATTTCCAGGGAACCTCTCTTCGTCTTCGACGTAGGCGATAGAGTCGGCGACGTGAAATGGGCCCCGTACTCTTCGACGGTCTTCGCTGCGGTTACCTCCGAGGGAAAAGTGTACGTTTTCGATCTGAACGTCAACAAATACAAGCCGATATGCGTCCAGGCAATCGTATTGCGGAAGAGAAACAAAACTACCAGGATTTCGTTCAATCCGAAGCTGCCGATCATAATTGTCGGAGATGACAAGTAAGGGGGTAACGTTCATCGCTTTCTGGAGTTAAAATGTGATGGGAGAATATATGGCTTTCATCGTTTGGTAAAGTATCAGAACAAATAACTCAACGATAAGGCTTGCATTTTATGCAAAATACATCTTACGCTTTTTGTGTTAAAAAAACAATAAAAATTGGTTACTTTGCATATTTCGGCCCTCAACTGCATATTTACTGAAGAGATGCACATCGGCTCATATTTCGGAGATAAACAAGCAGCCACACGGCGGCTCTACAAGCTTTTATCACATTTACCATTTCCAGCTACAATAGAGCCCAATAAAAGAGAAAAATTGGTTCCACTTACACTAAATATTAATTTTCAGGGGCTGCGTAACGACGTTAAAGCTCTCGCCTAACCTGAGGATACCGTGCAAGGCGCCGAAAAAGCAACAGCATCTCGACCAATGGACTCTGCAGTGCATGAAATTGGATAAATTGCTCTCCTTAGTGCGGGAACCTGTCACTTTAGCTTTACCAGAAGATACGGCCGGCAGCGAAGATTCCTAATGCCATCATTACTTTCAAAAAGTGACGGTCAGTGTAACCCGGCCCTTAATAAGTAATGATCTTACACTGAAAGAAACGTTATGTACAAATACCCAAGAATGTATATATGTAGAATATATTGTTCTTTTACGCGCCTACGATAAAATAAAAACCTGGAAATGTTAATAGGAGTAATATAATTTATCTTTTTTAATAGATGTCGATTGAGTTGCCATGATACACCCTTAACACAAACCTTTTTAAAAATAAAATCGTTACAATATGGTAGTACCAAGTATAAAAGGGATAATTTTAAGAAACCAAACTCGAAAAACCAAAAACCATAGCATTCTATTAAAACCGCCATAAAAAGCAGTTAAACACCGTAGATTAAAACATTTATTACTACGATATTGACTCATACAGTGTATTACATCAAATATAGTGCCTTTTTTAACGGTACAATAGAAAAATCCACAATTTTCAATATACCTGCACGCAGAGTGATCAAGAAGTGCTATTTCAGTGTATTAAAAGTACTACTTATTCCTTTAATCAATCAATTCTGGTGAAATCATACATACTCTAGTAACAATTTTAGTTGGCTCGTATTTGCCAACAGTTGAGAATTGGTTGGCAAGTAGTTAGTAGGTTTGATTACGAACCCCTTCAACAGAGCCAACTGTTCAATATCGTAACGATTGCGACACAAAATCGACCTTAAAATCGATTAAAAATGGTTAGGCTCAACCTAACAATAATTCCAGATGCTCAGTGATCAAAGCGTTTACGTCAATTATCTTGCTCAAAAATGCCCAAAAAGTGGTAAGTTAAATTACTAATTACTGTTGACAATATACCTGAAGATTTTTACTCGATGCTTTATTCGTCAATACCAATCACCGATGACACCACATCACCAGATAAGTTGAGCAAACATGTTAGCACTGCATAGGACAATCTACAAAACTTAAAAACAAACATGGCAACTAAAAGGTACGACCTAAATTATCCTTACCTTTACGATCATTGTATTATCAATGTCCATTAACTGAAAGAAAGTTATCCTCATGGGATTCATAACGTTAGACATAGCAATAATGAGCGTCTTACAGTTTCCTTTATTCCAGTTATACCACGGGCAGTCGTAGAAACAAAAAAGTAATTCATCTGACTGAAAACAAAAACGTTTTGATACAAAGTTCGCCCAATTGAATTCCATTGTAATGCAAAAGAAGGTAAAGCATCAGGCCACCAGTTTATTACCTCATCTGTTACATTTTGTCCGCAACTCCCGGATACAAATGCTCCCCATATGGCAACTGCTAAAAGAAGCAATAAATATATTTTAATTTCCATAGAATTACTCTAAAACAAAACGAAAGAGATGAATACAGTAGGCAAAGTTAAACCAAACGTTGTAATACCATGAAAATACCATATACTCCTGCGATGAACATATTTATCCCTGGTAAGAAAATAATTACTCCAATTCGTGCCATTATTTCCGTGCATTTGGCACTTTGCCTAGAAAAGACTTAAGTCAGCAAAGACCTGAAGAAAGCATTACAAACATAGAAGACATTTAAAAAGATGCAAACTAATACACAAAAACATAACTGGAATGAGATATGAAGTCTTAAAATAATAACACAAGAAATCATTGAAATGTACACAAATCACAATTAAAAACAAAATTAATATGGGCAAACCTTTTCAACTCCGCATGAAATTTAATGGCATCCTCCAAACATTTCTTGCACTTCTCTTGCATTTTCTTATCGTCAGTGTGAATATCTCTGGTGAACTCTAAAGATTTACGCATGTGTTGCTTGAGTAACACCAGTTGTATAGTCAAGTACTGTGTGCCATAGAAATGGACAGAAAGGAACCAATAAAGCGGCAGGTTTATTGCCTGAAGTGTTACAAAGTTGATGATTTCGATGAACCAACAGAAGTCCCCACAGAATCCTCGATCCGAGATTACGAAAAAAATAAAACTGCTTCGCACTTCTTTGGTACACATTACATAAAGATTCGCCACCAGCACTATGAACATTGTGGCGCTGTGAAGCTTTTTACAATTATTTACATCGACAAGGATTTGTCTGTACACATCTTCTCCTGCTGAGTGAGCTGCACGAAGTTTAGCATGAGATTCCTTTATAAATCTTCTACCTTCTTTACGCACGTAGGGGCTGATTAATATTACAGTTCCTCCCTGATTACAAAAATAATTAACAATTAATAGGTAATTAATGAGCATAGTTGTTTTTTATTACTTTGTTAAAGAGGTTTTTTACTTACGAGTAGCGTAACAGATCCCAAACAAACGTAATTTGTCAAATTTTCAAATGGATAGTAAGTAATTATAATCCAAAATCCAACAGAATTAGATATGGCAATGTATATCACTAGCACATAGCAAAAATAGTTCAGCGCTAATGACTGTACCTTAAGAAGGGTGAAGGGATTCAAAAAACGCAATACATCATCTGAAAGTACATCATATAGCAATTATTTTTATATACGACTCAGCTTATTATAGTTCAGGTAGTTTATGTACATTAGTCGTTTTACTCACTGTCGAAAGTTATCAAATCCTCCGTGCACGCCATAGTCTGCATGCGTCTGTATCTGCAGTATAACAAGAAAATGTATATTAAACCTTCATTTAAGATCACTCTGAAAAATTTAACCATAACGATTTTCCTTGCATTTTTTACTTAAAGACATAATGACAAAATTATCGATCATTAAATAGGTAAAAACTTAAAGATTAATAGTGGAAACATCATGAGACTTCATAATTATTTTTTAATAACACGGGATAAAGATCTACATAGCTTCTAACTTTCTTTCTTTAAAATACAAGATCACATTAAGCATTTGGCACAAACAAGTTTTATAAAATATGTACATATGTAAGGGAATTTTACAAATTTTTAAATACATACAAGTAAATTTTGAAAAAGTCTATAGATAGAAGAATATATCACTCTAGTATCGCTAAGATAAAGACTGCATATCCGACGTACTAACAAGGTCCAACAGGCTACTATAACTAGAAGAAATCAGATTCCCATATATAATAACAACTGTTCCTACACTATTTAACGAGAAAATGTGAATTACTCACAAGAGTGTAATTCACATCATTTATTATATTACTTATTTGATAATATATTCAAGGAAGATGAGTTTCGAATATAATACATACATACAATATAAATACATTTCGTATGTATTTACTTTGAGTGAAATTTTTAAGGGACGTGTATATTCCACTTTTATTAAACATAATTCTAAAATACGTTTGTAATAGGTTACCTATAAATTTTCTTAACAAAAATAAAGTTTTATTAAAAAATCTTTGGCAATAATGTCATGAATAATTAAACTTATCACAACACTTCTATACTGATATATAATACTGATCATTTAACTTATGGCATTCAACGATTATCTCCAAATTCAGATTATAGCATTTCTCAATGACAGCCAGTTGAAGAAACTAAAGTGCTGAATTTTGTTTTAAACAGTTTTAAAAAGAAGAAATCTAATTTGATTGCATTTATTTGCTTGTTAAATTGTATAAAGAAAATATGGAGATATAAAGTTATTCTTATCTCAATCTCCTAATAAAAGTACACACCCAACTTTAATAGTCCAAGGGCTGATGGGCTTTACTGCTCCATGTTGATATATGTCACTGCTATCATTAATTTTGCCATACTGTTAAAACAACGCTGCCCTCGAAAGCCTGTATTTAATTGAGCATCGTAAACTGTTAAAACCAGCTGAAACAAAATATCACGCCAAAACATATAACTACCTAATAGACAGTAAACCCTCATCAGTAATTTCTTATGTCTTTGTTAAATAGTTTATCACTATTAAATACAGCCTTCAGTTTGTTGTTTTAAATAATACTCGAGTACCTACTTCCATAGCAATACCAATATTTCTGTTAATATGATAGGTCTTGAGCTTGCAGTAATGAGAAGTTGGATTGGCCTCGGAAGTTGCAACCAAATCTCTATTTCCCCATTCAAAAAATTAATATTTCATGTAATTACTATGAATCACCACTGAATACTCTATTGCTAAGATTTGTTTCCTTTAACGAAAGTATTCCTCAAGGAAACTTCATCTTACTAGGATCCGGATATTCAGGATTCTCTATAGCCCCCTTCCCAAACTTCAGTTCTAAGAAGTCCCTAATGTTATTTGGACTGGGAACGCTCCTACCAATAAAATCAATGCTCGACATGGGATGTAGATAATTCTCAGGAAACTCCATGTTCTTGTGTGAGGTGAACCAAGAGTCTTTCATCATGGTGCCATTCCTGGAATAGAAGGGAAACAGGTTCACGTGTATTTTGTTCACCCTACTGAAATGGACGTGGTAGAAGTTGCCCTCTGTCGCTTTCTCCCACAGGAAACCCTTCGGATCCACAACCGCGCGATCTTTCGCCTTTTTCAACCACTCACATCTGCTCAGGTCGTCCCTCACGAAGCCGACATCGACGTCGTGATCCCATGGAAGAATATCGCCACTCCGCATCGCGCCCAGGAGACTGCCTGCTTCTAACCAGTACCTAACAAGCAAAAAAATAATATTTTCCCAAAACTTTTAATATGCAATAAATGTTTTGACAACAAATTTCTTTCACTGTACCTGATTCCAGCCTCATCGAGCATACTAAAAGTGTGCCGGGCGGTCTTCCTTAGATTGTTCAAGCAACACGGCGGCGTCCATTTTTTCTCATAAAGATACGATGGCATCGAATCGAGCACCGTTCCAAAACACTGAGGAGTCTCTTTGGTGCATCCGTACCATTCGGTTGACCCATTCTCCCAGATGACTTGCTTTATCTTGAACAGATTGTACAATTTTTTCAGACGGGCCTGCTCGACTTGCTTCTGTTTCCATTGGGCATGATGTGAGCCCAGCACTGACTTCCCTTCGTGAAAGGAGAGACCCTTGATTATTTTCACCTTAAAAAGATATATTTTATATGTATGTTCAATTAACAATTACACTGAATACATTTTATAACTATTTTCAATTTGCCCGCCCTTATAAAAGAAATTTAAATTTTCTATTTCATTTTAGGTGGGCTGGGTGATTTACCCTATAAGTTTGACCAAAAATTTCTTTCCAATAGTTTCAGCTAAATTCTCATAACACCAACCAAACAAACATAAAAACCAAAAAAGATAGTAAAATTTCATACTACTGAAATTCCTACCTTAACCGAAAACACTGCGGTCTGAATATACAAAGAATGAGGGAACGGCAGCAGAAAAGCGCTTCCAACTTTCTTTAACAAGTCCATTTCCATGAGAGTCAGATGTTTCCCGGAGACCCCGTCGCACTCAAACCCCTTGGAGGTACTGTACTTCAATGTCCATTCCCGAATGTTAACATTTAATCTCAAGCAGTTCAATTCTTTCCTTTGACCTTTTACGGGGGCAATCACAATGCCCCCAGGGTTCTTACCGATTTCATTGAGCATCGTTTGTAAGCTCTGCCTTGAAGTTATCCTAGTAGAATCAGGCACGAACAAAACATACCTGAAAAAGTTATGTTACTCAATTATGTTCCCTAACAAGTTTACTTGACAAACTACAGAACGTTCTTAGCACTAAACTTCTCTAATAACTACGTAGATCGTACCTGGTTTTAATATGATTAACCGGATAGTTGTCGAAATGGCCACTTTTTAAACTCGGAGTAAGTTTCACAAATTTCACATTTGGCAAGGTGTTATTAGTCAACATGATATCCAGAGGGGGATAAGGCAGCTCGTCGTACAAAATGAAAAGCTGCATCGTAGGAAAGATGTTCATGAATGAGTGAGCTGTTAGAGTAACATCGTTCTCATGCAATTCAAAATCTCTAATAACCACCGTTATAAGTTTACTGATGTGTTTCGTAGGGGATCTCGTAGACACCGCTGGAGCTTTGACAGTCGGTTCTGGCGCGTTGTTGAGGTTTTCGAATGAAAGAAATAACCGGAACGTGAAGTACAGAAAGAGTGCTTTTAAGAGGAATAACGAAAAGTAAAAGGGGAGCGAACGGGGGAGAAACCTGGCGAATTTTATGCGCATAGTTGAATAAAAAGCAACTTACGATGAATGGTAATGAGAAGGGGCGGTTGTCAGGGTAGTGACACTTATAAGATACATCTTTGTCAGGAAATTTAAAGGGCCGAAAATGGTAAAAGTTTGTAGGTTAAGTTACAATTTCTGGTTTGACAGGGAGTACAGGCAAACGCTAAGGACAAATGGGCAGGCACGAGGAGGGAAATTTAAAACAAACAGCTGGGTATCTAATTCTGGTTTTGAACTAAATACTGCAATAAATAAGAGGTGATATGGACGCAAAGAAATATTTCTTCCATATTATTCACCATGTAACAACGTGAAATGAAATTCCTATGATAAACACCTAACGAGTACATCTTATTTTGATTCACTTATACCTAGGGGCCCAAACCCATATAACCCAGGACAGCTTATAGATGTCTTACTTTGATCCATTCTTCACTTAGTCTCATGCAGTCTCCAACATATTAGTTTAAAACATTTTTCAAGAAACTTGTGAGAAGCACCCTTATGAGGTGCATATTCACAGCCTGCTCCACGTTTTCTTTATGCAGAAACAATAACGATTCTAAAACTTTACTTTTTAATAATTTTTTCATTAAACAAATAATCTTTAAATACAATTAGATACGAACTTTTACCCTAACAACATTTAAAATATAAAAACATCTTCAGTCCAATCACGAAACATAGTTCAATAGTTCTTACGTCTACTGGATCATAAAACACAGACGGCGTATGGTTCCACCTCGAACGTCTGCTTCAATATTGCACTAAAGATGAGTTCTGCGTTGCAGATTATCCTCATTTTGTCCTTTTTATTCTTCAACAGGTCAGCCACTAAGTGTAAATCGTTCTCGTGGGTGACGATGAAGTAAGTATAAGGGGCATTCACATTAGTCGCCTCGATCTGCGTCGTGCTCCTCCTCACCCTTTCCACCGTCCCGCCGCAGCACTGTATCAACTCTGAGAGCATCTTCTTGCTTGGGAACACGCTCGGCGTCAAGTAGAAGCATTTACCCTCGAGCAGCTTGTCTCTGTTTTTCTCCTCAATAGTCTTATCAATGTCGCATTTGTATTCCTGATTGAACTCCTTCGAGTTTAGACAGTAGTCGGACTCTGAGAGGAACTGTTGAGCTTTATAGGAGTCTTTCAACCATTGATCGCTGACGATGTGAGCAGACTTCGCGATGGCGAAAAATAGCTTGTTTGAACGTGCCAGGTAAGGCATCACGAGATGGGTGAAGTCTCGGTGGTTCAAAGCTACAGCACCACCCAATTCTCTGAAAGCAGAGGCACAGAAATAAAAATGGCGATTAACTAAGATAGTCCTATCGAGGCAAATTTAGACCTAAATTAATATTAAAGAATTGTCAAATCACATTTCACCCCTTTCATCCACTCAATGATGGTGTTAAAGAAATTTATTACAACATAAACACTAAAAAAACATCTCATTGTACACTGTAATAAATTCATTTCAACCCTTACCTGACCATTTTCTCCATTTCTTTAGTTTCTGTAACCATCGAAAATAGAATCTTATGTGAAGCATTACTGATTGCTTCCTCGTTAATATTATCGTTTTCATCTGTTGGTTCCGTTTTTTGTTTCTTATTCTTTTTTGGTAAAATCACAGGCGACGCGCTTCTCTTTACTCTCTCGTAGGACTCTTGTGAGATATTTATCGGAGCTTTCCAGGCGACTAAAACACAAAACTGATTCGTGGAGAGGTGTTTACCACATAGAACGATCACTACTCATAATCTATTTGTGAACTGGGTTTAGGATATAAACAACATATACTTTCAAGATGTCATCATCATGAAATTGTCTGACAATGTTATAATTGCTCCTATATGCTCAACGATGAATTATTTACTAGACTTACCCATTAAATTAGGAACAAGTTTCGGATCGAAACTGAAGTTCGGTGGTGATGAAAAATTTTGGTAGATTTGATAGTCCATTTGGTTCATAGCGGCGAAATGGCCCAACATTATATCTGTCAACCATTGGACGTTCACTACAGGTACCTGCCATTTTTTAGCGTAAGTGCATTTCTTTCCCTCAGCTTTAGCTGACAGCAGTAAAGTGTTGTGTTTAGAAAAGTATGTAGTGCACTGAAAAGGACAATTTTCTTTAGTAAATTTTAAATTTTTCTTTAAAGCAATATGATAAAATAAGATTCCTTCTTAATTACCCATCATAACAAATTACATAAGTTAGTTGGCTATTCAGTTAATACAACTTAGCATTATTTACCTCAAATCACAATTAACAATAATTTTATACAACACAACATTATATCAATCGTGTTTACATTTCTTCATACCTTAGCACCGGTATATTTAATCATCTGTTTAATCCTGTTCCTTTCGATCCCTTCGAATCCCGTTATAGAGATGAGATGTTTGGAAGCAGGAGCGGTGTCGAGGTAAAGATTAGGAAGATGTAATGCTGTCCAAGGTGGAAGCACTTGTTTACGTTGAATGACATCGCTCAACCACAATATCGTTACACATCTTTTACAGTCTCTTAAAGCTTGCATTACCACACCGTGACGTTGAGTCTCGCACAGAACATGCGTGACTCTGCTGCAGTACTGTTTTTCTACCTCACCTAAAAATAGAGTTGCTCTCTTATATGTTCATACCAGTAAGATACTCGTAAAATGACTGCGCAGAAAGAATCTCTACATTTCTTGTTGTATAGACACACGAGCTAATAACCATTCGAATTTTTGTGAAATATTCTTGTGATTCACTTTGTTGTTTCTTGAACTTCTATGTTTCTATTCTACTTACCCCCATGCTTCTCAATTTTCTGCTGCCAGCCGGGGATTCGCTCTTCCAAAAAATTTTCGATCTCTACTACCACGAATATACATCCCAAAAGAAATAAATCTGGAGGAACTACAATAAACCATATGAGAAGGATAGAAAAATTGTAAGTATAGAAATTATTAAGGAAACATTATAAGCAGTTGTGGTACTCACAGCTTCAAATATTTATACCTACCATGTATAAAAACTGTTAAAATAATTAAAATAAAAAAATACACGTGAAATAATTTCTATATGAGAATGATACTGAAAAAAAATCGATGCTCCAATTACACTGATGTTAGGAAACTTTTATGCTGGTAACTGTTATTCGATATTAAATATTTAACACAATCTGTGAAATCTGGTATTTACATGTAATTATCCTTATAAGTCATAGTTGTATTGTTATACAACTATGGATTTTGCCTTTTCCTTTTACATATTAAAAAATAAATTTCATGCATTACCTCACAGAATCTCACTTACGTTTAAGATTAGGATTATGCCCGTAGAACGGGCCAGGTCTGTGTTGCACTGGAAGTGAGGGTTTTGTGCAATACTGAAGCTTCAAGGAGTCATTGGGAGGTATAACGGGGGGTGGTTGAGCACCGCTGATGGGTTTAATTAATTCACCATTAGGACCGCTGATCGCTCTCCTCTGTAAAGCTATAATTTCTTGGGATTTTGGATTGAGGGCAGCATTGTGCTGTGCTGTCATCAACCTATAATATGAAAAATTAAATAATATCTACTATTAACGGTATTAAAGGTTATTGAATTTTTATTTCGACAAAGAAGACAAATAACTTGAATAGATTCATTAAAATTTTGTTTTAAACGTTGTTTAAACCATTTAAACAAGTATTTATTGTTAGGATACCACAATGTTAGAAAAAAAATTACTTCTTCGAAATGGTATAACTGTTGAAATGCTTTTACCTTAAAGTTCCTGCAGCGGAAGGTTCCTGTATGGCTTCAGGTCTCTGCGAGCCAACCGAAGAACCACCACTTTGAAGTTTAATACTCAGCATATTGGCTAAGGCGGTTTTCGTCTTAGCATTAACCACTAAGGAATGTTGAATGTTAGCGTCCTGAACTTGCGGAGGATTAGCAGTGGAATCAGCCATTGCAGGCTGCCCTATTGGGCGTATCGGTGCTTGTACAGGTTGTGGCAAAGAACCTAAAAAAGTCAAATACCAACACTGAAAATCAAAAAATTAGAAGCTTGAAATACCAGATAAGTCAAAGGTAAAATATTTTTTCTCTGAAAATTTATGTACAAAAATTCTATTTATTAACAGATACGAATTTTTATAACAAAATAATCTAAAAATTAAAGGTTTCCAGTTCAACCACAACTGTTTCCCATCTAAATACCTTGTTGCTGAGCCAGATGATTTTTCTGAGCTTGTTCCCGCTGCAACTGGAGCTGATGCAAGCGGTACTGCTTCAGCTGGAGCTGCTGGTTCTGATCAGCTGGATATTGCGGGTTGTTCTGATTGATGGGACTCAGACCGGGGGCAGAATGCTGCTGGACATTGGGCTGTTGCGTTAATGTCCCAGGTGTGATATTCTGCTGTTGAATATTTGGTGGCAACACAATTCCCTGCTGCTTCGCCTGTTGCTGCAGCCACTGGACTTGCTGCTGCGTCGTTAAGCCAGAAGGCACATTTCCTACACATGGATTTGAAGTAACGTATCAAAAAATTCCTCCAATTTTTATTCTTCAATAAGTTTAACCATAATTTCCTGGTAGTTATCTTCATTAAAAACTTAATGTAAAATTGATGGAAATTTCTTCAACAAAGTATGAATTTCAAGCATTCCAACTTGTAAGAATTGCAATAATATAAACCATGGGCTATCTCTTACCTCTGATTAGGATGTGACTGCCACGTTGAGGTAGTTGGCGGTTTCTGAGTTTCGCGACGAACATTGCTTGCTGTTCGGGAGTCATTTTCTGTAGTTCATTGTGTGTTCTAGCATCTAACTGGATATACTGCCTTTGGGGTACGACATTACCTGAAAATAAACGGTGAAACAAACAGTTAGAATGCAGAAAAATACTGAAAACCATAGTATTTACGAATTGAACACAGAAAATGTCACCTTGCTGTGAATTTGGGGACCACTGCACCCGAGCCCCCTGTTGAACTACACTAACTGGATGTCTTATGATCTGTTGTCCGGGCACTTGGGCTCCAGGCTGTTGTGACCAAAGTGGTCGTTGAGGTTGGCCGGTTTGCGGTGCACCTTGGTTGATCAAGATTTGCTGCCCAAGCTTAGATTGCTGCTGAAAAGGTGTATGAACCACCTACAGATTAAATACGAGATTGCAGGAACTAAAAGTACAGCTGATAATTGTAAACAGTACCTGATTCATTTGATGTATATTCTGTGGATTGGGTCCAGGTTGCGGCTGCTGCAAATTCTGCCTGTTGATCTGCTGTTGCTGCTGCGGAATGCTTAGTTGTTGATTAACAGGATTTAGTTGGTTTTGTGGATTGATCTGCTGCTGGCCTAGATGTTCCTGTTGATTCTGTGGCGGGTTCAGGTGTCCCTGTTGACTCAAGTGTTGGTTTAGTTGCTGCTGGTTAAGCTGTTGTCCCAAGTTCTGTGTGCTCAGCTGTTGATTCAGAGCTTGTACGTTCAGCTGTGGATTCACATTTTGATCTTGGTTGAAATTTGTGTTGATGAACTGTTGTTGCATACTAAGAGTCTGTTGATTCTGGATGATTTGTTGTTGCTGCTGTTGGTTCAAGAAATGTTTCTGCTGAAGCATTTGCTGCTGTTGATTATTTCTTTGGAGGAGATGTTGACTGATGTTTGCTTGAGGGAAATTTGGACGCTGAGTGCCTTGACCGATCTGTGGTTGTTGCTGCGGCTGTTGTTGAGGTTGATTTACTGGTTTTCCAGGGTGTAAAAGCTGATTTTGTAAAATTTGCTGATTTAAAATATCCTGCGGGTTTTGATTGAGCTGTACTTGATTCTGTTGGAATTGTTGGTTCTGAATTAACTGTTGAACATGTTGATTTTGATTCAGTTGTAGCTGTTGTCCCTGATTTAACATCTGCTTTTGGGATTGGCCAGCTTGTACCTGTTGATTTGGTATTTGTTGTGGAATTGGTACATGCTGTTGTTGTGGCATCTGTTGCTGATTGAGGATTTGCTGTTGTTGTTGGTTAGGTACCTGTTGCTGTTGTTGTTGCTGCTGCTGCTGCTGCTGCTGTTTCACTAATTGCTGCTGAATCTGTTGCTGAGTGGATAGTTGTTGCTGTTGTTGATTAATTAATTGTTGTTGTTGACTCTGCTGTGGGTTTCTAATCTGTTGTTGTTGGTTTTGTTTTAAATGGAATTGTTGTTGCTGCTGCTGTTGCAATTGCGATATTTGCTGCTGATTTGCACCAATGTTGACCAACTGCTGCTGTTGATTAGCATTTGACTGTACTAAAATTTGTCCTTGGTTATGCTGAGACTGCCCTAATTGACTTTGACTGAACTGCTGTTGTAAAATTTGTTGCTGAATAGAAGTCCTCTGTATGTTCTGTTGATCCTGTGATTGGGAGCCTCTTTGGTGCATTAGCTGTTGATGCAACTGATTCTGTCCTAACTGATTCTTTAAATTTTGTAAGTTTGGTCTCGCCTGAGGTTGTCCCATCAGTCGATTGATGTTCATATTATTTTGAGTTTGTTGAAACTGGAGCATCTGATCTTGCTGCTGCTGTTGTTGTTGTTGTTGTTGTTGTTGTTGTTGTTGTTGTTGTTGCTGCTGCTGTTGCTGTTGTTGTTGCTGCTGTTGTTGATGCTGCTGTGGATTAGGAGTATGATGAACTAAGCCTCTGGGTAATTGAGAGGAATTTGTAGGTGTTAATTTTGACATCTGAGAGAACCCACTGGAGTCAGTCGAAGTTGGATGTCCAAGTTGCTGAGAAACCATGGCCTGCTGAGGTACCCTAAGGGCCTGATTCAGTTGAAGGGCTTGTTTTTGAGCAAAACTTGGTGCTACAACATTCGGAGGGGCGAGAATTTCACCCTTCGAGGACTGAGTTGGTTGATTCCAAGGCATCCTTTGTTTGAGTTTATCCAATAGCGCTTGAGTGGAATCGGAAATACATTTTTCTGTTGGTTGTTCCTGGTATTCAATTTGTTCAGGTTCAAAACCGGTGATCGCTGTAGTGCTTTCTGTTTTTATAGGTTTTGGACAATCGATTAGTTTCGGATGAAATAAGGTAGGATCGACAAAGCAATTCTGACGCACTGTTTCAAAAACCCAATCGGGTGTTATGATTTTGATTATTTCTGGCCCTAAACTTTCTGCCCTATCATACTTTTGGCCTACTGTTGTGGTTGTTACAAGATACTGACACTTGTTATTTAAGTTTAATTGTACTGTACCACCATAATAAGTAATTAGTGCCCATAGTGTGTTTAAGTCTTCTTTTAAACCGCTTATGCAGAAAACTATATTGGAGAACAACTTGCCTCCTGGGATGTAAAGGTAAGGTTTGACACTTACTAGTCTTTTTAATGAAGCACACATCAGCACCCATTTCGCAGTCAACACTGGTATCTCATACACATCATTGGCGTCTGCTATATCGTTCTCTTCCGCATTTTCCCCGATGATCAGGTGTGTCACGTAGTCCGAGATGTAATTCAGCCTCTCGGCGCCGCCTCTCTTCAACAAATCCACGATCTAAAATAAAAGTTTGTCAGCAAAATTGGAAACAAACACGTCTGAATGAAAAGTACGTTTTCGTGGATATCACCGCTGATGAAAAATTTTACGTCCTTAAATATAAATTCTGTAAATTCAAGCTTTGGCGTCATTTCATCTAGCTCACCCATGTTTTTTAAATCTAAATTGTTTAACTTATTTTGAGGTTGTTTTCATCGCAAATGTAGCAAGAGCGTTGCCAGCACTGCCAAAACTCCGAAACTGGCAGCAGTGTTAATTCAATTTAAAATAAAATTAACGTTAGCAAATTATTGAGTTATATGACTATTATATCTTCGGTTTTTTGAAATTCTAGAATAATTCATTTTTATCACTGAAATACAAAACTGAAAATGGTGAAAGGCCTTAACACACATTTGGTATGGGTGGAATATTATTTTTTTTGATCATTCATTTGTTATTATTCAAATTAAAATGAAATCAGTTCATGAGGCCCATCATTAAAACTACATCACATAATTTAAACAACTTAAACTAGTTTATTTGTTTGGTGTTTGCCTCGGCGCGTTACATTGCGGTTATGTGTTGTATATAGAATTACAGTCCCATGCATACATTTAAATGTTTTGTACTTTACTGGCAAAAAGATTTGTCAGTGCTGTCATTTTTCTTTCAAATTTCCGGACAAATGTTCCTACTTTTTAAGTGAAGTGATGGTGGGTTAGGAAAAAATCCTGAATAAAAGTTACAATAGTTCACCGTTTAGCAGTTAATAAAATTTTAAAATGACTTCGGAGCCGCAAGATATCAAACTCGTCTCACAGGAAGACGCCAAACTGGCTGAAAAATACAAAACAGAAGCGAATGAATATTTTAATAGTAAGTAAATGCTGTGGATAGTTGCAATAAAACGTGACGTTAATTAGCAGCTCCGCGGAACGCTGATTGTGATTAATGGAATCACGCAATTATCTCGATTTTCCGAATTCGGATACGTTTCCGCCGAGATTATAACCTTAAAATCACGTCTCTTTCAGAGCAGGATTTTAATTCCGCGATAGATTTGTACACCAAAGCAATCGAGAAGGACCCCAACGTAGCAATATACTATGCAAACCGGAGTTTCGCCTACCTCAAAACGGAATGTTTCGGCTACGCTCTGAAGGATGCCTCCAGGGCCATTGAATTGGATAAGACCTATGTCAAGGGCTACTACAGGAGGGCTGCTGCTCACATGTCTCTCGGAAAGTTCAAAGAGGCCCTTAAAGATTATGAATATGTAAGTGGAATGTTGGCTGTGTAGTTAAAGCTTTGGAAGTCAAGAAATTATTACTTTACTATATTTTGTTAATTCTGCATATGCTTTAAAACAAAAAGTAACAATAAATTATATTTTTAAATGTACTGTCATTTTAAAATCTTATCCCCCAGGTGTCCAAAGTGAGGCCCAGCGATAAGGACGCCAAAGCCAAGTATACCGAATGTAACAAGATAGTCAAAAAGATAGCTTTCGAAAAAGCGATATCTGTCGAAGACAATAAGAAAAATATAGCTGATAGTATTAATTTAGATGCTATGAGTAAGTGAAACGTTCTACTTTTAAATGTAATGTGATTTGAATTAAGTTCTATTATTTCTTTAACTTCACTTTGTATTTACTTTGTGCATCTATCGAGTTCTTTAAAAAATATTTATACTTATCATGCAAATCCCATTCATTTCTTTATTCTGTAATAGTAGTTTTACTTTGATTTATTAGCATGTCTCTTTTCTGAAGGTGTTTATAATTTTAATATATGTTTTTAGCCATTGAAAGTGAATATACGGGCCCAGAATTGGAGGATGGGAATGTTACCCTTAAGTTCATGAAAGAGCTAATGGAATTATACAAGAATCAAGGAAAACTGCATCGAAAATACGCTTATAAAGTAAAACATTACAGTTTATTAAGTCGAGCTATTATTTGTAATTTCATTTTCAGATTTTATTAGATATCAAAAGTTACTTCATGGCACAACCCTCTCTGATAGAGATATCAATAGGTGATGATGAAAAATTTACTGTATGTGGCGACATTCACGGCCAGTTTTATGACCTTATGAATATCTTTGAATTGAATGGCCTACCATCTGAAACCAACCCTTATTTGTTCAATGGGGACTTCGTCGATAGAGGCTCATTCTCAGTCGAATGCATCTTCACCTTATTCGGCTTTAAATTATTATATCCGAACCACTTCTTCATGTCGAGGGGTAAAATAAATGATGTTAGAAAATGGGTTTAAAATTAATTAAATTTTCTAGGTAACCATGAAAGTGCAACGATGAATCAAATGTATGGTTTTGATGGTGAAGTTAAATCTAAGTATACTGCTCAAATGGCCGACTTATTCACTGAGGTGTATAATTGGTTACCTTTAGCGCACTGCCTGAATAAAAGAGTTTTGGTAAGTCCAGTATGTCCTGAAAAATATTTGCAATCTCCAAATACATACTGAAAATTGAACAATAGCAAAACATCTTTGACAGTGAAAAAAGTAAATAAAACAAATTCAAGCAATTGAACAAAGCAAGGACCATAAAATAAAATAGACCCGATTTCCATCTGTTTAGGGTCAAAAATGTATGTCTTGGGAGAAAAATATGTAACACTGTGACATATATGGTTATCTTATTTTGGTTAATTAACAACATGCACTACAGTAAAACTTCTAGCATGAACCCACAGAATAGGGGATAACAACATACATCTGCAAATTACTTGTCCCATTTTTCACTCACATAGTTTTCCTGTAGGTAATGCATGGCGGCCTCTTCTCCCAGGATGACATTACACTAGAGGACATTCGCAGCATTGATCGCAACAGACAGCCGCCTGAAGATGGGCCGATGTGTGAGCTGCTGTGGTCAGATCCGCAACCACAATTGGGCAGGGCGCCCAGCAAACGGGGAGTGGGCTGTCAATTTGGGCCCGACGTTACCAAGAAATTCCTCGAGCTCAACGGCCTCGATTATATCATCAGGAGTCACGAGGTGAAGAACGAGGGTTACGAGGTAGCTCACGATGGAAGGTGCATCACTGTGTTTTCCGCTCCTAATTATTGGTGAGTTTAAAATTGTAGTTATCACATTACAGAGGTTTTAATGGAACATTTCATAATGCCAAACTCGGTGTTCTTAATTGATCGATGGTTTTAAATTGCAATTTGAAATTTTCAGTGATACCATGGGCAATAAAGGGGCATTCATCACCCTTAATGGACGAGCCATGAAACCAAAGTTTAGAACATACGAGGCTGTGGTGAGTTTACTTTTTGTTTCTCGAAATATGGTGTTTAAATAATTTCCCATTTCAGCCCCATCCGAACGTGAAGCCGATGGCATACGCCAATTCGCTACTTAGTCTAATGTGCTAGTACCTGCCGTTTTGTAGTTAATTTTTACCCTGTTTTTAAATTAATTTTTCCAAACACGTGAAATCATAAAACTAGGTTATAATACATAATGTTTAGATGGTACATTTTAAATCACTTTGCTTTCTGTCATTTAACATTTATCAATGGTATCAGTAAATACATAGTCTGGAATTTTAAAATTATTCTTTTTTTGTTTGTCATAACACACCTATTTTTAAGTAGCGTATAACTCTCGGACTTATAAATTTGGTTAGGTGAAAGTGAAATTGTACTGCCTTCAAATCTTTCATAGTTATGAACTACCCGATCGTCGTTTTGTTTGTTTTTCAATCGTTCCCTTTTATATAGTGTATATTTTAATAAAGATTACACTTGAAGAAACCTAATGTTTTATTTCATCCAAATAATGGCAAAGTTAAAATTCAGATGTGCTAAACAGCTAAAAGGAAGGGAAAAAATTTGTCTCACCCTTCTCACTCAGGAACATGCATCACATTCCTCCTTGGATACTCGAGTGGTTACACCAGGAGATACAGGTCTTCGTATCTTGGTCCAGTAGCCGGCTTCTACTCCGCATATACCTTTAAAAACGAATACCAAAAAGGAAAATAGGTTTTCATGATTTTTAATTTATTTATACTTGTTTACAATAATTCTCATACAAACATGAACTACAAAAATGAACTCGTTACAATCTAGAATCATACTATACTGTACCATAAAAAAAATATTAGGGATGATTTTTCTCCACTCTCAGTACAAATAAGAATCGGATTCCCTAAAGGACAAATAAATACCTATGGAATATAACTGAAAAGTAGTGCTGAATACTAATAATATGTGCCCTATTTTATACAAGAACTCAATTCGATAAATTTTTGAAAGGAAAAAAACAAATTTTCGACGTTTCAAGAATGTTTTACTTTAAAAAAACACCAACAATCATCTACAAATATATAAAAGAGGTAAAGTACGTACTGTGTTGTTAGGTGTTCTGTATCATTATGCTCAAAGATGGAGTCCTAAATTTCAGTAATTTTAAAAACGAAAAATATATACTTACTAATTTTCTTATAAAGTACGAAAAAGTACCTATGAAGTTATAGTAACTTACATACTACAGTTGGGCAAATTTTGATCAAATATGTGTTATTACATTTGACTTGTTTGAGGATTAGTAAAGGTAAAGCATGGAGGAGTTTCAGATGATGGGCATTGACATTACCTTTAATAAACTGAGAATTTTATTCTTAGTAAGTAAGGTGATTTAGATTAAATTATGAACAAATGGTAATACAATACTCCAGAATTTAAAATTTGGACATAAGAAGCAGAACACACTATATGTATTTTATACCAACAAAATAACTTAAGAGATAAATAAAAACAAAGAATACACACGCGCACTTGGAAAATCCTATGAAATAAAACAAATCCGGCGTCTTCTTTGTTTCTGAGTAACTATACGTTGTTTAGTAATTTAGCCAGTGGAAGTTAAAAATTAGGCTACTGAACGTTTGGTGTTTGTATACATTTCTTTTAAACAAATCTAAACATAACTAGAAAAAAAAAACAAAATATAAAGTAACTATGAACATACAGACGGATATTACCATATATAAACTGTAGCTTGCAGCTACCATACAAAAAAAAATAGATGATGATGACCACACCTTCCGATTAAGGAACGAGAAACCGAACCAACGGACGAGTCCGCCTCGGTCTGTCCTCCCCCTCATACGCCTAATGACTCGATAGCGAGATTTTCAGCAACATCCCGACTTCGTCTGTTCGACGGGACGACTCTGGTCAAACCTGACTTTGCTGCCTTGATCCGCCGCGGACGATGGCGGTCCGACCCTGTTCTTGATCTCGGCGGCCATCGTCATGAACGCCTGCTCAACGTTCGTGGCGTTCTTGGCGGACGTCTCCAAGAACGGGATTCCCAACTGATCGGCGTACTCCTACAAATTATACAAATGATGTTATAGTGTGCAGTCTACCAGCAACCACCTATACTGTAACCACAACCACAGAGGGCATGGTACAATGCATAATAATAAGATGGTAGATCGCACACCATAATAGACTATCGTAAAATAGATTGCACGCTACAACAGCGAGTTTGCTCACAATTGTTTTTAAGAAATCCTCAAAATGATGATCTGGAATTAGATCCTTTACCTTCGCAGTAGTATAATCCACGACCTTTTTCGTCGTCAAATCACTCTTGTTCCCTACGAGTAATTTATTGACATTATCACAAGCGTAGCGGTCGATTTCTTCCAGCCACTGTTTGACATTGTTGAAAGAGTCCTGATCGGTGCAATCATAGACGACAATAATACCATGTGCACCCCTATAGTAACTAGATGTAATCGTCCTGAAACGCTCCTGGCCTGCAGTGTCCCACTAAAATAGACAACTGAGAGTTAATCTCAAATTTCTCTACCCATATGATACTGATATTACATTAAAGTGTATTCACAAAGTTTAAACTGGGTCTTTTTCAAAAACTTAATAAGCAAGAATGTTACTTACAATTTGCAATTTTATAGTCTTCCCATCTAGATCGATTGTCCTGATTTTCTATAATAAGAAAATTATTGTACAGATGAATTCTGATAAGGTAACACTGTAGTAAACTTACAAAATCTACTCCAATGGTGCTGATATAACTTTCCGTGTAAGTATCGTCCTGAAAGAAGAAAATATTTAAACTTGACCCCCTAATAAATTCCTTACTGATTAATAAATGGAGTAATTATGGTAATTAACTTACCGCAAACCTCAATAGTAGACATGATTTTCCAACCCCTGAATCTCCAATCAGAAGTAATTTAAACAAATAATCACTGTAAACAAGAAAAAATAATTAAAGTCCTTTGTAATAAATTATTTGCATATGCGAAATACAAGAAGTATTTCCATTATATGGTATCTTTAAAGCCCTGAACCCAAACAGCGAGACTGCTGACTCATTCATTTTAAAAATTTCACTTCTGATAAGATAAATATGTAAATATGCGTGTAGGCGTTTATAATAATAGGCACAGTCTATGGCATCAAAAAAGAATTGAACAAACCTCTACAGAAGGTTAAAAGATTGAAACCAAAAATGTCTGGACAAAAATTGTAATACTGGAAAGAATTAAAGCTTGGGCAAAACTTGTCAGGTGATGGGATTCTAAACATTTTCTTTATGTTCCAGTCCTAAAAGTTGAAAAGGGTTCAAAAGGAAAAGAGATTGACAAGAATAAAACCAAGAAAAATAAAAAACAACGCATACGAAAGTGTGTGGTATGTTCTCTAAAATGGTAGATCCTAAATATGCTCTAGATTGTTCAATATCTAGAAGGTCCAAAACCATTGAGGAAGACAAAATCTCAACCGATAGATTTATGACAACAAAGAAAGGAATAAAGAACACATGGCATGGAAGTGTATTGACTAATAGATATGTGGAAACAAAAAAATAAATAAGAATGCATGCATGTACATGACTCTAGGCTGGCTCGGAAGGTCCGGGAATATTCTCTGAAATTGTAGATGCCCCTTAAATTGTTCACAGAACTCTTAAAAGTAGTAAGGAAGATTCGACTGACCAAATTGAAAACAATGAATCGAATAATGAAAAACTTAACATTTCGGGAGCGTACAAAAGATCCTGGAATGCCCCCTCCCAAATTGCAGAGCTCCTTAAATTCTTTTGGTCTGATTAAAGTAGTTTATGTGAAGTACGGAGGCGCCAAGAAGAAGAGATTAATGACTGATAGATTTATACAAAGGAATGAAGAAAAATGCATGGTAAGGCTGATGGAATTTGTAGAAAATAATTAGACATGATACAATGAATCAACTTGCAGAAACACGTATATGTCAGCTGAATACTCATTAGCAAGTCAGTGTTGTTTATTTAAAGCAGGCAACAATGGCTTAGATTACCATCTTACTAGAGTTGCATGTGTAATGAAATTCGTTCAAATTCAATTTTATACTTTTCAACCAATTGCAGTAAAACCGGAAAACGGTTGTTGTTTTGCAAATACTGAAACAATCTAATCAGCGTATTTCCTTTCATGACATTCCCAGAACTCAAGTGAAGTAAAAATGAGTAATGAAAGGTTAAGTAAATTTTACTATAATATTCGATAAGCTCATACGCGAGAAAGACCGTAATTGCTCTTTGTTTTTGCCATTAGCGTTCGTTCGACATGTACTCGCAGGTATTATCACTGGAAAAAGTTGACTCATTGTGAGGAATGACGTGCCTCTGATCGAAAAAGTGGGTGGCGAAAGGAAACGGTTCCGCCAGGCTATCGAGCAATCGTAACGCTACGGACACGTCAGGGCTCCTCGATGGGCGAAAATATGCATTTTCCATGAAATTAAACTGCGCAAATACACGTCAAACGGTCCATAGGGTTGTCAAAATGGTACTCCTCGCCTGAATCGAAAAGATAAAATGCAATCGATACTTACTATTCGGGATTCATTTTGTCTACGTCTGCCTTATTGTCGATACTCTACTGTACCGTATATTGCACTTTTAAAACACTACACTAGCCGCTTAATTAGAGAATTATTGTACACAAATACGCGAATTTGGGACGACGTCTATCACAAAATTTTTTCTTACACTGTCCCAATCTACTGAGCGTGCGCATTTACGTGACATGTACGGGTGACGTAATGCCAATGTGGCAGCTACCGCCCGCGAATTTCAAAATAGATACTTTGAACAACGTTTGAATTATGGAGGGAAAACATTGAATCCACGTATTTCACAAACAGGTTCTTACCTGGTTACTCAATAATAGGATCGTATCCAAGTAGAACAAATAAGTGTTTAAGGCAAAAATAGAAATGCCACTCCTTTTTTTTGCACACTGGATAAGTTTCGAAAATTAATAAGTAAGGAGATTCAAATGAATTGGGTTGGATTCGTACATAGATTTGTATGTATGTTCCAAGCCTCAAAGCAACTGAACAATGAAAAACCACTTTAAACTCATCATATAAAGGTTGTGTCTATGAGCTTACTATAATCGAGTACTGAAATAATGCTTCTCACACATTCAATTCACCTACTGTAAATATTCTGCCCTTCTATGAATTTGTATGTTCTATTTATTATTTCCAGGATATGAGACAAAATAAATTCTTAGGTAACATAAAACACAACTTCAGGAACCTTCCAAAACAAAATTAAAATAAAATGCACAAATTGCTGCTACAAAAGATGTAATACTTAAAAGTTGGGAAAAGCAACTGTTTTTAAAAGTAAAACATGCCATTAAACTTAATTTCCAATTGTGCTACAGTTAAATATTAACCTACACAACTACAATAATTGTAACAAAATAAGAAAGGGTAACTACACTGTCCCTAGGACGTTTGTAAGGGTCTCTTCTAATGATATGATTTACAACCAACCTTTATCTTAAAAAGAAACTCTAAATTTGTATCAAAAGTGATAGCTGTGAGTTATATGTCGTGATTTAATACACTTAAAACTAAAATGGTTCAGTTTACACTTATTCAAGAGCTATTAAAAAATTATGCCGTGGAGATATAAAAAATATACTTCTATTGACCAGAACCTGCACCCTCTTGAGCAGTAAGCCCCCTTATAGACAGGTCATATACAACCTCTTCTATTTTCTTAACATCGTATTTCAAAGCATCGAAGCGCTTCCTTAAAGAATCGTTCTTCAGATTCAGAAGGCGAAAACCTGCATTAAGTTCAGCGACAAATCTCGATATCTGCAAAGGTCTCTCATAGTCGCCGTATGTTACTGAATTAACTGCAAATCTCGCCTGAAAGTATATAGAATGAATCAGAAGCAAAATAATTGATATGGAACATTACAAGTTCAGAGGCTAAGTTGAGCAAACCCATGAGGTAGTCTTCTAGGTCCAGATGCAAGTTTTCTTTATTGTTAACTAGAATTAAGTAAATTAAGTGTCAAGTAGAAAAATTTAGTATGGAGATGACTCACTGCCTAGGATCTCTGCTGTAGTGTCCCTACTAACTAACACTCCTTTCTCTAAGAATATTATGAGAGCAGATAGGAAACAAAGCCTTTGCATGGCAAATCGCCAGTGATCATTGTACTTGTAATATTCTCCAGAGGGGACGACTTTGTCTAAAGAGTCGATCCCAACTCGGACTTCTTCAAATATTTCTCGCGCTTTCAGACAAGCTGCATGTACTAGAAAACAAATGAATAAGCCATAAATTTTCTCATCGAGTATAAGATGAAATCGGTCTTATGTACCACTAACACCACTCACTCCGTTCAACGTTTTGTTCATGATGGATAACCTGAAGAACAGTTATGATTTCTCGCAAGGGTTTCTCGATGTCTTTCAAAATTTTTCTTATTTCCTAGAAAACAACAGGGGTGTAATCTAAATGCTAAATCTGGTCAAAAGGGTTCGTACCTCTCTAGTATCCTGTTCGGTATTTAAATAATCCTGGAAGGGTGTAAAAATGCTCGTCATTATCTTATTAGGGGAACACATAGCGAGTGCAAACGTTAGTTAATTGAAATGAGATAAACGAGATCAGCGACCAGCCACAAATTGGTAAACAAATACTATACAACACAACCCGAGAATTCAAATTATAACCCTAAAAAGCTGCGTTCTGTTCTAAGCTTGAAATAATTGACACACTGTCAGTTGGTATTTTGTTAAAAATCGGTTTTTCAGTAATAAATATATAAATTATAAATGGCAGCGTTATTTGATGAAGTAACATAAGGAAATGGCTTCGAGCAGGGGGCACGACATGTTCGAATTGGTCCCTTTGATCAAGAACATCGACATAAAGCTAAGCGCAGGATGTGAAAGTGGTGTTAAGCAAATACTGGGTCTTGTTACCAGGCGAGTTCTTTCTTACTAATCAAAAATATAGTGTATGACAACACCTTTCAGGGATAACGATGTCGTCTTGTACTACACTTTTGGCGAACTACCCCCAGTCTTAAAACGGATCCCATGGTTTTCGGACAGTCATAAGACAATTCAGGCGTTATGTTTCGATCCAACAGCTACCTGGTTGCTAGTAGTCTGTAAGTCAAAAGTCCTCTTTCTGAATCCTTCTATAAATCGCATTCTCTTGCTCTTGTAAGGCTCTGACTGTTCACTCTACATCATCCCGGCACTAAGCCTGGTCGATAAAAAGCTACGCATAGACTGCAAGTGGTCCCTGAACGATGTTACGCACTTCCCTAGACACCCACAGACGCCCCAAGCGGTACCGACCAGCGTTATCTGGTGGCAGACCCTGGACAGCAACCAGAACGCTCTTGTGGGATTTGACAATGGTAGCATTGTGTTGATTAGTTTGACCGACGGAAGGTGTATCGGATCTTGCAATATTACGGAGGCTGTCAAGGGTTTTTGTCTGTGTCACGATATTAAATCGGATGTTGTGTGTCTTTTGGTAAGAATTTAGGAGTTATAATCGTTACCAATGGATGTAATTCCTTTCAAAGTATCCAAAGATGTATATTAATGTCAAAGTCAGTTAAGCTCAATACAGTGTAGACTTAAATTACTATATGTAGTTGATATACAAAATCTGGTATCGAAACTCATTAGTAATTGTTTTGTTTTAGTATTTTAGCCCGTGAAGTGAAATATGCATACTATAAAAATGTATTGTTTAGAAATGTTATTGCTTATTTTAGATAAATGGTGCAGGAGGACAACAATGGAAACTAGTCCTGGAACATCGTTCTAATGGTTATTACTGGCCACCAGAATTGGCAAATCAAGTAAGTACTACTACTTACACCAAATTTGGTGTATTAAAAATTTAAAGTATCTCTTTAACTAGTTTGACCTGGGATAATTTGTTTAGCTACATTATGGTTCTGCATATTTTAAATATTTTTAAACTAGAGGCTTTTTTCAGAGTGATGATTCGACCCGATCTCGTCTGTATAATTTAAAGCAGCTGGGAGTCGACAAATTCATTTCTTTCAAGCAACGTTTAACAGAGGCAAGTCGCAATCGTAGGGACAGCCAGACGAGTGATAGCGCTAGCGAATCTTCCTCACATTCCGAATCTGTGCATTCCGGGCCAGAGATGTTGCCCCATTTGTGTGATATGGTTTTTTCTCATCAGTTCGCCAGAGATCGTCATCTCATCTCAGCGTTTTACAAACCAACAGATTTATTGACGGTAGTTACAATTTAATTTATACTACAATTACAAAATTGGTATGTATAAAAAGAATTCTATTCAAGGATTAATATATTATGACAGGGACAGTAGATAATAGAAAATTAAGGTATGATGTTTAATTAATTTATTTCGTTTTGTAGGTGTATTCTTCAGGAATGGAATCAGCCCCAATTTTCGTTTATAAGTTAATTCAAAAAACTGACCTGGTGTTGTTATGTGATAAAGTAATATATGCGGTACACGAGAATCGAAACACCATTTCAATCTTGAGTACCATCTTTAGTGAATGTTGCCTTGAAGGTGATTCTGTGAGTAACATTTACAGCTTATTTTATTTACTTGCAACCATTTTCTGGAATAAGCCAATGGTATAAGTACATCTCTTTAAGGAATTCAACAGTGAAGCTCTGCTGTCTCAGTTTCACTTTGATGATTGCAGTATTCAACAGATCTATAAGATTACTGATACCATACCAGGAAATACTAATAGGACCTCCAAGAAAGCTGTAGACCTAACTTTTCCTAAATCAATAGAGGAATGTTCCTTGAATAAGCTAGCTGTAGATACCTGCTTTATTGTTACTACAAACTCTGTGTATAGGATCAATATTAGGTATATAAATTTTATCTGATTTTAAGGCTTATTATGCGGAGAAAATTGACTTTTTCAGCTCAATCTATAAGCAATATGATTGAGTGAATTTGAAGAAATTACATTGTAATATAATAATTATACTCGCTCAAGTTATCGTCAGTGCTAAAAAATCTATGTATTTCAGTCACTCTCCTATTTTGAAATTCATGCATAGCGTCTTGGATGAAAATGACCTGGGAACCGCGGAGAAAATTGCAAAAATGTTCGATTTGAAGATGTCGCCTCTTCTCGAGCAATGCGGGGACATCCTGCTGGCGAACGGTTCTTTCCATTCAGGCATAATCCTTTACAATCAGGCGAAGCTCCACCTCTTGAAGCGGGTCCTTAAGGTGGCCGTCACCGCCGACTGTAAGACGTTATTGAAGTTCATACAGTTGTGTTTGAGCGCTAGCAAAGTGGATATGTCAATCGCTACCAAGATACACATTGGGAATCTGGCCGTGATGGCGTATACGGAGATGTTATTGAGATTCTCAGGGCAGCAAAGGGTCGCCAACACCAAGGATTTCATGTGAGTGAAGAAATCTACTACTTTATCATGTATCTATGTTGAAGTATTAGTAGAAGCTTGTTCTATTGATAAGTTAGTTAATTTCAGGAAAACATAGGTACTGCTCCATATTTGTAATTGGTAACAACTTCCCTTTATAAAGATTTCTCTTTTTATCTTTTTAAAGCTAAAAATATCTTAGCATTATCTATGAAGTATTTGTAAAAATCCCACCGTTGTCTCAACTACCTATATATCTCTTACAGGAATTTCCTATGCTCTGAAGAATACTACGATGAGATCCTGGCGGTAAACATATCCTGCCAGGCTGGCCACTGGAACGTCATAACGCTCCTAGCAAAGAGCCGTGGTCTCCAGTTAGAGGTCGTCTCCGCTCTCGGTCAGATCCTTCAGAGCGTCCGTGCGCCAAAACCGACCGACTTGAAGTTCCTGTATGCCCTCTCAGAGCCGAGCCTCACACAAAGCCTTTTGGTTTCTGGTCAGAGCTCTCAGACGATATTCCATTATGTGAGGACGAATGTCGACTCGTTTCCAGTCGCCGTGCTGAAACGTTTGGCGGCACAGTACGACCCTAGCCAGCCGAGCGCTCTACCGCTTGTCGCGGGGTTATTCCGTTCCACAAAGTATTCGTCGAGCCTGGATACGACCATTGAGTCTGTCGATATGGAGAATCAGGATAAAAGTGTGGTCGTTGTTGAGGAATTCGTAGATACGTTTCTGTGTGTTTTGATATGCTTGACGAGCAAAACTGAGAGGATCAAGTAAGGATTCCGTTTTTACACATAGTTCACCATTGAGTTTGTTACGGAAGAGATATCTGTACTAGAGTAAAATTTGAAATTCAACACATCATACACCACAAATATTCCAGGTTTGACAAAGTTTTTTTAAGGTTTAACCTGGAACTGTTGCACAATGTCGAGCCTCCTGAACAGCCTGAAGAGGAACCAGCATTAAAGAGGTTGCCAGAGTTAAAACAGTTAAGCTGTGGCTATGAACATACAGCCATTATCCGTAATTCGAATCTCTACACCATGGGAGCTTCAACCGCTGGCTGCTTAGGTCTCGGACCATTGTTAACTACAAGCAGCCCTCCAAAATTAGTCAGGCTGTTGAATGATCTGAAAATTAAAGCTTTGAGCGTCAGTTGTGGTAGAAAACACACTCTGTTACTGACTGATTGTGGGGTAAGAAATGTTCATTACAGAACTTATTTGCTGAGTTAGGCGTGGATATGTTCCTCAGATTAAATTATCCTTTAATTTCAAATTCAGATGTGTCATTCACAAGCAAATCTTATATTAATATATATTTAGGGGACGATTTTCCTGGATTGAAAAAGTTTTTGGTTGTTATAGTTTTGCAGATTGAGTTAAAACACGCAATTATCATCACTAATCACACAATTTAGAAATTCCACCAACCTTCATTTTAACCTCATGACCTCAAATTGAAGTAAGGCTTATTGTACCCTTAATCTAGTATTTCGACCAGTTTCTCCATATGGTGGCTTTTTAAATTTCAGGTCTACTCTTGGGGTTCTAACGCGTATGGCCAGCTGGGCCTCGGCGCTCACATTGTCGATAGCCCCCACCCGCAGATGATGTCGAGCCTCTCATCTGTGAGGATAGTTGACGTCGCTGCCGGTCAATACCACAGCCTCGCCTTGACCTCCTCGGGTAGGGTGTATAGCTGGGGCTGGGGTATCCACGGGCAGCTCGGCCACGGAAACTGCGACAATGAGTTCTATCCGAGGGCGCTACAGTTCTCGGAGCCGGTGAAGCAGATTGCCGCAGGACACGCCCATAGCTTAATCCTGACCACTGAGGGAAGGGTCTATGGGTTCGGGTCGAACGTTTTCGGGCAGCTCGAGGGGTGTCAGGTGGAGGTGAGCAAGTCGACGAGGCCGCTGTGGATCGTAATTAAGCCGGAATTATTCGTGCCAGTGGGGAAGATCTCTACAGCATATTTTCACAACGTAAGTTGTTTAAAATTCGGCACAAGTGCGCATTTCCTTCAGTTATTCATAAGAGAGGGGAGAATTAAGAATCTAAATAAAAATCCTTGTTTTGTTTCCATACGATGGAGTGCCTAAGACCCATTTGCATGAATAATCAAGAATACCCTGTGTTAATACACTATATTTCAATCTCCACTTTTGATAGAGTAGTTGTAATAACAACCTTATTTGTAAACAAAAAAATACTTTGGTAAAGATCCTCCAGTTTCTATAAATGGCTTCCCATGATAAACCTCGAAAGAAAACTCTATTTTAAAACATATATACATATTTTTAGATTGTCGTCAATGCAAACCAAGAAGTCTATACGTGGGGCGCGAGCCCGCAAGAGCTCCGCATCTACCAATCGAAGAACAACCAAAAGCACAATGGAATCTCCTACCCTCTGGACTCGTGGAAAGCCACCATTAACATTTACACGGCCATGGATAAGAAGCCTATCGAGCAAGTTGCCGTCGGATATCGTCACTCTGTCGTGTTGCATAACGGAAACATCTTCTGGGGTAAAAGCAAGGACGAAGAGTTGTGCAGCCCGAAACAGAGACAGCAGGACATCCTGATGACTCAGAAGTTCCTGCACATCTCTTGTGGTCTAGATTACACTATGGCCATTGATCATTGCGGGAAGGTGATGGCGTGGGGGAGCCCTTCAATGGCACAGGTTGAGATAGTGATAAATGTTAAAAGTTTTGTGGAAGCAGAATGAAATATTATGTGCCATTATTCAATGGTGTTTAACACGTTTGCGGACAAAGTTGCATATGTCACAGAAAAATCGAAATTCGGGATAAAACAAGTTAAAATTCACAGCAGGTACTCCACAGATTTTTGTTCACAAAATGTGGGTAGGTTTGTCTACCAACAAATAACAAAATATCTGAACTGTCGCAGTACTTTAATTCAACATAATAATGTTGAAAATGTGTTAAGAGAGGAATCACTTATTCACTCACTTAGAAATGCAAGGAAATCATATACTTGTGTAAAATATTTGCCGATAAACTGACACTTCGCATCTTCTCACGTATCAAATTGTATTACAAAAACTGAATTTTTCGTTGCAAGATTATTTATATAGTATTTTTGTCAGAAATGAAGGAATAGTTGTACTTGCTCGTTCAGAGCGGCATTTATCGCATTTTTCAGAAAATAATCTAAACCTTTAAAAATACTATCAAATTACTTTTTTTATGGCAAAACAACAAATTTTGAGAATGTTACGATGATAAGCTAGGTGTCCGCGAACGTGTTAAGACATTCTATGGTGTTTTACGAAGTTAAAAGCGTGGAAGTTTTCAACATTTCTCAATTCCTATCCTTTTCAGACTTTGCTGGGAAAACCCATGAGCGAAGAGAACCGCCGCCTGGAGAGCAAAGTCATCCTCTTCAAGAACACCAAACGCCTGGTGAAATTCCCGAATTCCGCGCAGGGCACTACCGAGAACACCCCCATCGAGGTGCCTGGTCTGCCTACAATGGCGATCACTTTTAATCCCAGCGATCACATCTCATACCTGTCTAAAATCCGACAATCTTACTCTGTACTTAAGGTCGAGAACGAGAATATATCGTTCGCGGTGAATGCCAATTCGTTTGACCACATTTACGATTCGCCGAGGTTTAAGTTCGGCCAGAAAACGTTGCATTACGCATTGGAGACTTATTTCGGATTTTACGATTTCGAAACTGTCCTGGCGAAGTGTCTGGACGCACAGAATTACCAGGCGGCAGCTAAAATAGCGATGTTAAATGGTCATTACGTGGACAGTTTAGGTTTTCAGCTGAGAGCGTTCAAGAAACATTTAGAGTCTCTGGACTTGCCTCCGATTTGCAAGGAAAACTCAGGCTTGGAAATAATAGTGAGGAGCATTCAGGACGACATGAACGAGAAAAACCTCACTTACAACAATATCCAATCTCCGGCACACATCTTGAGCTCGAGTTCGAGTCTCGACAGTATCAGACAGTGGGGGGATGAAATAGAACATCAAGGGGGTTGCGAGAGTCCCTGCGATATCGGCGACGTGAGACACAACGTCACGCAATACGTGCAGTCGTTGAAAATCGAAAACGAAAGCAACTCACCACCAATCTCTGTCATTTCCGATATTGCCGAGAAGAAAACCAAAACGGCCAAACAAGAACCTCCATTGAAAGATGAAAATTTAATCGAAGCCATCGAAGCAGCCTCAACCCTCGTGGAATTTTACATAAAGAAGATATATATGTCAGAGAATCATATATTAATGCAGAACGTTCTGATGAAGTGCATCGAGTTCTGGCTGGCGAACTACCTGCCGGTGTCGGTTTTAGAGAGCGTCCTACTGAAAAACATGGACAAGTACTTTTACCCCCTGTCAGTTTTACTTTTCTGTAAAGATTTCGGCGAAAGCGGAGACGCTACACCGGAGAAACCGGCCCCCGGTTTCCTGAAGGAGTTCTCCACCAAATTTTGCCTTCAGTTATGTTCGATGGTGCTGGACAACGTCAACAAGTCGTAATGTTGCAGTTGTTGTTGCTTTCGTTGTTTTGTTGTTACACCTAGTCAGGGAATCGCCTAGCAGGGCTCTTTCAGAATTTTAGCTGATATTGTAAGTGCACAAAGCGAATATTTAATTGAAATTAATGGCTGTTTTATTGTTTTGTCCTATTTTTTAAAAATTTTTTAAATAGCTTCCTGACGATTCAGGTATCAACTTGTTGAAATTGATCTCATTTGTGTTTTAATAAATTTTTGTTTTAGTAATTTTGCTGTTTTCTTAAGATCGAAATTGCTCGATTCGTACTTATTGTGATAAATGACATAATTCTTTCGTATTTTGCAGTAGCTTTAGTGATTTGTATGTGCAATAAATTGATATTAAAATAAATTATTTTATCGGCATTTAATTTTCAATTTTGAGTTAATAAGGTTTATTTATTTATTTACTAGTCACAGTTTTCTCTCATACCTACACATAATTTATTCAGATAATCGGCTTTTTAATATGTTGTAATATATGCAGAGTTGAATAGTCTTGGATCATTAATGTCAACAGTTTTAACTAACATCACATGCATGTAAACTGCCTAAACCTCCTTCTTAGTAGGAGTAATTACAAAAAGGAGGATAAAAATTATGAGCGTTAGCATAATTGCTAAATGGCATTATTTTAACAAAGCACTTATATATGATTCATGGACACGACAGACATTTACCATTACAACAATTTGGGTGTTTCATATTGTAACATTTAATTTCGTGTAAAGACTATTACAATTATTCAGCCTTAAAATTCACGTCAGGTCCATGAGATTTTTTTTTAAATTTAGTAAGTATACATGATGTATCGATGCAATGAAAGTATGTTTTATATTGGTATAAATCATAAGAAACAGTATTAATTTACCAAAATATCGCCTAGTTGACATGTGATTCAATCTTCTTTGAAATGATCCTTCTCAAATGTTCGTTGTATTGTCGTTTTCAATTACAAACACACAGGGTGTCACTAATTTAGTGATATTAAATTGAATGGAATGAATCATGGGATTCCCTGAAATTTTAAGTAAAAAATTTGAGCTCTTGTTTCACTTGAATTCTACAATTATAATCTTATAGTTACCTCATTTACTATTAAAGCGTTTTGAATTAAATCTCCTTTATAATTTGAATTTATCTGAACTCCATTTGGAGTTAGAGTGTCCCTGAATTTGCTATAGAAATATTTACTTTTGGAAAAACTTATTTAACTTTTTAACTGTTAGCTACTTAATAAAAGTCAACATGCTTAGAGTATTTTCTGCATTGGAAGCACTAAAATGAGCTCTTGGATTCCATGAGTTTTTCAGCTCTTGCTGCATATGGAGTTAGGATATTCATGAATTTGCAATTCCAGATGTTTATTTCTTTTAAATTTTGTGATTACAAATTGACGCTGTTTGAACTGTTGTAGCATTTAGAACTCCAAAATGCCAAAATCCTTAAATTCACTGAAATTGGAGCTATTGTTGCACTTGAAGCTCACAATTGTAATCTTGCGATTACTAAATTTACTGTTAAAACTTTTGCTCTCTGCTCTGCTCGTGCTATGGGAACAACTGTTTTTTTAAAAAAATATTGTTTGAATTTTTGCTGCATTTGGAGCTCCAAAATGTGGTCTTGGACGACTTGGACTTTTAACATTTACTATTTAAGCACTTTTCAGTGAACTTTGCTATATAATTTGGATGAAGAACAATTATTTTTTGAACATTTGGAGGCTTAAGTTAAGCGTAGTTCAAATGTCGTAGCAGTGACATTTTAATTTTAAGCGAGCTTAAACATGTTATACTGAAAACTGAATGAATGACTTATACTGAATGAAGATGACTCAGAATTTCAATATATTCAAAACAAATTGAAAAATATTTCAAAATTCAAAAAAGTTATGATAACCAGTTCCGAAAGAAAATGCCTAAGATGTCATAAGGTGAAGACATTTGCGGGAAAGTTTTAAATAATTGCTGTTTTCTGATATTTCGTAACAGTTATCGAGTAAGCAGTCATTCCTATGTTTACAAACCTCGGTAATACTTTGATCAGGCCATGATGATTTATCGCAGCTCATTCAGCAAATGACAAAGTGACTTAGCATCGTTGGTCCGGGTATGGTCTCATCAAAATATAACCGAGCTTTGCAAGCATGAAAATCACCTAAAAATTGACCGACTGCTTAGCGAGTCAGTTATTGTTAGTCCCACAGTTCGCAATTTGACGCGTTTTCGTACCTCGTGTGTGGTTTTTTCGGTGAAAAATTGAACATTTAATTTTTCGTGAATTGTCGTCTTGTTAGCTTGACCGTGCTAGAGGTTCCCTCGCTCTTTCTCTCTCTCTCTCTCTCACTTCGTATCCGCATTTTCACGCAGCGCGGCTACCGTCACGTCGAAAAATAACCGCGCGCCTCCGACGGACTTTTTAAACGTAGCAATAAATAAATTTCGAACCGCCGGACAAATTTCGTCGACAATAACAATACCAACAACGCGGTAACATGTGGGGTACTCTTCTCCTACAAACGAGAAAAGTGAAAACGCGTACCAGAAAGATCTATTTGGTGAACATGTGAAAGTGGCTGTGATGGGTAATGTCCTGCAATGTTTTGCGGCCACGTCTAAGAAAAAGGAAGTTTTGGTAAGGATACTCATTGCCCGTAGTTATATAATACTTTTAATGAGCTTATAATGGGATATTACACGTATGTTTAATGATTTTAAATAATAACCGAATCATTACCGAGCGTTACGAACATTTGCAATTATAATTGATATATTTTTAGCAGTGGCGTATGCCACTGACACGAGTTTGCGAACATATCGCAGAAAAAAGCATAATTAGATTTTTTTTTAATTAAAATACTGAGGAATAAATTCTAGTCCTTATCAAGCATTAAAATTATTATTACTGCTATTACCATTGCCATTAACGTTTATTAGTTTTATATGATAGCTTTGTAAGATATCAATTTTGCGTTATTATTGAGAACCTCCTTTAGTATTAAGAAAGAATGACATAAACAATTTTAAACTCAACAAGCTGTCAATATCAATAAACTTAAAATGTTATTGCCCATTCAAGTTCTCTCAACTTCAATAAACAGTTATTTAAGAGAATTAATTTTCTACGTACGTCCGCCTCTGATATCAATAAATATTTATTGGCGAGCATTTCTGTTATTTCGGGTGATGTCTCACGCATTTCAAAACATCGAGTTTTTGTATGCCTCGACAGACTTTGGACACGAATCTGATGTAACGTACGTTTTTGATAAAACTTTCAAAATGAATTTTACTAGTTTCTATTTATTTTTTTTTCTTCTATATTTTTTGACGCGACTGCCGTTTGTCGTGGATCACGTTTTATCTTTGAATTTAAAAATAAACGGCGATATTCGTTATTTTCGGACACGCGTGACCTGATTATGATTATATTTCGAAAAGCCCGTATTGTTGTTAATGAAAGAGCCACGGCGAGAAATTCTTAAAGCACACTTTAAAAGCATTCTTTTTTAAAATACAAGGACACTTAGAATTTAACATAAATGAAAGTAATCATATCAAAATTCTACTGAAATGTCAAAAGTCTTCAGTAACGCTGCCGAAATTATAAGTCACAACCACAATACAAAAATTTAAAATTGTAATGATTGTAGCGCGAAATTTAAATTATTCACGCTTACTCCTGCGTAAAGAAAGGATGTGAGGATAAAAACTGTAACCTTGTGAAGAGAATTACTTAGCCATTTTATTTTGCATACAGAGTGTTAGGCAATTTAACCGATGGGCAATATGATACGTGATGAGTAAAACAACCTATTATTATTACGTAGTCTTAATAAGTCTCAAAAACCAAATGAAGCTAAACATTTTGAATATAAGTACTTTAAATTGCTATAATAACAAATAAATGTAGTAAAGTTTCTCACTGTAACTTACTAGACGTCATATTTTTATTTTAAACGGCAGAAATATCAAACTACAAGAGAAAACTTTGATTTTTCATTGATTTTTTCTTGTTTTTCAAATATTTTCTTGTCAGTCTGACAAGAAATAAGTGATTAAAATAATACAGGGCGCAAAAATTTTGAAAAAAAACATTATTTTTCCGAAAACGTTGACACTTGGTATTTACCTTTTTGTTCAAAATATCATCAAAAACTACCCTGTATAAAGCTCCTAGCCCAATATTCCAAATTCCAAATTAATTACAGATTTTCTTGAAAATTCGTGACCGTGAATTTTTAGTAATTATGAAAATATGTGCCTTTAAAAGAAAAACATGGGGCGCATGCAATAAGTTTTGAAGAGCGGATATTGCGTGCGCCCCACGCTTTTCTTTTTTATTCTTACGAGTAAAGTCACAGCTATTGAAAATTCACAATCAAATTTTCATGAGAAAACTACTTCAGTAGTTCTTAAAATATTTCTCCAATATTGATTGCCGTTAGGGTCAGATATTCAACCACTCGAAGCCGTTTCGCGGCTTTAAATAGATTCCAAATCGACCGATCCAATCCGTGAACACGATCATTTTTCGGCGAGGTTTCCTCTGTAGGAGCCCCCCGAAAATAAATCTCCCTCTCTCTCTCTTCCTCTCTGCGGTTATTAATCAAGCTAATGGCCCTAATTGAATTCGCTCCGTCGATAAATTCCCATTTGACCTTTCATGAAACCGATTCGGTAACCTTAAAAATAAACGTTTTAAATACTCGAAAGACAAGACGAGTGGGTGGCATGATCGTAAGTCAATGTCTTCCCGAAACAAGTGGCACGCGTTCCGAATTTTCTAATTGGACCGAGCCCAGGATCGGATCCAGCGGCTTCGCGACGGCGACGGAAGAGATTAGGAGCAATTGAAAAAAGCGAGGAGGCTTCCTAATAAAAAGAAATCAGATGCAAATTGCAATAAGTGCCGGAAACCGTCCGTAATTCGTTTAGGAATCTATAATTTAGTTGGTAAAAAACGCTGGTGTAGGTTTAATACATCGTTGTGGGAGTGATTTGTGATTGCAACGGACCGAAATTATAATTCAGGCACCGAAACATTGTAACAAATAGGGAAGTAGACCAGATGAAGATTATTAGAGACAAACAAGAATAAATAGGTATTTCATTTGTTTCTAATGATGATAATAATAGAGCAAAAAAAGCTGGCAAACCTTTACCTCTATTCAGGTGGAATTTTGATAAAAGCTATTTATGATGATGATTTTTTATATGACTTCTTTGATTTCGATCATGGAATTTTAGGAAAAGATCCGTTCAAAAGTTATAGCCTTTTGAAAATGCGATTTTCCGTGAGAGGTTAACTAGATAACAATTAAAAACTCCCCAAAAAATCATCACCGATCAATAAAAAACCGTAGAAAACGATGTGCGCATTCATTTTTCTCCTTTCCTTTTACTCTTTGAGAAAAAAATTATTTTTCAAATTTTCATCAAAATAATCGCAATATGCTATAGACGGCAACGCTTAAATGATAGCTGTTAATCGATCAAGGAGAACGTATTGAAACCGTATTAATTTGGAACCCTTGCTTGTTTCTTTCTTTAAGGAATATTATAAAATACCAGTTCCTGTGTAGAATCCTCCCAAAAGTAGATTTAGGTTAGGCGGTTTGATTCTGCTTGTTTTTTTTATAGAAACGTTATAAAGTACGACATAAACGACATACGATATAAACGACGACGGTCGTTTAGCCACTACCATATCTCCGCTAAGCACACCCGCATTTAAAATTTCAAAATTGCCAAGGCGCGAGAACCGCGCCGTTTATACTCGTTTTTTCACTTATTTCTCCACATACTTTTCACAAAATTTTAATATCGACGTAAAGTTGGATAATCAAACTTTACTATTATCGTCTAACCGATGAGAATAACATACGAAAACATTTAAAAATTTCATTTGAAAACCGGCAAATTTGGCAAAACTTCTCACATTTTATTTCTTCACCAAAAACTACTACTTTCTTAAAGTTTAAATCATTTTTTCAAGCATCCTAATACTGTCCTCTTTTACTAAAAAAATTGCCGTTTTGGAGATCGACCTAAATGAAGGAAAATCTTTACCAAAACGCTTTTTCCGTCATAGGACTTCAAGGGATGATTCATTAGTGAGGTAATTACATCCGGACGTAATGCCCTGCATGTTTGATAGATTTTTTTGAAATATCCAAATCTAGTTCTTTAACTTGTATCAACTAAATAATAAGAAAATGTTCCATATGAAGCTGACTTTATCGGTGGTACGGTATATTCCCTATCCCTCAGTACGATTCATACCACAATTTTTAGTAACTTCACTAAAGAGTTATCATAATCTCCCATCCCCAAGTATCTTCAGTACTCGCACTGCTGTTGAATACACCAACTACAACTAAAATTCGAATGTGGCACGACAATTTTACTGAAACAAATTTTGATTCAATACGAACGAATCTTTCCACGTTTCTCCAAATCTTGAGGATGAACCTCCCGTTCCCCCTCGTGCAGAAAAATCTGCATCGCTCTGTACAAAAGCTGCGCCCCGAACACCCTCTTCTGCCCCTCTGACCAATACTCTGTATTACCGTAAAATTCTCCACTTACTACGTTGGTGAGGTTCCCCAACGTCAAAGCTTCTATCATGGCGGCTTCCCTCGTGTAAGCCTCGTCGGGGAAGCTACTGTGGAAACACTGCAAGCAGACCACCCCTCTGTTTCCTCCCCAGATGCCCAGGATGGCCTCCACTTTCTTGCCCATCCTCGTCGAAGGCTTAGCGAGGTGTTTGGCCGCCTGGTGCATGTGGGCGAACGGTCTGGACCTCTTCCCCTTCCCGACGTAAAAGATCGAATCCAGGAAGGTCCGCCACGCCTCTCGTCGGTCCAAAGTTTGATACCTGAGCGGCAGGTTCTCGGTCACCCTAGGGTCGATCAGGAGGTAGTTGAAGCAGGTCTTGCTGTTTGGCTCCCTCTGGTTGTTTTTCAGGTAAATTACGTCGCGCTTGTCGGATTGGAGCTGCGGCTCCGACGAGTAAAAATCTCGCAGTTTCGGCAGCTGGAGGACGTTTTGGAGCTCGTCTGGAAAAACTGAAAGGTACTTCGGTTACTAGCGGGGTCGGGTCACGTGCGACATATGCACGTACGTTTTTTATAAAATGGCTTTACTAATGTTGGGTGTAAAAAAATGAACATAACAAAATGTATAAAAACGGTATATACATAAAAAATTACACAACATGTCAGTTGTGCAATGTACAGTACGTGACCTGAAAAACTGATCAAAGATCTGAAATACATGGATACAGTGACAGTGTCAGTTTGTCAATGAAGTTTGTCTTAGATGATTCGTACACCAATGAGAAAAGATTATAAAGGGGCCAATAAAGAAGGTAGGAACTGTGTGAAACATAATAAATATTTTCTCTCCCTTCTGAAATTCACTATGCCAAAAAGCTATTTAGCATTTGAAAAAGTGGCATCATTTTACTGTCCCAGGTTGTACCACATGTGGTGATAACTGAGACGTTTGCAGTGGGCCAAGTCTTAAAGAAAGCAAGCATTTCAAAAAATATTTATTTAAATTCCAAAAAATTAATACTTGTCTAATTTAAATATGTGACTGCTTTTTGGTGCCTTTCTTCACAAGAACATATTTTCTTGGTGCCACATTTTCTCCATTTATTTCTTTGGTTTTCTATAAGAATCCAGTCTTCTGACTCAGCTTCTTCTTATACAACTTCTTGATCATAAGGAAGAATGGGGCCGCTTTTCCTTCGCTTTTCCAGTTTTTTCCTGCAGACTTTATATTGTTCTTGCCATTTTTGTTCATTTTAAGCGATTTTCAATACTTGGTTCTCCACTTCTGTGATGTGCTGACTATGACTGCAGTCTTTCTCTTTTGTTTAAGTTTTCTTAGTTGCTTTCTAGGTCCAGCTTTAGAAAAACCTTTTATATCTTTCAAGGAAACAAATGGGAGGAATTAAAAATAACGCGAGAAATTTGAAAGTTATTTGTTCTGTCTGGCCTTGTACACCTTTTCACTTAGCACCTAGTGCGCCATTTTTTCAAAAAGGTCTCCTAGTAGTTAACTCATTAAATGATATGATTAACAGTAAGTATTCTCCATACCACAACATACTCACACTAAGATTCTCAATTTTCTCCTAAATGGAGAGCATTTTTTGGAAACTGTGACGTTTTCAAACGTTGATAACAAGACCCAAAGCCTTCCTAAACCCCAAATAGCTTTGAAATTAGAATAGTTTTAAATACCCCATGAAGCATTTTTGCTGTGAAATATGATGATGTAAATGCTGGACTTACGTAAATAGATGGCACGAACCGAGGAACTGAATATTAAAAATTTATTGTCAATAAAATTTTTATTTCAGAAACCTGAAAGTGACTTAAAATTAAACACTTTATTTATTTGTTTCCTTCACAACATTATTAACTTGTTTGTATTCACATCGAACCGCTCCCTAATTTGTAGACATGACTCACTTCGAGAAAGATTGTCAATTTTCTATTAAGTAACGTTAATAATAAATTGTTAAAAATATCTATCGCTTATTACCGGAGGCGGGACATACAAGGAAATCTGACAGTACGCATCCTTGGCACATAAAAAAATACAACTAAAATGCAGGTATTTACATATAAATTTAAAACCGACATATTAATTAAATCCGATGTCACGACAACGAAGATGGATATCTTTTAAAAATGTGTTAATTTAAAAAGACGTGATTTGTAGTAATGACAACGTGTTAACTTGGGTCGTATTTATTGACTCCAATATTTGTTCACCTATTTGAGTGAATTAGAAATATTTTTATGTGTAATTGATTTAATCCATATTTAATTTTTAATCTAAAATTTCATAGCGACGAAATTCAGAGTTTGTCTCAGAGTGGTTTTAAAGTGAAGAGCTTGAAAAAAAGAGAGTTTATTGTAATGTTAATAGTTTTAATATTTAACTATGTTAATTTACAAGGTTATTCAAAAGGAATGACTAAATAAGTTTTCCACGTTTACACAAAATATAATAAACGGTGAGGATGGTAACACTCACTCAGTATTTAAAACCATAAAATGATTGGAAAAAGATTACAGAGCATCAGACATTTTCTTGTATGTATTTGTCGAGGCATTTTACACAGACCCAAAGTGAAAGGAAAAATGTTTTGGATAGTCTATCTAAAATTTAAAATTTTAACCAAACAGCTCATTCATAAACGCCTATTTTCCCAATTTCTTCCCAATTGTTCGTGTAGTTGACCAAACATTGGAAATATCACAAAATTTACTTGCCCTTTAAGCCAAGAAAAATACCACAAAGGGGGAAATTTTTAATGTTTTTAGTGCTTTTAGACTGGACTAGGCAAAGTTAAGCGCTGTTACTACAGATGGAGCAAAGATGTGACCAAAATAAAATCAGAATTATCAGAGAAATATTGACATTAATAATCTGTTTGCATTTCACTGATCATTTATCATGAACCTCTGTGCTAAATCATTAAAATTCACGCACGTAATGGAGACACTTATTTCGTGTGTAAATCGAGAGGTTTGAATCACCGGTAATTCCAACCATTTCTACAGTACTTGTAATTGGGATACGAAAGGCAATCCTAACTTTCTTACTGGTTAAAGTTACATTATATTATTTTAATATATGTATTTCCAACGCTATCTATATCATTATCAATTGTTTTCGTTTTGGCCCGTGGCCAACAATAAATTTGCACGGGTGATCCATAAACTATGCCCACCATAAACCATAGTATTGTTCCCCTCTTCTTAACATTATTTATTTATCTATTTAGGCCTACAGGGACACGTACAGAAAATATCCATTAAGATATCCAAGAACTTATTTACATGCTTATGTAACTGCTAATAATGTAATACGTATATCATTTAACTGAAACTAATAACAATACTTGTGAGATAATAATAATAATAATAATAATAAATAAATTGGAAAAGGCCATACAGAGCTAAGGAATAATGTTGAGTAATACCTTAGAGGAGAACATAAGAACGAGAGATGTAAAATTACTTTTTTAATTTCGATTGTAAAGAAGATTGTGAAGGTTAAAACTTCTTGATGATTTAATTTCTGCAAAAACTTTCATGTCTTCACAGCCTACAACAAAATTACTGAAATGAAAGCAGACTTTAAGGCTGTTTTTGTTCATATTTAGACGGCAATATCTCCTACCGGTGCACTTTTAATCGAATATATCTTTGATATTTGGATCGGGTTTCTTGTCTAACCCACCGTTGAAATCACCAGGTGGAAACCACTCGGTGCTTATGCAACCAGTCGTGCGCAGACGGCGTCGACTTATTGTTTTCCTCGTCGGGTGGCGTGCGCGTCGCGGTGACTTTTCTACGTCGGTCGCTCGACCATTTCGTCAAAATTCTCGAAATATCTCAAAAAAACAACCTCACTCGGTACATTCCCGGCGGGGATTTTTCGAAAAACGATCGACAGACGGTGTGACGGGACGGACGCGTGATGCGACGGTGATTATTTTTGAAACGGGAAGAAGCAGGAAAAGTGCGTGGAGTTTCCCGTGGGATCACCTACCATGAATAAGGAGAAGATCCCAGTGCCGCAGAAGAGGAGGAGCAGGAATAAAGTGAGTGCCTTGTTGGGGGCCTGTAAATTTTCTTCGAGGTTATTTAATAATAGCAGCACATACCACGTGGGCGAGAGTCCGTAGCGAGTCTGTTCCGCGATGTAAACCAATGGGGCGCGAAGTATGATGCGCGATCGCATCGACGGCTCGTCTCATTGGCCGGATCGCCCCGTCGCTCGCTAAAACAAACTTTCCGCGCTTTTTTAAAATTTGAATACGCGTACATTCAAATCGTCGCTCAGCGCCCCCGAGGGGGTGCCTCGGTAGCGCAGTAGGCAGCGCGTAAGTCTCATAATCTTAAGGTCGTGAGTTCGATCCTCACCCGGGGCAACGTAGCTTTTTGGATAATCGTTTTATACGTTCCGGGATTCATTAAACGTACGTCTTTTCCCACGCGAACCGAAGCGCTAATTGTACGTTTCATAACAGGAAGAGCAAACGGCAAGGCCGCGATTTTCGGCGCTCACTAATTTGCCTTCATTCACGATCGCGATTAGCGTTAATTATGTCTGGATTATGCGACGGATTTGTGCCATTGGGTAATTGATATTAATGGAGAGAACGGCGGGTTAGTTCGTGAAAGAATGAATATTGATTACTTTGTAACTGAAAAATATTTATTTTTATCTGTGGAGGCGGTGAAATAGCAGACCGAATACTGTTTCACATTCATTGTTCGGTACGTTCCTCAATAAAAGTCATTATATCGAAACAGTTGCAGTTGTTTAAAACTTTTTTGGACCACTGCTTCCTGTTTCGAGGTGCGATTTGCACGTATAATGAGGTCGCCTGCTATAACTTCTAACCAAATGAAGGACAAATAGAATCCGTCCGTTTGCGGCTGACAGCTCAAATTATACGTTACATAACATACCAAAGGTAACGTGGAAATTTAGTGGTATTATGAATTATTGTACACAGATTTGCTGCGAACAAGTTATGAGTATATATTTGTGTAGGTATATGATTATCTTTATGAATATGTACTTAGTGATGGCAGAAAAGAACAAGCGTCGCTTTTTATATTTCACTATTTATAAATAATCTCTCATCGAATGCAATTCTTGTACCTGATGCTTTAATTTTTTTGCGGGAGCGAACTGACAAAGGGCATTGTGAGCGCATCAGGTTGCTACTTCAGCGAATATTATACCGCGGGAACGAGCTCGTGTGATTAATTCCTACTTAACTTGTTTATTATCGGGAAATTCTTTGGGCGAACAGTAGACAACCGTTCAGGGATTTGCATTTATAATGAAGGTGGCGAGCTGTCAGTCGCAAACGAACGAACAGTCTCATTGCCGAATTTAAAAGAAAAAGTAACTAAAAATTAGATACTTTTTAAATACAAGGAAGAAATAATTTTATTTGTATCTAAATACGTTATGTATTTAAAATACAGGTAAATATATTTTTGAAAAAGAAATTGTATAGTGTGCTTGTGTTTAAATACATTTTTTAAACTATTCGTAACGACACTGCGTATCAATTGTATTTGAAATCGCGAAATTTCCATTCAAACTCCATTAGCAAGATCAATTGGAACTTAAAAACGTGGTCAAATCCTATAACATCGTTAATTAAGCGGAAAACGTGCCTTATTCAGTTTCTGTAATTACTCCCATTTTTAACGGCGTCGTGCGAGCCCACCCAAAATACCCAGCATCGGAATTCTCTCGGTGGGGTCACGCATACCGACGGACGGGAAAAATGAAGGGGGGCACGCCTCTCCCTCGGGAGGATCGTAACGCTGAAATCAGTACGGCGAGCTTTCGAAATGACTCACGTGAGAACGTAATGCGCCTTTCGGGCCCTTTACGATTATGCGCCGTGTGACATGTGAGAGACGTGTTATTATGCGAGGTGAATCACGGGGATGGGATTCCGTCGGAGGATGTTAGTCACGTAAAGGAGATTTTCGAAAGTGCGGTAGAAAAATCGAATGGGCTGACCGACTGTTTATTCACCGTGCGGTTTGGAGATTTTAATGGTAGGGTTCATCAATTTGTAGGAGTGGAAACATGACAGGAATCGTTTGAGGAAAGTAATTGGGACTTAGGACGTGCAAGGTATTTTGTTTTAACGGGGGATAATGGAAAAATACTAATAAACGTGACGTTGTCACTTTTGTTTGCCTAAAAATGCTGCTTTGAAACTTATTATGCGTATAAATCCAACATCTAAAAATCACTTTACTTAATAGCGCAGTTTATAGAGTTTTTTTTTTGTAGATAAAATTTAACAGCAGACGGACCAAAAAACTTTGTTTAAAATGGATCAAAGATGCTAAAAACTCAAAAACCTAGACAAATTTGAGTTTTGCGTATTTCTTTAATAATAAAAATTATAAATAACAGGTCGTTTTTCCGTTTTTCCACCATAGCATAAAAATTATTGACGGAAATGCAATACGTTGTACCAACGATTTGTAGAGGATTAAAACGCATTCAAAATGAGACTCTCTAAAAGATGATCGGAGAGTTTTACACCGAGAAAACTTGGAGAAACCGTTAAAAAGGACCCTTTTTCAAAAATTCTCAGCTTTGCCCAGTTTAAAGCCGAAGTGCTAATTTTGCGTGAAATGTTAGGTTATTTTGTCTACTTTAAGCTTGCCAAAGTTGGACGGTGTCGGATAAATAGTTTTTGCACAATTACGTTATCAACAATGTACATCGAAATTTTGAAAAATTCGGCGTATTAACTGAGTTGGACCGATTTTAATTTTTCAAACAGTTTTTGAAAGAAGACATCAAAACCTACAACTTGACTATCTCGGATTTTCATATTTGTTTGGAGAAAAGTGCGAAAAATGGCCCCCAACATTGCGCTTCAAGCAGCCACCACTCGGCTCGAAATGCGAAATCGCGCAATATTCGAGGTCATTTTTCGCACTTTTCTCCAAATGAACGTAAAAATCGAAGATAGCCAAGTTGAAGGTTTTGATCTCCTCTTTCAAAAACCGTTTGAAAAATTAAAATCGGTCCATTTCAGTTAATACGCCGAATTTTTCAAAATTTCGATGTACATTGTTGATAACGTAATTGTGCAAAAACTATTCATCCGACACCGTCCAACTTTGGCAAGCTTAAAGTAGACATAATAACCTAACATGCCAAATTAGCGTCTCAGTTTTAAATTGGGCAAAGCTGTGAATTTTTGAAAAAAACGGTCCATTTTAACGGTTTTTCCAAGTTTTCTCGATGAAAAGTGCTCCGATCACCTTTTAGAAACGCTCATTTGGAAGGTCTTTTAACTGTCTACAAATCGTCTGTACGACGTATTGCATTTCCATCAATAATTTTCAGGCTATGATGGAAACACGGAAAAACGACCTAATTTTTTAAATTTTTGCTGTTTAAAAAAAGAAACGCAAAAGCTCAGATTTATCAGGGTTTTTACCATCTTTGATCCATTTTAAACAAAGCTTTTTGGTCCATGTACTGTTAAATTTATCTACCAAAACAGCTTCTTTTGCTCTATAAACTGGGCTATAAGCCGGGATTGGACCTCAAATTGGGTGCCACTCCTAATAAAGCACTCTCGCAATGCTCCATCTCTACGCCAGGGGTTCCTCGTCACGACTACCTGCTACCCTAACAATAATCCCATAATCACCGTCCGCACTTATTACGAGCTCCCTAACGCAGGCGGTGCAGCTTTTACTGTGCTCAAAGCTCGCTAACGTCCACATGTGGACCCAGTCGAGAAATACCAGCGGATTCGGTCCCTCTCGCAGATATCTACGCAAACGCAAGAGCCGGGTAACCTCTAAATCCGGGGCCCCTACTTCGTTCGACAGGTATAAACAGTAAAAGTGTCGTCGGGAAACGGTAACGGAAAATCGGTCTTCTGCCATCGAAATCGAAAGTGATAACGGACGGGCTCTCGGCGATCGATAAGCTTTGAACGAGGGCAGGGAAAGGCAGGAGAGCGTTTGTAGGCACTCCCACTGCGGTCATTGAATCACGTTGACCCTGACTAAGGTAAGGCGCTCCTAACTGACGAATTAAGAAGGGAACGAGTCGAATTGTGTGCTTAAGTTAGATGCATTTTATCTGAACCATTTAATAACAGCTAGTCTGTCGGATGCTCTTGAACTGGTGTTAGTCCAGTCGCTGGAGAAAATGAACAGGGCATTCAGGTATGAAGTCGATTCAAAGCACCTAAAGTTGAATTGTGATGTTTCGTATAAAAATTTCACATGGAAACAATGAAGTCTTTGCGATAAATGTGCAGCATTTGTGTTTTTGTCCTATAAAGGTTAGATTATTACGTAGAACATAACCTCACTAATTTAAAATCAAACCAGTCGTACTTGTCTATTTTTGAAATAAGCAAGGCATTCAGAGGCTCATACATTATTTAGATCCTAGATGTGTAAAAATATTTTTGAAGATCTTCTACCATAGATCACCCTTGAGGTCATCTACTTTTAAATTCGTCTTAGTGCTATTTTATTCCTTAGATTAAATTCGTGATTCTTTTGAATTTCCCCCATTTCGAAATCTCCCGGTAAAAATTTCGCATCTTGTGGAATTTCGGATCCTTTTGTGTGTAATTTTTCGATAACAGTTTATCCTGTTGAGTTCCTTTGCTATTAATCTATACGTGTAAAGGGGGTTGAGGTATATTTAAATTTTACCATCGAATACGTAGTGGAATTGTAAATTTATTGTAAATTCTCCAGGTCATTAAAAGTTCTGAAGTTTCCTGAGGTGATTTAAAATATTTCCGCAAAATTTCCAATAAATTTCTTGATTTTCTGCGAGATATATGTTTCGAATTTCCCTGTAAAGACCAGGGAAATAAAGCTTTTTATGTCATGTGGTAATGTGGACCATACAGAAAGAAAACCTGCACTTTCCTGCTTAGGATTCGGCGGTGTTTTTTAGAAATAACCGCTAAAAATGCATTTTTTTATTTTTTGCTTACCATTAAAAACGGAATTTGATAGAATAATTGCAAGTAACCATATATTAAAATATTAAAAAAGCTTTAAATGGCCTTTTTTAAATGTTGGTGAATTTATTTGTTAGTCAGAAAACTGCAAAATAAGATAAAGAGTAAAGTAATAATGCATATTGTAAAAATCAACACACAACTTTGTTATTGCCTGACAAGTTGAGAGTTATGATATTTAATAAAGTATAAAAATTCCAGGGCCATTTATTTATAGAAAAATAGAAAAATAATAAAAATACGATAACTATATGTATACCTTGTGAAAAAAGAAGAGTTTTTCTTTCAAAATAAACCAAAAAATGTGACAGTTTACTGCAAATTCTCGTTTTACAAAAATGCTATCATTTTTAACCTAAAAAAATTTGGAATAACTTTTACTCGATGAAAAAATGATGAAAATTAAAATTATTCGAGTTAAAGTTTCTTTCTCAGACAGTTTCTTTAAAAAATTCTAGAAAGCAAAAAATATTTGAAAATGTTTTTTAGATTTTTTGAATGGGCAGATTGAAGGTTCCACTCATTTCAAGCTCATTTTTGATGCTTTGCCGATGATCTGGTTAAAGTGGAAACTTTTTTAAAATTTGTATAGGAAAACTTTGGATATTTAATTTAAAATAGCACTAATTCTTATAAAAAAATGATCTGTGAATTAAAAAAAAAACTTAACTTTGTCCTAGAGTGACCTATGACTACTTTTTTGTAAATTCGTGAAAAAGTGCCGGCTTTTTGAATATGAAAAAAATTTTTGTCCAAGCAATAAAACCAAAAATTATTCTTAATTGATTCTTATGGAATCCTACACCTTTCTGGTTTGGAGGGAGCAATAAATTAAAACTTCACGATCTTCATCTAGATTAAGTACGCATTCCTCTTGCACCCCTTGTATTCTCTTAGAATTTTTCGAGTTCTTAATGATCATTCCAGACTTTTCAATTACATTACCTAGAGTGATCCAGTGCCCTTAATTTCCGCAGATGAAACCGAACTGATAAATTACAGGAAAGAAAAGCTATGGAAAACCTCGACGAAAAGCCAGTGCAACTGATCTGCAAAGGACCAGAGGGAAACTCGACAACTGGCCGCAAAGAAGTGAAGAAAGAGAGGAGAACGAAAACGGCGAGGAAACGGATAAAAAGTGAAGCAACAATTCACGGTGACGAAAATGCGCTGGAAACGAACGAGAGTGATATGGATGTAGGTATAATTAACACGAGAAAAGCGACGATATTGTGTCTATGAGTATCTATAGTAGGTACTTAGTGTGACCTTCTGTTAAAAAAGGTGTAGTTAGTCATGGTGACCTAATGTCAAAATATCTAGTATTCCCAGTTTTAATCACGTTGGACGAATAATGATAGAAATAAGATTAGGAGCTCCATAAAACTTCTTGTTATGTTCCATCAACTCCTCGTTCATTCTCTCCTTTGCGATAAAAGCTCCAATCCCCCTCACGAGAAAAGTAAGGGTCCTCCAATTGTGTTTTAATGTACGGCAGGTGTCTCGCGTCCAAGGGATCAAAAACGTGGAGGCGAGTTACTGTATAAGCGAAAAGGGGAAACCGCTCCTGGTCATCGACGGTTACACATTCAGCTTTCAGAAGATGATAGCGCAGAATACGCTGAAAAGATGGCAGTGCACCAAGAAAACCTGCAAGTCCTACCTGAAGACGCGCGCTGCCGACGACGTGGTAGTGATCGCCTTCGTGGACCACAACCACGACAAGCTGAAAGAGGAGGTTTTCCAGAGGAGGAGTTTTAAGAACTTTATTAGGATAGCCGAGTTCGACGATGTTTACGAGACACCGGCGAAAATGATTAAAACCGAGGAGTTAGTGGACGCTGGTGTGGAAGACGACCAAATGGTAAGAACAAAATATAATAATAACGCTGCTTTAATCTTTTTACCTTAAATAAGGGTAATAATGAAAGATTATTCGTTCACGTTAGAATATCGTTTTGTTAGGCAAGAAAATCGAATATAAACAGGCTCTGCTTACGTTCTTTACGAAAGTTCCCTTGAAGACATAAGGATTTAAAATATTTTTTCAAGCAAGCGTGCTCACAAAACAAACATATACGCTAAAAATGTCGACCTAACCCAAAATACAGAAGAACAGTCGTGCAGAGCCGCGTGGGAAAGCTAAGAGAAGGTTCACTTACTACGGGTCAACTGCCGTTATGACTTTCATCCCCCCTGAAACTTTGTAACGTTTGTAACGTAGGTTAAAACTGCACTGCCTTCGTTTCTTGTCATGTAGAATTTGTGTTAAGCTCCACATTGTTCAATGAAGGCATTTCTCCTCTCAGTTTTTGGCTGAGTTACCCCCTAAAAGGATCACGCTACTGCCCCTCAGAACCCTAAGTCGTAGCAGCATTACGGCTAACTTTGCCAGAAAACATTTCTCGTCAATAATGTTACGTTCCATGCTCTTAAAGAATTTGGGTGCCACGACTGATAGAGTCCTCTGTTCTTACTAGATATGAAATTTGAAGAATCACCCGGTATTTGTGCATGCATTGGTGTCTCATGACGGCTCCACGACATTACAAAACTTACATTTAATACGTGTGATTTCGCACAAACAAATAGAGACTATCTCGCCCTTTCGATCTGACGCCGGCGGCCGTTGACAGTACGAACGTGTGTAATACCACGCGTATTGCATAATTTTCGCATGTGTTACTTACTCGTATGCACATCTCGGACGCATCACGATGAAAACGCACGTAGGGATTAGATAAAAGTTTACGTTAAACGCACGTAGTTTTCTCTTTCGCTGCAGGAGAAAAATCCACCCGATCCGCCCATAAGAGAGATGTTTCGAAACGAGGGCGGGAATATCGGGATGGTTTCGAAATTCGGTGTTACGTGGGTTTAACCCCGGGCGCGTGCGCACTTTAAGCCTGGAATAAATTTCAGCTGTAACTTCTAAGCGTAAATCAACTTGAAAAAGAAGGGGAAGCTAAGTGCTACGTACATATTCAAGCGCAAAGGTACATAACAGGTGTTCATCAGTTTGAAATCTACTCAATGTTGGCCACTATTCAATTACACTAAATAGGCCAACTAACAGAGAATTTTCGTGTAATTAAGTTGTATAGCAAATCATTAGTGCAATTGTCTTAAAAATCCTGTAGATGATTAAAACCCAAATGGCAGCCAAAAAAAATTCGGAATAGTTTATTTATTATGAACAAAAAACACCTAAAAATTATTTTTTTTTGGTTTTTTTCCCTTGTATCATGGAAAGTGTTGAATGAATTGCGTTACTGACAATAGGACATTTGTAGAGAATTGAAAAACATTTCAAATGGCGTTATGTAAACTGCAATTGGACCATTTTTAGCCGAGAAAACCCGGAAAAACTGTAAAAATGACTTTTCTTAAAAAAATTCATAACCCTGACAATTATTAATATTAGGAGATGATATTTTGGAAAATGATAGTATAGTATATGTACTTCAATCAGGCGCAAGATGAAATTTATCGCGTAAATAGTTTTTGCATAATTACAATCTAAACAAATTCGGTCAATATCTTGCGAAGTGAATTCTATTAAGTGTAATTAACGTATTTTAATTCTTTAAACGGATTCTAAAAGTATAAATCATATGTTCCAATTTGCCAATCTTACATTTTTGATCAAATTAATCTAAATATGTTAAAAATGCTATAAACATAGCGCGAAAGCCAAGCGGAGCAGTTGTAGTGGGGGAAGAGAAAAGTTAGCATACGTCAGGCGCAAATCTATTATATATAGTATTATATATATAGTTAATAGCATTCATTTTGCAAGATATTGATAGAATTTTTATGTATTGCAAGAATCATTTATGGGCTAAATTGGACCTTGCCCTTGATTGAAGTACATAGACTAAATTATAATTTCCCACAATATCATCTCTTAATATTAATAATCATCAAAGTTATGAATTTTTTTTAAAGACTGATTTTTACAGTTTCTCATGTTCTCAGTTTCAAGTGAATTAATTTTTAATAATCATAGTTGAACGCGCGGGCATTCGCCATTTTCGCGAATTTCATACATCATGAATATTTGGCATTTTCTACCGTCGCATTTTTAAAAATAATGGATATTTTTGCAAATCAGGTTACTCTTATTTTTTGCATACATTCCGATTCTTTCATATTAAATCTTGATAAGGTGAATACGTCAGCCGACGCCGCGTAATATAATACCTACTGCGTAATATTAAAAGCAGAAATTTTTATGATTGACGGCACATCGTATAAATCACACTTAAGATACGCGCTGGATTTTTATCGCCTTGAAATTTAATTGTGCGTTTTATTGTTCCTATTTTTTTTTTATTAGATTTCAGATGCGGCGGTCGATTAAACTGTTAACTTTAGGTTAAAATGTCAGGCGGGGAACATATTTTTCTCCGAGATATCGTTAATGGGAAATGTCTAAAAAAGCGAATGTGTCAATTTTATACATCTACCTACTCGGTTGTTTTGTAATAAAACTTTTAGAAGACTATGTGAAAAAAATTATGTTGATTAACGGTGACGATTTCTAATACGAAAAACGTTACGGCAGGCTGTTGTTAACAATCCTTAATTTTGGAGTCACTGATCCGAAACGCGGGCTACACAGGGTGTCCGAGAATGTGTGGGCAATCTCTAAAGTACATGTAGAAATCAGGCTATTTTTCGCTACGAGACTTAGCTAATGAGAAATCCACCGTCTGGATCCTAATCGAATTTTTAGCAAACTTTTTTTATTTTGAATACTAATTTAAAAATAATTAAAGTATCCTATTAATAATTAGAGACTCTTAGAACAATTCAAATGTGAATGTCATGACATATCTGGAGAGCCTAATTAGATGCATTTTGGAACTTCGATTTTTCAAAATTTCATCTAACTGAAGTTTAAAGGGCACTTTCGTAGTTATATCGACCCCTGTGATTACGGTAAAAATAAGGAAAAAATTCCATGAGGCCTAATTTAAAAAATAACGCCTAAGAATTCGAAAACACTTCAGCTAGGTGACGCAGTTTAGTTTCGAGACCGGTATTTTCTATGAAAACGTCGTTAGCACCCCCAAAGTCATATTTCCCCTAGAAAAATGTTTACTCTTTAAAACAGTTTATGAGCGGGAAGGCTGCGCAAAACCCTCTTTCTGCTATGAAATTTCAAAGCGAGAAGTAGGTGCATTTTGGAAGTTCGATTTTTCAAAATTTCGTCTAACTGTACTTTGAAGGGCACTTTCATAGTTCTATCGACCCCTGTGATTACGGTAAAAATAAGGAAAAAAATCCATGAGGCCTAATTTAAAAAATAACGCCTAAGAATTCAAAAAGACTTCAACTAGGTAATGCAGTTTAGTTTCGAGACCGGCATTTTCTGTGAAACCGTCGTTAGCGCCCCCAAAGTCATAATTCCTCTAGAAAAATGTTTAGCCTTTAAAAGAGTGTATGGGCGGAAAGGCTGCGCAAAACCCTCTTTCTGCTATGAAATTTCAAACCGAGAATTAGATGCATTTTGGAAGTTCGATTTTTGAAAATTTCGTCTGACTGTACTTTGAAGGGCACTTTCATAGTTATATCGACCCTTGTGATTACGGTAAAAATGAGGAAAAAATTCCATGAGGCCTAATTTAAAAAATAACGCCTAAGAATTCGAAAAGACTTCAACTAGGTGACGCAGTTTAGTTTCGAGACCGGCATTTTCTGTGAAAACGTCGTTAGCGCCCCCATAGTCATAATTCCTCTAGAAAAATGTTTAGCCTTTAAAAGAGTGTATGGGCGGAAAGGCTGCGCAAAGCCCTCTTTTTGCTATGAAATTTTAAACCGAGAATTAGATGCATTTTGGAAGTTAGATTTTTCAAAATTTCGTCTAACTGTACTTTGAAGGGCACTTTCATAGTTATATCGATCCCTGTGATTACGAGAAAAATAAGGAAAAAATTCCATGAGGCCTAATTAAAAAAATACCGCCTAAGTATTTGAAATCGAGAATGGGTCTATTTCGAAAGATCGATTTTTCAAAACTTCCTCTAATTGAACTTTAAAGGGCACTTTCGTAGTTTTATCGACCCCTCTTATTACGAGAAAAATAAGGAAAAAATTCCATGAGGCCTAATTAAAAAAATACCGCCTAAGTATTTGAAATCGAGAATGGGTTTATTTCGAAAGATCGATTTTTCAAAACTTTCTCCAATTGAACTTTAAAGGGCACTTTCGTAGTTTTATCGACCCCTCTTATTACGAGAAAAATAAGGAAAAAATTCCCTGAGGTCTAATTAAAAAGATATCACCTAGGTTGATTTTGGAAATTCGATTTTTCAAAAGTTTGTATAATTGAACTTTGAAGGGCACTTTCGTAGTTTTATCGACACCTCTGATTAAGGGAAAAATAAGGAAAAAATTCCATGAGGTCTAATTAAAAAGATATCACCTAGGTTGATTTTGGAAATTCGATTTTTCAAAAGTTTGTATAATTGAACTTTGAAGGGCACTTTCATAGTTTTATCGACCCCTCTGATTACGGGAAAAATAAGGAAAAAATTCCCTGAGGTATAATTAAAAAGATATCACCTAGGTTGATTTTGGAAATTCGATTTTTCAAAAGTTTGTGTAATTGAACTTTGAAGGGCACTTTCATAGTTTTATCGACCCCTCTGATTACGGGAAAAATAAGGAAAAAATTCCCTGAGGTACAATTAAAAAGATATCACCTAGGTTGATTTTGGAAATTCGATTTTTCAAAAGTTTGTATAATTGAACTTTGAAGGGCACTTTCGTAGTTTTATCGACCCCTCTGATTACGGGAAAAAGAAGGAAAAAATTCCCTGAGGTCTAATTAAAAGGATATCATCTAGGTTGATTTTGGAAAATCGATTTTTCTAAAGTTTGTATAATTGAACTTTGAAGGGCACTTTCATAGTTTTATCGACCCCTCTGATTACGGGAAAAATAAGGAAAAAATTCCCTGAGGTACAATTAAAAAGATATCACCTAGGTTGATTTTGGAAATTCGATTTTTCAAAAGTTTGTATAATTGAACTTTGAAGGGCACTTTCGTAGTTTTATCGACCCCTCTGATTACGGGAAAAAGAAGGAAAAAATTCCCTGAGGTCTAATTAAAAGGATATCATCTAGGTTGATTTTGGAAAATCGATTTTTCTAAAGTTTGTATAATTGAACTTTGAAGGGCACTTTCATAGTTTTATCGACCCCTCTGATTACGGGAAAAATAAGGAAAAAATTCCCTGAGGTACAATTAAAAGGATATCACCTAGGTTGATTTTGGAAATTCGATTTTTCAAAAGTTTGTATAATTGAACTTTGAAGGGCACTTTCGTAGTTTTATCGACCCCTCTGATTACGGGAAAAAGAAGGAAAAAATTCCCTGAGGTCTAATTAAAAGGATATCATCTAGGTTGATTTTGGAAAATCGATTTTTCTAAAGTTTGTATAATTGAACTTTGAAGGGCACTTTCATAGTTTTATCGACCCCTCTGATTACGGGAAAAATAAGGAAAAAATTCCCTGAGGTACAATTAAAAAGATATCACCTAGGTTGATTTTGGAAATTCGATTTTTCAAAAGTTTGTATAATTGAACTTTGAAGGGCACTTTCGTAGTTTTATCGACCCCTCTGATTACGGGAAAAATAAGGAAAAAATTCCCTGAGGTATAATTAAAAAGATATCACCTAGGTTGATTTTGGAAATTCGATTTTTCAAAAGTTTGTATAATTGAACTTTGAAGGGCACTTTCATAGTTTTATCGACCCCTCTGATTACGGGAAAAATAAGGAAAAAATTCCCTGAGGTACAATTAAAAAGATATCACCTAGGTTGATTTTGGAAATTCGATTTTTCAAAAGTTTGTATAATTGAACTTTGAAGGGCACTTTCGTAGTTTTATCGACCCCTCTGATTACGGGAAAAATAAGGAAAAAATTCCCTGAGGTATAATTAAAAAGATATCACCTAGGTTGATTTTGGAAATTCGATTTTTCAAAAGTTTGTATAATTGAACTTTGAAGGGCACTTTCCTGGTTTTATCGACACCTCTGATTACGGGAAAAATAAGGAAAAAATTCCCTGAGGTATAATTAAAAAGATATCACCTAGGTTGATTTTGGAAATTCGATTTTTCAAAAGTTTGTATAGTTGAACTTTGAAGGGCACTTTCGTAGTTTTATCGACCCCTCTGATTACGAGAAAAATAAGGAAAAAATTCCATGAGGCCTAATTAAAAAAATACCGCCAAAGTATTAGAAATCGAGAATGGGTCTATTTCGAAAGATCGAGTTTTCAAAACTTCCTCTAATTGAACTTTAAAGGGCACTTTCGTAGTTTTATCGACCCCTCTTATTACGAGAAAAATAAGGAAAAAATTCCATGAGGCCTAATTAAAAAAATACCGCCAAAGTATTTGAAATCGAGAAAGGGTCTATTTCGAAAGATCGACTTTTCAAAACTTCCTCTAATTGAACTTTAAAGGGCACTTTCGTAGTTTTATCGACCCCTCTTATTACGAGCAAAATAAGGAAAAAATTCTATGAGGCCTAATTAAAAAAATACCGCCTAAGTATTAGAAATCGAGAATGGGTCTATTTCGAAAGATCGAGTTTTCAAAACTTCCTCTAATTGAACTTTAAAGGGCACTTTCGTAGTTTTATCGACCCCTCTTATTACGAGAAAAATAAGGAAAAAATTCCCTGAGGTCTAATTAAAAAGATATCACCTAGGTTGATTTTGGAAATTCGATTTTTCAAAAGTTTGTATAATTGAACTTTGAAGGGCACTTTCGTAATTTTATCGACCCCTCTGATTACGGGAAAAATAAGGAAAAAATTCCCTGAGGTATAATTAAAAAGATATCACCTAGGTTGATTTTGGAAATTCGATTTTTCAAAAGTTTGTATAATTGAACTTTGAAGGGCACTTTCATAGTTTTATCGACCCATCTGATTACGGGAAAAATAAGGAAAAAATTCCCTGAGGTACAATTAAAAAGATATCACCTAGGTTGATTTTGGAAATTCGATTTTTCAAAAGTTTGTATAATTGAACTTTGAAGGGCACTTTCGTAGTTTTATCGACACCTCTGATTAAGGGAAAAATAAGGAAAAAATTCCCTGAGGTCTAATTAAAAAGATATCACCTAGGTTGATTTTGGAAATTCGATTTTTCAAAAGTTTGTATAATTGAACTTTGAAGGGCACTTTCATAGTTTTATCGACCCCTCTGATTACGGGAAAAATAAGGAAAAAATTCCCTGAGGTATAATTAAAAAGATATCACCTAGGTTGATTTTGGAAATTCGATTTTTCAAAAGTTTGTATAATTGAACTTTGAAGGGCACTTTCATAGTTTTATCGACCCCTCTGATTACGGGAAAAAGAAGGAAAAAATTCCCTGAGGTCTAATTAAAAGGATATCATCTAGGTTGATTTTGGAAAATCGATTTTTCAAAAGTTTGTATAATTGAACTTTGAAGGGCACTTTCGTAGTTTTATGGACCCCTCTGATTACGGGAAAAATAAGGAAAAAATTCCCTGAGGTCTAATTAAAAAGATATCACCTAGGTTGATTTTGGAAATTAGATTTTTCAAAACTTCCTCTAATTGAACTTTGAAGGGCATTTTCGTAGTTTTATCGACCCCTCTGATTACGAGAAAAATAAGGAAAAAATTCCATGAGGCCTAATTAAAAAAATACCGCCAAAGTATTAGAAATCGAGAATGGGTCTATTTCGAAAGATCGATTTTTCAAAACTTTCTCCAATTGAACTTTAAAGGGCACTTTCGTAGTTTTATCGACCCCTCTTATTACGAGAAAAATAAGGAAAAAATTCCCTGAGGTCTAATTAAAAAGATATCACCTAGGTTGATTTTGGAAATTCGATTTTTCAAAAGTTTGTATAATTGAACTTTGAAGGGCACTTTCATAGTTTTATCGACCCCTCTGATTACGGGAAAAATAAGGAAAAAATTCCCTGAGGTACAATTAAAAAGATATCACCTAGGTTGATTTTGGAAATTCGATTTTTCAAAAGTTTGTATAATTGAACTTTGAAGGGCACTTTCGTAGTTTTATCGACCCCTCTGATTACGGGAAAAATAAGGAAAAAATTCCCTGAGGTATAATTAAAAAGATATCACCTAGGTTGATTTTGGAAATTCGATTTTTCAAAAGTTTGTATAATTGAACTTTGAAGGGCACTTTCGTGGTTTTATCGACACCTCTGATTACGGGAAAAATAAGGAAAAAATTCCCTGAGGTCTAATTAAAAAGATATCACCTAGGTTGATTTTGGAAATTCGATTTTTCAAAAGTTTGTATAATTGAACTTTGAAGGGCACTTTCGTAGTTTTATGGACCCCTCTGATTACGGGAAAAATAAGGAAAAAATTCCCTGAGGTCTAATTAAAAAGATATCACCTAGGTTGATTTTGGAAATTAGATTTTTCAAAACTTCCTCTAATTGAACTTTGAAGGGCATTTTCGTAGTTTTATCGACCCCTCTGATTACGAGAAAAATAAGGAAAAAATTCCATGAGGCCTAATTAAAAAAATACCGCCAAAGTATTAGAAATCGAGAATGGGTCTATTTCGAAAGATCGAGTTTTCAAAACTTCCTCTAATTGAACTTTAAAGGGCACTTTCGTAGTTTTATCGACCCCTCTTATTACGAGAAAAATAAGGAAAAAATTCCATGAGGCCTAATTAAAAAAATACCGCCAAAGTATTTGAAATCGAGAATGGGTCTATTTCGAAAGATCGACTTTTCAAAACTTCCTCTAATTGAACTTTAAAGGGCACTTTCGTAGTTTTATCGACCCCTCTTATTACGAGAAAAATAAGGAAAAAATTCCATGAGGCCTAATTAAAAAAATACCGCCAAAGTATTTGAAATCGAGAATGGGTCTATTTCGAAAGATCGACTTTTCAAAACTTCCTCTAATTGAACTTTAAAGGGCACTTTCGTAGTTTTATCGACCCCTCTTATTACGAGCAAAATAAGGAAAAAATTCTATGAGGCCTAATTAAAAAAATACCGCCTAAGTATTAGAAATCGAGAATGGGTCTATTTCGAAAGATCGACTTTTCAAAACTTCCTCTAATTGAACTTTAAAGGGCACTTTCGTAGTTTTATCGACCCCTCTTATTACGAGAAAAATAAGGAAAAAATTCCCTGAGGTCTAATTAAAAAGATATCACCTAGGTTGATTTTGGAAATTCGATTTTTCAAAAGTTTGTATAATTGAACTTTGAAGGGCACTTTCGTAATTTTATCGACCCCTCTGATTACGGGAAAAATAAGGAAAAAATTCCCTGAGGTATAATTAAAAAGATATCACCTAGGTTGATTTTGGAAATTCGATTTTTCAAAAGTTTGTATAATTGAACTTTGAAGGGCACTTTCATAGTTTTATCGACCCATCTGATTACGGGAAAAATAAGGAAAAAATTCCCTGAGGTCTAATTAAAAGGATATCATCTAGGTTGATTTTGGAAATTCGATTTTTCAAAAGTTTGTATAATTGAACTTTGAAGGGCACTTTCGTAGTTTTATCGACACCTCTGATTAAGGGAAAAATAAGGAAAAAATTCCCTGAGGTCTAATTAAAAAGATATCACCTAGGTTGATTTTGGAAATTCGATTTTTCAAAAGTTTGTATAATTGAACTTTGAAGGGCACTTTCATAGTTTTATCGACCCCTCTGATTACGGGAAAAATAAGGAAAAAATTCCCTGAGGTATAATTAAAAAGATATCACCTAGGTTGATTTTGGAAATTCGATTTTTCAAAAGTTTGTATAATTGAACTTTGAAGGGCACTTTCATAGTTTTATCGACCCCTCTGATTACGGGAAAAATAAGGAAAAAATTCCCTGAGGTACAATTAAAAAGATATCACCTAGGTTGATTTTGGAAATTCGATTTTTCAAAAGTTTGTATAATTGAACTTTGAAGGGCACTTTCGTAGTTTTATCGACCCCTCTGATTACGGGAAAAAGAAGGAAAAAATTCCCTGAGGTCTAATTAAAAGGATATCATCTAGGTTGATTTTGGAAAATCGATTTTTCAAAAGTTTGTATAATTGAACTTTGAAGGGCACTTTCGTAGTTTTATGGACCCCTCTGATTACGGGAAAAATAAGGAAAAAATTCCCTGAGGTCTAATTAAAAAGATATCACCTAGGTTGATTTTGGAAATTAGATTTTTCAAAACTTCCTCTAATTGAACTTTGAAGGGCATTTTCGTAGTTTTATCGACCCCTCTGATTACGAGAAAAATAAGGAAAAAATTCCATGAGGCCTAATTAAAAAAATACCGCCAAAGTATTAGAAATCGAGAATGGGTCTATTTCGAAAGATCGATTTTTCAAAACTTTCTCCAATTGAACTTTAAAGGGCACTTTCGTAGTTTTATCGACCCCTCTTATTACGAGAAAAATAAGGAAAAAATTCCCTGAGGTCTAATTAAAAAGATATCACCTAGGTTGATTTTGGAAATTCGATTTTTCAAAAGTTTGTATAATTGAACATTGAAGGGCACTTTCGTAGTTTTATCGACCCCTCTGATTACGGGAAAAATAAGGAAAAAATTCCCTGAGGTATAATTAAAAAGATATCACCTAGGTTGATTTTGGAAATTCGATTTTTCAAAAGTTTGTATAATTGAACTTTGAAGGGCACTTTCATAGTTTTATCGACCCATCTGATTACGGGAAAAATAAGGAAAAAATTCCCTGAGGTACAATTAAAAAGATATCACCTAGGTTGATTTTGGAAATTCGATTTTTCAAAAGTTTGTATAATTGAACTTTGAAGGGCACTTTCGTAGTTTTATCGACCCCTCTGATTACGGGAAAAAGAAGGAAAAAATTCCCTGAGGTCTAATTAAAAGGATATCATCTAGGTTGATTTTGGAAAATCGATTTTTCTAAAGTTTGTATAATTGAACTTTGAAGGGCACTTTCATAGTTTTATCGACCCCTCTGATTACGGGAAAAATAAGGAAAAAATTCCCTGAGGTACAATTAAAAAGATATCACCTAGGTTGATTTTGGAAATTCGATTTTTCAAAAGTTTGTATAATTGAACTTTGAAGGGCACTTTCGTAGTTTTATCGACCCCTCTGATTACGGGAAAAATAAGGAAAAAATTCCCTGAGGTATAATTAAAAAGATATCACCTAGGTTGATTTTGGAAATTCGATTTTTCAAAAGTTTGTATAATTGAACTTTGAAGGGCACTTTCGTGGTTTTATCGACACCTCTGATTACGGGAAAAATAAGGAAAAAATTCCCTGAGGTCTAATTAAAAAGATATCACCTAGGTTGATTTTGGAAATTCGATTTTTCAAAAGTTTGTATAATTGAACTTTGAAGGTCACTTTCGTAGTTATATGGACCCCTCTGATTACGGGAAAAATAAGGAAAAAATTCCCTGAGGTCTAATTAAAAAGATATCACCTAGGTTGATTTTGGAAATTAGATTTTTCAAAACTTCCTCTAATTGAACTTTGAAGGGCATTTTCGTAGTTTTATCGACCCCTCTGATTACGAGAAAAATAAGGAAAAAATTCCATGAGGCCTAATTAAAAAAATACCGCCAAAGTATTAGAAATCGAGAATGGGTCTATTTCGAAAGATCGAGTTTTCAAAACTTCCTCTAATTGAACTTTAAAGGGCACTTTCGTAGTTTTATCGACCCCTCTTATTACGAGAAAAATAAGGAAAAAATTCCATGAGGCCTAATTAAAAAAATACCGCCAAAGTATTTGAAATCGAGAATGGGTCTATTTCGAAAGATCGATTTTTCAAAACTTCCTCTAATTGAACTTTAAAGGGCACTTTCGTAGTTTTATCGACCCCTCTTATTACGAGAAAAATAAGGAAAAAATTCTATGAGGCCTAATTAAAAAAATACCGCCTAAGTATTAGAAATCGAGAATGGGTCTATTTCGAAAGATCGATTTTTCAAAACTTTCTCCAATTGAACTTTAAAGGGCACTTTCGTAGTTTTATCGACCCCTCTTATTACGAGAAAAATAAGGAAAAAATTCCCTGGGGTCTAATTAAAAAGATATCACCTAGGTTGATTTTGGAAATTCGATTTTTCAAAAGTTTGTATAATTGAACTTTGAAGGGCACTTTCGTAGTTTTATCGACCCCTCTGATTACGGGAAAAAGAAGGAAAAAATTCCCTGAGGTCTAATTAAAAGGATATCATCTAGGTTGATTTTGGAAAATCGATTTTTCTAAAGTTTGTATAATTGAACTTTGAAGGGCACTTTCGTAGTTTTATCGACACCTCTGATTAAGGGAAAAATAAGGAAAAAATTCCCTGAGGTCTAATTAAAAAGATATCACCTAGGTTGATTTTGGAAATTCGATTTTTCAAAAGTTTGTATAATTGAACTTTGAGGGGCACTTTCATAGTTTTATCGACCCCTCTGATTACGGGAAAAAGAAGGAAAAAATTCCCTGAGGTCTAATTAAAAGGATATCATCTAGGTTGATTTTGGAAAATCGATTTTTCTAAAGTTTGTATAATTGAACTTTGAAGGGCACTTTCGTAGTTTTATGGACCCCTCTGATTACGGGAAAAATAAGGAAAAAATTCCCTGAGGTCTAATTAAAAAGATATCACCTAGGTTGATTTTGGAAATTAGATTTTTCAAAACTTCCTCTAATTGAACTTTGAAGGGCATTTTCGTAGTTTTATCGACCCCTCTGATTACGAGAAAAATAAGGAAAAAATTCCATGAGGCCTAATTAAAAAAATACCGCCAAAGTATTAGAAATCGAGAATGGGTCTATTTCGAAAGATCGAGTTTTCAAAACTTCCTCTAATTGAACTTTAAAGGGCACTTTCGTAGTTTTATCGACCCCTCTTATTACGAGAAAAATAAGGAAAAAATTCCATGAGGCCTAATTAAAAAAATACCGCCAAAGTATTTGAAATCGAGAATGGGTCTATTTCGAAAGATCGACTTTTCAAAACTTCCTCTAATTGAACTTTAAAGGGCACTTTCGTAGTTTTATCGACCCCTCTTATTACGAGAAAAATAAGGAAAAAATTCCATGAGGCCTAATTAAAAAAATACCGCCAAAGTATTTGAAATCGAGAATGGGTCTATTTCGAAAGATCGACTTTTCAAAACTTCCTCTAATTGAACTTTAAAGGGCACTTTCGTAGTTTTATCGACCCCTCTTATTACGAGCAAAATAAGGAAAAAATTCTATGAGGCCTAATTAAAAAAATACCGCCTAAGTATTAGAAATCGAGAATGGGTCTATTTCGAAAGATCGAGTTTTCAAAACTTCCTCTAATTGAACTTTAAAGGGCACTTTCGTAGTTTTATCGACCCCTCTTATTACGAGAAAAATAAGGAAAAAATTCCCTGAGGTCTAATTAAAAAGATATCACCTAGGTTGATTTTGGAAATTCGATTTTTCAAAAGTTTGTATAATTGAACTTTGAAGGGCACTTTCGTAATTTTATCGACCCCTCTGATTACGGGAAAAATAAGGAAAAAATTCCCTGAGGTATAATTAAAAAGATATCACCTAGGTTGATTTTGGAAATTCGATTTTTCAAAAGTTTGTATAATTGAACTTTGAAGGGCACTTTCATAGTTTTATCGACCCATCTGATTACGGGAAAAATAAGGAAAAAATTCCCTGAGGTCTAATTAAAAGGATATCATCTAGGTTGATTTTGGAAATTCGATTTTTCAAAAGTTTGTATAATTGAACTTTGAAGGGCACTTTCGTAGTTTTATCGACACCTCTGATTAAGGGAAAAATAAGGAAAAAATTCCCTGAGGTCTAATTAAAAAGATATCACCTAGGTTGATTTTGGAAATTCGATTTTTCAAAAGTTTGTATAATTGAACTTTGAAGGGCACTTTCATAGTTTTATCGACCCCTCTGATTACGGGAAAAATAAGGAAAAAATTCCCTGAGGTATAATTAAAAAGATATCACCTAGGTTGATTTTGGAAATTCGATTTTTCAAAAGTTTGTATAATTGAACTTTGAAGGGCACTTTCATAGTTTTATCGACCCCTCTGATTACGGGAAAAATAAGGAAAAAATTCCCTGAGGTACAATTAAAAAGATATCACCTAGGTTGATTTTGGAAATTCGATTTTTCAAAAGTTTGTATAATTGAACTTTGAAGGGCACTTTCGTAGTTTTATCGACCCCTCTGATTACGGGAAAAAGAAGGAAAAAATTCCCTGAGGTCTAATTAAAAGGATATCATCTAGGTTGATTTTGGAAAATCGATTTTTCAAAAGTTTGTATAATTGAACTTTGAAGGGCACTTTCGTAGTTTTATGGACCCCTCTGATTACGGGAAAAATAAGGAAAAAATTCCCTGAGGTCTAATTAAAAAGATATCACCTAGGTTGATTTTGGAAATTAGATTTTTCAAAACTTCCTCTAATTGAACTTTGAAGGGCATTTTCGTAGTTTTATCGACCCCTCTGATTACGAGAAAAATAAGGAAAAAATTCCATGAGGCCTAATTAAAAAAATACCGCCAAAGTATTAGAAATCGAGAATGGGTCTATTTCGAAAGATCGATTTTTCAAAACTTTCTCCAATTGAACTTTAAAGGGCACTTTCGTAGTTTTATCGACCCCTCTTATTACGAGAAAAATAAGGAAAAAATTCCCTGAGGTCTAATTAAAAAGATATCACCTAGGTTGATTTTGGAAATTCGATTTTTCAAAAGTTTGTATAATTGAACATTGAAGGGCACTTTCGTAGTTTTATCGACCCCTCTGATTACGGGAAAAATAAGGAAAAAATTCCCTGAGGTATAATTAAAAAGATATCACCTAGGTTGATTTTGGAAATTCGATTTTTCAAAAGTTTGTATAATTGAACTTTGAAGGGCACTTTCATAGTTTTATCGACCCATCTGATTACGGGAAAAATAAGGAAAAAATTCCCTGAGGTACAATTAAAAAGATATCACCTAGGTTGATTTTGGAAATTCGATTTTTCAAAAGTTTGTATAATTGAACTTTGAAGGGCACTTTCGTAGTTTTATCGACCCCTCTGATTACGGGAAAAAGAAGGAAAAAATTCCCTGAGGTCTAATTAAAAGGATATCATCTAGGTTGATTTTGGAAAATCGATTTTTCTAAAGTTTGTATAATTGAACTTTGAAGGGCACTTTCATAGTTTTATCGACCCCTCTGATTACGGGAAAAATAAGGAAAAAATTCCCTGAGGTACAATTAAAAAGATATCACCTAGGTTGATTTTGGAAATTCGATTTTTCAAAAGTTTGTATAATTGAACTTTGAAGGGCACTTTCGTAGTTTTATCGACCCCTCTGATTACGGGAAAAATAAGGAAAAAATTCCCTGAGGTATAATTAAAAAGATATCACCTAGGTTGATTTTGGAAATTCGATTTTTCAAAAGTTTGTATAATTGAACTTTGAAGGTCACTTTCGTAGTTTTATGGACCCCTCTGATTACGGGAAAAATAAGGAAAAAATTCCCTGAGGTCTAATTAAAAAGATATCACCTAGGTTGATTTTGGAAATTAGATTTTTCAAAACTTCCTCTAATTGAACTTTGAAGGGCATTTTCGTAGTTTTATCGACCCCTCTGATTACGAGAAAAATAAGGAAAAAATTCCATGAGGCCTAATTAAAAAAATACCGCCAAAGTATTAGAAATCGAGAATGGGTCTATTTCGAAAGATCGAGTTTTCAAAACTTCCTCTAATTGAACTTTAAAGGGCACTTTCGTAGTTTTATCGACCCCTCTTATTACGAGAAAAATAAGGAAAAAATTCCATGAGGCCTAATTAAAAAAATACCGCCAAAGTATTTGAAATCGAGAATGGGTCTATTTCGAAAGATCGATTTTTCAAAACTTCCTCTAATTGAACTTTAAAGGGCACTTTCGTAGTTTTATCGACCCCTCTTATTACGAGAAAAATAAGGAAAAAATTCTATGAGGCCTAATTAAAAAAATACCGCCTAAGTATTAGAAATCGAGAATGGGTCTATTTCGAAAGATCGATTTTTCAAAACTTTCTCCAATTGAACTTTAAAGGGCACTTTCGTAGTTTTATCGACCCCTCTTATTACGAGAAAAATAAGGAAAAAATTCCCTGGGGTCTAATTAAAAAGATATCACCTAGGTTGATTTTGGAAATTCGATTTTTCAAAAGTTTGTATAATTGAACTTTGAAGGGCACTTTCGTAGTTTTATCGACCCCTCTGATTACGGGAAAAAGAAGGAAAAAATTCCCTGAGGTCTAATTAAAAGGATATCATCTAGGTTGATTTTGGAAAATCGATTTTTCTAAAGTTTGTATAATTGAACTTTGAAGGGCACTTTCGTAGTTTTATCGACACCTCTGATTAAGGGAAAAATAAGGAAAAAATTCCCTGAGGTCTAATTAAAAAGATATCACCTAGGTTGATTTTGGAAATTCGATTTTTCAAAAGTTTGTATAATTGAACTTTGAGGGGCACTTTCATAGTTTTATCGACCCCTCTGATTACGGGAAAAATAAGGAAAAAATTCCCTGAGGTATAATTAAAAAGATATCACCTAGGTTGATTTTGGAAATTCGATTTTTCAAAAGTTTGTATAATTGAACTTTGAAGGGCACTTTCATAGTTTTATCGACCCCTCTGATTACGGGAAAAATAAGGAAAAAATTCCCTGAGGTACAATTAAAAAGATATCACCTAGGTTGATTTTGGAAATTCGATTTTTCAAAAGTTTGTATAATTGAACTTTGAAGGGCACTTTCGTAGTTTTATCGACCCCTCTGATTACGGGAAAAAGAAGGAAAAAATTCCCTGAGGTCTAATTAAAAGGATATCATCTAGGTTGATTTTGGAAAATCGATTTTTCTAAAGTTTGTATAATTGAACTTTGAAGGGCACTTTCATAGTTTTATCGACCCCTCTGATTACGGGAAAAATAAGGAAAAAATTCCCTGAGGTACAATTAAAAAGATATCACCTAGGTTGATTTTGGAAATTCGATTTTTCAAAAGTTTGTATAATTGAACTTTGAAGGGCACTTTCGTAGTTTTATCGACCCCTCTGATTACGGGAAAAAGAAGGAAAAAATTCCCTGAGGTCTAATTAAAAGGATATCATCTAGGTTGATTTTGGAAAATCGATTTTTCTAAAGTTTGTATAATTGAACTTTGAAGGGCACTTTCATAGTTTTATCGACCCCTCTGATTACGGGAAAAATAAGGAAAAAATTCCCTGAGGTACAATTAAAAAGATATCACCTAGGTTGATTTTGGAAATTCGATTTTTCAAAAGTTTGTATAATTGAACTTTGAAGGGCACTTTCGTAGTTTTATCGACCCCTCTGATTACGGGAAAAAGAAGGAAAAAATTCCCTGAGGTCTAATTAAAAGGATATCATCTAGGTTGATTTTGGAAAATCGATTTTTCTAAAGTTTGTATAATTGAACTTTGAAGGGCACTTTCATAGTTTTATCGACCCCTCTGATTACGGGAAAAATAAGGAAAAAATTCCCTGAGGTACAATTAAAAAGATATCACCTAGGTTGATCTTGGAAATTCGATTTTTCAAAAGTTTGTATAATTGAACTTTGAAGGGCACTTTCGTAGTTTTATCGACCCCTCTGATTACGGGAAAAATAAGAAAAAAATTCCCTGAGGTATAATTAAAAAGATATCACCTAGGTTGATTTTGGAAATTCGATTTTTCAAAAGTTTGTATAATTGAACTTTGAAGGGCACTTTCATAGTTTTATCGACCCCTCTGATTACGGGAAAAATAAGGAAAAAATTCCCTGAGGTACAATTAAAAAGATATCACCTAGGTTGATTTTGGAAATTCGATTTTTCAAAAGTTTGTATAATTGAACTTTGAAGGGCACTTTCGTAGTTTTATCGACCCCTCTGATTACGGGAAAAATAAGGAAAAAATTCCCTGAGGTATAATTAAAAAGATATCACCTAGGTTGATTTTGGAAATTCGATTTTTCAAAAGTTTGTATAATTGAACTTTGAAGGGCACTTTCGTGGTTTTATCGACACCTCTGATTACGGGAAAAATAAGGAAAAAATTCCCTGAGGTCTAATTAAAAAGATATCACCTAGGTTGATTTTGGAAATTCGATTTTTCAAAAGTTTGTATAATTGAACTTTGAAGGGCACTTTCGTAGTTTTATGGACCCCTCTGATTACGGGAAAAATAAGGAAAAAATTCCCTGAGGTCTAATTAAAAAGATATCACCTAGGTTGATTTTGGAAATTAGATTTTTCAAAACTTCCTCTAATTGAACTTTGAAGGGCATTTTCGTAGTTTTATCGACCCCTCTGATTACGAGAAAAATAAGGAAAAAATTCCATGAGGCCTAATTAAAAAAATACCGCCAAAGTATTAGAAATCGAGAATGGGTCTATTTCGAAAGATCGAGTTTTCAAAACTTCCTCTAATTGAACTTTAAAGGGCACTTTCGTAGTTTTATCGACCCCTCTTATTACGAGAAAAATAAGGAAAAAATTCCATGAGGCCTAATTAAAAAAATACCGCCAAAGTATTTGAAATCGAGAATGGGTCTATTTCGAAAGATCGATTTTTCAAAACTTCCTCTAATTGAACTTTAAAGGGCACTTTCGTAGTTTTATCGACCCCTCTTATTACGAGAAAAATAAGGAAAAAATTCTATGAGGCCTAATTAAAAAAATACCGCCTAAGTATTAGAAATCGAGAATGGGTCTATTTCGAAAGATCGATTTTTCAAAACTTTCTCCAATTGAACTTTAAAGGGCACTTTCGTAGTTTTATCGACCCCTCTTATTACGAGAAAAATAAGGAAAAAATTCCCTGGGGTCTAATTAAAAAGATATCACCTAGGTTGATTTTGGAAATTCGATTTTTCAAAAGTTTGTATAATTGAACTTTGAAGGGCACTTTCGTAGTTTTATCGACCCCTCTGATTACGGGAAAAAGAAGGAAAAAATTCCCTGAGGTCTAATTAAAAGGATATCATCTAGGTTGATTTTGGAAAATCGATTTTTCTAAAGTTTGTATAATTGAACTTTGAAGGGCACTTTCATAGTTTTATCGACCCCTCTGATTACGGGAAAAATAAGGAAAAAATTCCCTGAGGTACAATTAAAAAGATATCACCTAGGTTGATTTTGGAAATTCGATTTTTCAAAAGTTTGTATAATTGAACTTTGAAGGGCACTTTCGTAGTTTTATCGACCCCTCTGATTACGGGAAAAATAAGGAAAAAATTCCCTGAGGTATAATTAAAAAGATATCACCTAGGTTGATTTTGGAAATTCGATTTTTCAAAAGTTTGTATAATTGAACTTTGAAGGGCACTTTCGTGGTTTTATCGACACCTCTGATTACGGGAAAAATAAGGAAAAAATTCCCTGAGGTCTAATTAAAAAGATATCACGTAGGTTGATTTTGGAAATTCGATTTTTCAAAAGTTTGTATAATTGAACTTTGAAGGGCACTTTCGTAGTTTTATGGACCCCTCTGATTACGGGAAAAATAAGGAAAAAATTCCCTGAGGTCTAATTAAAAAGATATCACCTAGGTTGATTTTGGAAATTAGATTTTTCAAAACTTCCTCTAATTGAACTTTGAAGGGCATTTTCGTAGTTTTATCGACCCCTCTGATTACGAGAAAAATAAGGAAAAAATTCCATGAGGCCTAATTAAAAAAATACCGCCAAAGTATTAGAAATCGAGAATGGGTCTATTTCGAAAGATCGATTTTTCAAAACTTCCTCTAATTGAACTTTAAAGGGCACTTTCGTAGTTTTATCGACCCCTCTTATTACGAGAAAAATAAGGAAAAAATTCCATGAGGCCTAATTAAAAAAAATAACGCCTAAGTATGCATTTACGAAACTTCTTAGAGTTATGTAGTATGGTTTCATTACGCTTTTAGCAAAATTTGGGGCACTATCTTAATGCACTATCAATAATATGCATTTGGGTTCAGAATGTCATTAAAATCTACTTAGGTAATGATGTACTGAAAATTAACAAAAAATTCATGGAAACTCCTATTTTGATGACACTGCTCTAAATGATTTAGTACGGTTTCATTAAAGCACTGAAGAAAATTTGAGGGTATATCTGTTTCCATTTCGTCTTGATTTGTGTCCACTACTGAACCTTAAAACATTTTATTTTGGTACACAGAATGACAATGACCAATGAAAAAGGAACTACAAACTTCAAGTTTTCCTTTTTCTCCATTTTCTCCATCTCCATTTTTATTTTAAGGTTCGATGATGCATAGTTAACTGGTTCAAAAATCTCGTCTGAGTGGCAGAATCCGTATTGAAACTGTTTACAAAACATACTACCCGCGACCCACTTAGGGTTGCATCACAGTTATGGGCATTTACTATTTCATGCACACTTCCAATGAAAACATTAATGAAACCGATTGCGCAACCTCCGGTGAAGTGGGTCAGGCGAAAAACTGCTTCGCACAGATAGTAATAATAATAATAATAATTATTATTATTATTTTCAATTAGACTTTGAATACCTGATCACGTTCACCATACTACGTATGTGTGAGCGTATGTTTATTTTTTCTATATAAATCCGCGTAGGAGTCGATTATTAGTAATTAACGAGAAGGAAAAATGTTAATCTGTTCGGAAAAAAAAACATCCGAGATTGATAAACACGCCGCGATGTCGTCGAGGGGCCACACTTTAACAATCAATTATAACTTATAGGAAAAGCCATATTTCAGTAGTAATTGACAGAAATTTAAGAAATGCGTAGGTATATACACACATTGCCATCTTCTGCAGCAGTTATTTCATAGCCCCCAGTGCCATAACTAATGTGTACCACTAAAATCGATTTTGTAGCTCTGCTCATTTCGCTACTGCAGCTTAAGTATAGTATATAGTAGTAGTAAATAAGCTTAGTAGTACATAGTGTGTATCTCTAGAATTACTTGAGATATCAGATTCTATAAAAGGTGGCAGGTTTCGTAGCTCTTATACGGCTTTTTTGGAAAAAGCCACCTCATCAATTCCAAAAGTGACATAAACTCGAGAATTATATTTTTCATGATGTAATCGAAATTGTATTGTTTGTAGCTAGTTTTCTCCTACTTTATTAAAAAATTAATTTTGGGGCTACCAATTCTGTAGATGCAAGTCTGAATGTTTGTTACGAAACCGAAAGCAATCGCGTATTATAATTGCCAAGCAATAATACAATTCTGTTTTCTGGAGGCCAAAGAAGCTTACTGAAATAGCACAGTTTATGGTATTTTTTTTCTTTGGTAGATAAAATTTAATAGCAGACGGACCAAAAAACTTTGTTTAAATTGGATCAAAGATGATAAAAACCTAAAATCTAGACAAATCTGAGCTTTGAGCTTTTTTTTAAACAATAAAAATCTAAAAAAAATAGGTCGTTTTTCCGTTATTCCACCATAGCGTGAAAATCATCGACGGAAATGATTATAATGGGTGATTGGTCCATTTTGGACCAATTGGACCAATTTGGATTGGACCAATGAAAACCTTTGGAAAGCCTGTTAAAATGGACCATTTTTCAAAAATTCACAGCTGTGCCCAATTTAAAGCTGAAGCCCTAATTTTGCGTGAAATGTTATTATTATTATGTCTACTTTAAGCATGCAAAAGTTGGATACTGTCGGATGAAACATTTCACGAAAAATTAAAGCTTCAGTTAACCTGGCAAAGCTGTGAATTTTTGAAAAGGGGTCCATTTTAACGGTTTTTCCAAGTTTCCTCGGTAAAATGCTCCGATCATCTTTTAGAAAAGCTGATTTTAAAGTCAATAATTTTTACGCTATGGTGGAAAATTGGAAAAGCGACCTATTTTTGTTGCTTTTTATTGTTTCTAAAAACGCAAAAGTTCAGATTTGTCTAGATTTTGGGTTTTTATCATCTTTGACCCATTTTAAACACAGTTTTTTGGTCTGCTACAAAAAAAAACTGTATAAACTAGGCTGCAAGATTCTAATGAAACACTTCCTTAAGTAAGCGACTCAAGCAGCCAAATTTATCCTATTAATCTTACGCTTTAAAACGTAGACATCTATTATGATAAATCCGGATCGATACTGTTACTAGCATTGATATTTCACGATATTCGCGGACGTACTTACTCGCACTTTTACCGGATCCATCGCGTCGTGTTTTAAAAACAAACACCCATTAAATATACGCGCGTTCTCTTTATAGGTCAAATCGAACCGCGATCAATTAGCGCGCCTAATGGCTAATTTTCGAATTTTATCGAAGGAAGGACTTCAAGAGACCTTTCTAATTCGCGACAGCCGATCTATCCCATAGATATTAATCGAAGAATAACGCTAAGAGTTATCGTAATTTAAAAAAATAAATAAATAAACTCGTACACGGCGGTAATTATTCTATATCGGCGTCGAACGTGGGCGGATCGAACGTATCGCTTATATTAATTACACGTTAGTTAGCGGTCCCATTAATCCGCGACCAAACATTAGAACAGTCGAAACGTGTAATTTGGACTTTAGCTAAAGCCGGCTCTAGTGATTAATCGAAAACGACGATAATGATACACGTCGGGAGGATTTCGCAACATATGTGCGTGTGAGCGTCTGTTTGTTCTGGAAATAAAATTATCATTAATAAGTAACGCCATCTGCATTTTATTTCTTTCTTGCAGGGACCCTCGGACGGTAGCGCGACCATGGGCATTACGGAAACGGTAAGCGACATGTTAAATAAGTAGAAATTAAGTAGATTTTACGCACCCCTTACGAAAGTTAGGCTGTATGTACTTATATTAATAGGTACGTTGCATAATTATGTGAAGCTAAAAAACGATGCGCATCAAGGTACGTCAACAAAAAAATTTCCTCTTTTCATTATGATCTTGTCGAAAATCAAAATTTTGAAAATTCACCGCCACAAGCATTTAAACACGACTTCAAAACTATTTTCCAATACGATTAATTAAGCTGTTTTAAATGTAAAATTTGGGAATATCTTTAATCACTAATATTTTTAAATATTATTAAATATTTTAAATAAATTTAATAATAATTTTACTGGATCATCTCCCAATATTGCAGATGTAATAATCAAATTAATTAACCGATGAGATTGAAGTGTGTTACCAAATGTATTACCGCAAGCAATGGCATAAATATAATTAGGGGATAAATAATCGATCCCACATCTCACAATTAATCAGGGAGTAGATAAATCGAGACCTCAATTCCCGACTGTTTTGTAGGTAATTAATGAATTGATTGAAAGTTAAGAAATATATTTTATTGCCAATTTTCTGTTGAAATTAAGAAAATTAAGAAAGTTAAGAAAATAAGAAAAAACATGACAGTATTCAATCTACTTATGAAAAAACTTTAAATCGATTTGATGGTTTTCTGTATTTATTAAGAAAGGTGGCATCATGATTAGCTTAAATTACAATTTTTGTTGCTTCCAAAAACAAAGACGAAAGGAAATTGTTAGTTTTCACCAAAATTTAACTAAAAATCCAATATGTAAAAGTTTTTTAACTTTTTCTTATTAGAAAGTCATTTCTGAATTATTTCAAAGATGTGACTAATAAAACTTGTACAAAGAAACGTCTTAATCCCATGGAACTCACCCCACAAAGAAATTTTGATACGTTTCCAAAGACCACAGTTCAAGTCGAAACCAAAAATTTTGCGAAGATCTTAAACCAAAGACGTTACGATCCTTTGTAATTTATATTGAGTAGTTTCTAGACTTTTTGACCACACAACGCCTAAAACATGCTTCTTCTTGTACTTTTCATAGCCTTTGTCGTAAAGATCTGACGGTAAAGACTTTTTATCAGGGCCGGACTTAAACGTGTGGGCGCTCAGGGGCAACGAAAATGTGGAGGCCCGCATTTACTTCCTAAATATAATGAAACAGAATTAGTTACGACGTTTGAACAGTTTAATGTTAGACATTACCCGCCAGTGTCCATAAGACAAGGTAAAGAAGTATTAAGGATTATATAAAATAGATACACAGATGACAGTGTTTTTAATTTTTTTTTCCGGCCAATTAACTTTTGGCTTTTGCTTGAACGTCTTAAAAGTCTTTTTTATTCCATGTTTACATTAGGTTATTTAAATTTTTTTTAAGGAAACGAATTTTTTATGGATTTTCTCAATTTCAGAAACAAAAATTACTCCAATTTTAGCTTATTGCAGCTTATTTTGTTCCTTTTTCAATTACCTACAACTTTGTCATTGTAATATACGGTAGCTATTAACAAGTTTTCTCTCAGTAGACGAAAAGCCAATTTTTAATTTGATTTTCAACAATTTTGTTATTTAATCGTACAGACCCAGCTACTACAGTGACTGTTTGAAGTACACAGCTTACGTGTTACCTCAACGACGCTGTGTATGTCACCATTTAGTTATTAAGCGTTTAAGCCCTTTTCTGCAAGCTTTTGGGGTTCCTGCGTAAAACACTTTAAGAGACTAAATAATTTTACTTGACTTGTAAAATAAATTTGGCGCATTACAAAATAATGATAAAAGAGAATTTTAACGAAAAACGAATTTTAGGTGCCCCTGTTTAAAAGTTAGAACCAAAGCTTTAAGGAGAGAAAATGATGAAAGTCGTCGTCACGAATATGCTTTCTACGTAGAAAGACATTTGGTTCAAAGTAGAAACGAAACATAAGTTAATTAAATCAAATGAAAAACAAATCGGTTAATTCCTCGTGAATGAAGGTTTTCTCTAGTGAAAAATAAGTCAAAACTATAAAACTGAACTAAATCAATAAATTTAGAAGAGTTATGACCCCATTAGAGTCATTTAGGAGCCATTTTCCAGGCAGAGAAGTACTCAATTAAATTAATCAATGAGAAAACGAAGCAGGATTCATAATATGTTTATGATAAAATACCGTGGTTGGTATACAGGGCGTTACATCGCGTTTTGCAGTGCAGGCATCCCCTGCCTAATCCGGCTCTGCCTTTTCCCATAAAACTCATAAAAATTTAAATGCCCAAATGCCGGTGATTATTCCAAAGTTATCCATACTACGCCTTATTACGTTTCGCATGTCATAAACGTCGGGGCCTGGTAGACTTGAAAGTATGCTCGAGACAAATCGCGCTATTTATATGACATATTTTCGAAATTAATTAGACACATTTGAATTCCGTTTTAAACCAGAACGAATTTATCATCCTTCCATTTTTGAAAAGGCTCAGCCAACGATATCCAATTTGCAACCTGTCGAAAGTGTCGACGGAGCAAATCCCCCTCGATGTCCTAGAAAACATGTGTAGGAACACCTCTAGTTATTAAATTTTTCCTCTCGGTTGTTAAACGCGGAGGAAGAGGAAACTCGAATTTAAGGTAAAAAAAGAGGAGAGGAAAACGTTTATTAAAATCCCGATGGAAGTATGGTCTTCCTCTTTGTGCGGACGTGCACGTTTCGGTCTAGACGGTTTAGGCACGGTTTAAATTTAAATCGACGCCACGGCAATAATAAATCTAGTCTATAAATACGCTTTGAAATGCTAGAGTGAAATCCCGATGAAACATGTCGGGCGGAGATATCGTTGTTTTGTTTACGAGATACGTGTTACGAAGATTCCTCGAACTTTCCGCTTGATGTAGGTTAGGATATTTCTGTAACGTGGAAAATGAGGATTTTCCCCGGAATTTGCAAAAACGGGATCGAAATTTTCAATTTTGGGACGTTACCGTTGTTTTGCTTTGCAAACACATCGGCTGAAAACAAATTGAAATACTATTACCAACGGCAGAACGTATAAACGAAACGTTCTCTCTACCTTCAACACCTTCGCTCTATTTCGATCTTGGGAAGCTGTCAATTTCGTAGGAAACTCTGCCAAATCATCTTTGTTTAAAAAAGTATTTTCTATGTAAATATTTACGACATTGGACAAACAAGTCGATTAATAATTATCGGTTACAACGCCAGAATTCACTTGGTCATTCTTGGGAACGGCGTCGACAGAATTGTAATTCTTTTGTATTCACTTTTACGGCTCTGTTGTAAGTGAAACAAAAAATCTTCAACAAGCCAGGTCCTTCATCAAGCCACAATTGTCAGTTTCATCCAAAAAAGAGCCCTCCAAAAAAGTCTCCATTGTTCAGTTGTGAAAATTACAAATAGCCAAGAGGCAAAATACTTAGGAGCCATATTTGACCACAAAAAGGTCTACTTACACACCTATAGAAGGTAGCCTGGGGAAAAATGACCATACACAAGGGTGAATACAGATCAGTAGTACAATCAGTGGACATCAGCACTGACCAGTGTTCAAAAAGTAGCTCAAAACATCTGGCACGTCAAAACGAAGTGCTCCTAGCTTTGGTACCTGGTTACAATGGGCATGTGGGTAGTGGAAGGGCCGAGGCAGGAAGCCTTAAGGGATTTCCTGCGGAATCTAGGAGGCAACCTTTGAGATCACACACAAATGAAGGCATGCTACCTAAATCTCAGCAATTGTGGATCAGGGCAGAGACAGAGGAAACAATTCCTTAGATGATCGACAACAAACATACGAATACAATTGGCATCGCAGAATATTGTAGATTCTGTCCAGAAAGAGGAGGAAGCAGCGGAGCATATACTGCAAAGTCCTAGTTTTCTAGCTTTTCTGGCCTAAGTCTTATTCTAAAAGCTATCTAGACACAGTGCTACAAAACAAGTAAAGGATGGCCACACCAGATGTGAAAAGGTCGCGGTGAATAGATCTTTTGGGCATAACACCCTTTAATGTATCTAGATTAGTTGGTAAAACTAAAGGACGCTGACGAAGTACAAAATGACCTAAGAATGCTAGTGCATTAATGAAATGTTTAGATGAGCTGGAGCGTTACGATAATGGATAAGGTTATGAGGTGATCCACATCCAAGAATAGATGCAGGAGAACCACTGGCGTTGGTTTTGTCATGAAATACACAGCACTAATAACCACATGACCAAAATAATAAGCCAATCACGGTTGAATCCAGTATATTAAGAAGAACATGGGGAAATGTGGACATCATACAAAATAGAGAGAAGTAGCGTGAAAAGATAAGAAAAGGCTGAAGAGATATGAAGTAATAGGACGATATGATTCATGATGATGAGTTGGCAGCTTTGGCCAATAAAATTTCATGAATAAAACAAAGTATTCTAGTCCCAGAAATGTCTTTCGTTTACAAAACTACTGCCAAAAAAATTTGTATCCTAACATGATCATTGGAAAGAATTTGATATGGAGTATATGTGTAGTTGAATAATGATATGTTTTAAATTGCCGTTACTACATTTCAGCATCAAACTAGACATCACACCAAAGTGTAAAATTTAAATCTTTCCTTTTCGGTACTTAAAATCGAATAACAAGTAAAATTAGTACACCATCTGTATCATTAATAATATACGGTGGACATCGCACACATAGTATGCAATTTATCTCGCCAGTAACGTTCGAAAATCCCTCATTGTTCTTCTCGGCTTTAAGACGAGTTCATTAACATGGTTCGAAGAAGATTATCCCATAATTTACGTCCTCCGCCATATTCTTCTCTCTTTCTCGAAATTTGTCGTCGTGTATTCGCGAGTCCGCACAGAAATAGCATTTTGGAAGGAGCGAAAAGTTAAGGCGAACATGCGCGACGTACAGGCGATAAAACGGGAACTTGGCAGGTCGCCAGCGTTGGAGTTTCCGTAAAGTGTCGCTCGTCATCTTTTTACCGATTAAGATGAATAAACACAATGTATGAGATGCGATGATTATTTTTATATTTCGACGTAAATAAATACACATGAAGGGGTTCGGTTTCGGGAAGTTCGAGGTTTTAGTTGTCGCTTGGCATGAGCACAAACGAGAGCGCATATGCGATGTAAAGAATTTTCTTTTGATCAGTGTGGAATGTTTTGTTGAAGATATTGTTACTAATGATTTATTTTAATGCAAAATGTTTCGCTGGCGTATCTTTTTAGGTTAGAGGACCCTAATACCCCCCTTTCAATCCCCCCCCTTTGAACTTTTTCGAAAAATTTCATGCCTTAAAACTTTTGACTCGCTGGCGTATCCTTATAGATTAGAGGACGCTGATTACAACGCGTTTGGTTTCACGTCGATCCGACGAGGATGTAGGGAGATACAGGCAGTTGAAGATTTTGCAAAAGTTTCAATACCTCCCTTTGAACTTTTTCGAAAAAATCAAAGTCAAGAAACGTGACTTTCGTTGGTATATCTTTATAGATTAGAGGTCGCTGATTACAACGTGTTTAGTCTCGCGGCGATCGGACGAGATTTAACGGAGATACAGCCTGTTAAAGATTTTGAAAAAGTTCCAATAACCCCCCTTTGAAGTTTTTCGAAAAATTTTTAAAATAATTGATTATTGTTATGTAAGTTAAAATCGAAAGCGAATGACTGAATTAAACTTTTTCTTTGAGTGGTATTGTCACCAAGTTGTACCTATAATTAGGGGATGAAATTGCTATTACCATTTTAATGCGTGATTATTACGTGCATGTATTCGAGTTGAAACTGTTTGAAATAAGTGAGAGCGAAGCCGCGAGGGATAATGGATGGTTTAAATAAATTTTAAACCTTTTCATAAACTCTTGTTGTGAATTGTGTTAAAAATTTCTAGCTATTCCAAGTGGATCGGGAAAGAGAGTACGTAGCACTCTCAGATATGGATCGAAAAATGACCCGAAATTAAACGATCAACTTTCTCTCTCTCTCTCATCTAACGTAATTTAATGCCAGTTTTGAAAAACGTGTACTCCACTCCTCTAATTTCATAATCTCCGTTTAATTGATATATTCCTTAAGGCCTCCCTGGCCGAATCTAATCGAGAATCTCGATATCGTTAACCTTTCCCGCGTGGCCGCCGATTAAAAGCAGCTTTTATCGGGCGAACGTTTACGAAATGCAAATCGCCCCTAAATTATCCTCGGCCTTGCGAAAAAGCACCTGGAGCGCGTTAAATGATAAATAAAAGAGTTCGTATGCCGCGCATTGTTCTAACGTCTAATGTTAAGGTGCCGGCAGCCCACGAGCGCGACTCCGGCCAAGGTGAGAATTTTAATTTCGAATCGGGTGTATTATTTTCTACGCTGTGTTTATTTCCATTGCGTTTCCGCCTTCTGGCAGGAAAACGGATGCGACAACGGCCGAATTTGGTTTCGTTTGGTTACGATTAACGCCTACGGGCGCGTTTCATTAAAGAGAAATGGTGTCGGAGGATTTCCATTTCGAATACCAACAGCAGAGAGGAAATTACAAATTTTCGACGAAAATATTAAACAACTATTATTCTACAATTCTATTACGTACCTAACGGAAAAATATGACAATAAGGATCGTTTATTCTCTTCATTCTCTTCAAGCTTGCAGGTCGTCATAACAACTCATTACCAAAGTTTCTAATTTATTTCAAAATACTACTAATGCTTCTAAGTGATGCATGAAAATGATGCATGAAATAAACAAACGTTAATAGAAAAAAAAATATAAGAATGACAGCCAAAGCAAATTATATATATTTTTGTAAAATCAGTTTCGTTTAAATACGCTTCATGAACCTAATTAATATTTAAAAATTATATGACGACGTACATACGTAAATATGTATATTATATGAACGTAGATACTTATTTTAAATTTTGCGATAATAATATTCCATGAATGCAATTAACCTTTTATTATTTCCTACAGATAAAATGCATTTACGGAGAGCGTTACACAAAAACATGTAATCAAATTTTGATAATACTTTCAATATGTTATAGAAAACACCTACAGTGGATATCAAGTTTAATTTTCCAAAAATTTATGAGAAATTTTTAAATGTTCGATTTGAAAATTAATTAACCAGTTGAAATAATTTCTATAATTAATTAAGGCGTGATACATTCCTAAAAATTTTTTGATAAACTTCTCTTCATTATCTATAGGTTGGTCATTATGAACTAAACATTATTATTTAACTTAATTAGTGTCATAACTTCATAGTGTCACGTGCCTTTGTAAAGATCACTTTTTCAATTAATAAACCCTAATAACGTTCATGTTATTTATTTGGACATTATTTTTAAAATCAAGTGCAGCAACTTAAGAACACAAAAGCGTCACCAACGTAACAAAATAATCAGAATCAATTAGAGTCACATACAAAGAAATTATCCATTAAATCGCACTGAATAATGATCAGATAGTTAATCAGTAATTGCGCTTTCTACTTTAGTCTTACTTAGTTAGACCTAACCAGTAGAGTTGGTTATTGCGACGAATCAATCAAATAATTTACCAGGTGGATTACATCAGTAGTTACAACGTAACTTAGTCAGTAATTGTTTGATCGGTCAAAGCTATTCAGTTACTTAGCGAAGTTAAACTAGTAAATCTCCAGTTTGACTAACTAGTCACGATATTCGCCTTATAGATATCCAGCACTTCACAGGATAGTGAAGTGCTGGTGCATTTTCTGCTTTAGTCAGAGCTTACCATCTTAGTCAGTTAGATATTGTGACGAGTCAATGAAAGAGTCAGTTAAGATCTTAAGTTTTGATCAGCTGATGTTCAGTTATTCAACGTTAATTAGTCAGTAATTTATTGATTGGTAAAATTAATCAGTTCGTTTGTAGCTAAGCTAGTCAATCTTCAGTTTCGTTGTTCAGCTAGTCAATCTTGCATGACATTTATGTATATTTCTCTACAGTTTCTACTTTAATAAGCGCTGATTCGTCTACCTCTGTTAGTTATTGCTACGAGTCAGTAAAATAATTCGTCAGGGACTGAGATGTTTTATTAGTTGCAGCTTGTGACGTCTGTTATCTAGTTGGCAAAAGCTAACCAGTTATTAAGTGAAGCTAAATTAGTTAAGCTACAGTTTGGTTGTCTAGTCACTCTATCACGGCTTTTACCTTACATATAACTAGCAGTTTACATGGAATTCATTGCAGTTTTTCTACACCTCCTGGTTTAGTCAGAGCTAATCAGCTTAGTCAGTTAGCTACTGCGACGAGTCAATGAAATAGTTAGTTAGGGTCTTAAGTATTTGTTCAGTGGCAGTTCTATTTCAACGTTACTCGTGATACTTAGGGGTAGTTACTACCGAAAAAAAGTTATTTCGTCAAAATTCTCGAAACGTGTCAAGTTTATTTTGAATATCATTGATAAACGTAGAAAATCGCTAAAAATTACACCAGCAAACACGAAATAACTTAGACGGGAAGTTTGTCAATACCGAATTTCGAATCTCGTCATCCAGGTTTTAGGTGATCCGGTTTTTTGGCGGCCGATCACTTGCAAATATAATGCTAACATTCTACGCATGATTCAACATTAGGGTTAAACCAAAACTATTCTCGATTCGTTACGATATCGTTATTTAAAACACGGTCGACTTCCATTTCCTATGATCGGCCTTAATTACTCCAAGAGTTTCTCATCTGGAGTAGGTTCGTAATGCGACTACATAAAATCTTATAAGTGCGCTCACTTGAAAATTTTCTTTTGAAATTTTCGCCCTACACAGGAAATAAAGCAGACCCGCGAAAGACCTCTCGAGCTAATCCATCTTCAATAACTCTCTGGAAATCTTCCGTCAATCCTGACGCAACCGACTTATTTATGTATCAACTAATAAATCTAATCTACATACATACGTACACAGTTCATTCAAACCACTCACTCCTCTATTTCTCTCTCTCTCTTTCTTCCTACGAGCTCGATTTTATGAATGGGTTATGCGTTTCGCTGACCGGCTGACTCACTCCGGCCAATTTGCGAAAATTATCCGAGGAAATCGATGGAAGAATAAACGGAACGAGAGGAGAGTGTGTCATTTTCTCGGAAAGCGCGAAATCTCGATGGACGCCGTGAGTCACGACAAGAAAGAGATTGACTCAGACTATCTGGTCAATTGATGGCGAGGAAGCAGCGAAATTTACAAATTGGTGGAGTGCTAAAAATTGTTAAAATTTAAGGCAATGATGGCCCTTATACTTTATCCAGCGACAAATGAAACGACATACAAATATTCTAGAGGATGTTCGGGTGAGTAAGTACCATAAAAGAATTTACCTGCTTCGAAAGGGGCCTTGTTAACTGTTATGGCCCTTGATCGAAAGCCGGCATTTATGAGGATTTGTCCATACCTTTTACAACCCTCATACGTACGTACTTTTTGACCTCAGAAATCATTTCATTTTACGCTAAAGAATGCACTAACTAATAGTTGGTCAGCAATTACACTTTCTACTTAGCAATGAGATTTTAACGTCAATTAGTCAGTAACTATTTGGTTGGTAAAAGCTAATCAGTTCGTTTGTATAGCTAAGCTAGATACTTCTCAGTTTCATTGCTCGGCTAGTCAACCTAGGTATTGCATGACACTTATGTTTGCTTCCCTACACTTTCTACTTTAATAAGCGCTAATTCGTCTACCCTGTTAGTTATTGCTACGAGTTAGTAAAATAATTGGTCAGGGACTGAGATGTTTTATTAGTTGCAGTTTAGCTTGTGACGTCAATTATATAGTTGGTAGAAGCTAACCAGTTATTAAGTGAAGCTAAATTAGTTAATCTACAGTTTGGTTGTCTAGTCACTCTATCACGGTCTTTACCTTACATATAACTAACACTTTACAAGACATTCATTTCAGTTTTTATACAATTTCAGCTTTAGTCAAAACTAACCAGCCTATTCTGATAGTTATTGCAATAGGTTAATGAGCTAGTTTGGGTTTTAAGTATTTGATTAGTTGCAATTCAGCATTTGACGCTAGTTAGCCACTAATTCTTTGTTTGGTAAAACTTAAGTAGTTCGTTTGTATAGCTAAGCTGGTCAACCGTCCTTTTCGTTACTCAGCTAGATAGCCGAGTTACTACATGGCATTTATGAGCTAATTAGCCTAGTTTGTTAATGAGTCAATGAACGATTTTTAGGTGGTGACGTTAACCTTCGTCATAAATTAACTGGTTGGTCAATAAAGTTAAACGAGTCGGTCTCCCGTCTTGTTAGTAATCGTAATTATCACGTGACACTCATTTCAGTTACTTTAGTTAGTCTGTTAGCTACTGCAACGTGTTAATTAAAAAGCTAGTCAGGAATTGAAGTAATCGAGCCATTGCAAATTAGCCTACGACGTTAGTCAGTAATTTTCTAGTTGGTGAAAGCTAATCAGCTATTAAGTGAAGCTTAACCCGTCAATATTCAGTTTGATCAGCTACACATTCACCGCTACTTCTCTACACGTCAATGAAATTGGTTGTACTAAAATAATTGATCAGTTGCAATTTAGCTGGTGACTGGGGTTAGTCAGCAATTATTTGGTTGATAGAAGCTGATCATGTAAAGGTAAACTTGTCGATCTTTAGTTTGGGTGGCTAGTCACCCTAGGTATCACATTGCATTTATTTCTTTTTCTACTCGCCAGAGCTAATCAGCCCGGTCTGTTAGTTATTGTGATGAGTCAATAAAATTAGCTTTTAGCTTATGACGTTAGTTAGTCAGTACTTATTTGCTAGGGAAGAGTTTATTAGCTAAAGTAAGTGACTCTTAACTAGCTGAACTTAGGTTTGATCAGCAAATCACTACAGTACTTACACGACACTTTTTACTATCTGAGGAAATTCAACAACACCAAAACGTGTCAAGAATTAATGAGGAATATGGTTTACATCTCTAAATACAGCTGAATCACTTTGAAATTCGCCTTTTACATTTTTTCAGCTAGTTATTAAGAATTTTAGTCATGAAATTTCACTTTCACCAAAACAAAAAATGCCCGGACGTGTTAAACTGCTGAATAGAATTGTGATGTGTGATATAAAATTTTTTGATAGTAAAATCATACTTTTAGTTGAAAGGAACGTGACACTTGAAACATTTTTTTTTGGAATATAAATCACTTACTTATTCAGGATTATAGTTATGGGTTAGGAGCTAAAAATGTCATTGGTCTTATTAGTGTAGTGGTCAATACAAAAATTGCGATTTTAGCCACGTTAGAGCATAAAAATTCCAATCAAACTCTTGTAAACATCGCCGTGCTAAATTTATTATACCGTCGACGCTAATTACTAATCGTTAATTCGTATTATTTCGTTTATCGATTTTTTTCTTAATTAATAACCACGATTGGCATTTTGATTGCATTTTGATTGCATTGATTTACTATTTTATCCTTGACGTAAAATATTTCAGCAATTTCGAAATTACCCAAAAACGAAGATGATCTGGCTGTCGTCCGATATTTACGATAATTACCGATGCTAGCGCAATAGGAAAAAAGGTATAATTAACGTTAGCCGTCAATGTTATGAGTTATACCGGTTGCTCGAACAGCATGACATCTACAATACGTTCTGTTTAATTTTAGAGAAGCGTTGTTTAATTTTATTCGTTAAAAACAAACATCTTTTTTATTGCAACCTAAGATACCATTAAGTTGTGTCAAGGTTGTGCAAACGACATTATCAACCCGAAGTTTGTGATTTATTGCACATTTCCTTCCTCGTTACCCATGACGAAAAATTATTGCTGTTACGAAACCGCTATTGTTTCCTAAAAAAAAAAAAATAAATATCATAACAAATGTTTGAGATGATAATTACAACAGGCGCCAGCGATTAATGCAGTTGCAGAAAATATCTCATTTAAAACTTGACACTGAACAAATATTAACTGCATTTGATTGTATAATAAATACGTTCTCGGCTATAAAATCAAGGCAATTAACCGTTACTTTTGTAATTAACTTCTTTATGGAAAATTTGCACGTGCAGTACAGTTTGAAGCGAAAAGATTCTGGAAATAAGTTGTAAAGATCATAACTAAAAATTAGTCTCGTATCTATGAAAAAATTAGCCTTAGAAAGAAAACTTATTTATTTCTTGCTACAGGAAATCGTCCTCTTTCGTTTTGCACCGAAATTTTGAAAGTCTGAAATCAACCCTTTTTTTTGGAAAAACCCTTCTTTTTTCTCGGACCAAAAAAGGTAATTTTTGAATTTCGTAATGAAACTCACAGCGTACGTCCAGTGGAAGGTTCTAAGCTCGGTGATGTAAATATTAACTCGCTACGCCCAATGGGTTTCGAGAAAGAAAAATTTTTTCAAAAGAAAAATTCCCATTTTCCTTACACCCCTTTCTATCGGAAAATATTGGTCTTAGTAAGGAAACACTTTCGTTTCTGGCATCAGGGAAGCGCCCCCTTTCGTTCGGCACCGGAATTTTGAAATTCTGAAATCGACCACTTTTTTGCAAAACCCATGTATTTTCTCAAAGCAAACAAAAGGATATTTTTGAATTTCGCATTGAAAATCGCGGGGTAGAACTGGTAGAAGGTTCTAAGCCTGGTTTTGTAAATTTTCACCCGCCACGCCCAATGGTTTTCTAAAAATAATTTTTTTTTTAAAAAGAAAATTCTTCATTTTTCTCACGTTCGTCCCTCGGAAAAAATTAGTCTTGGAAAGAAAAAGTCTTTATTTCTTGCAACAGGGAAGCGTTCCCTTTCGTTCGACACCGGAATTTTGAAAGTCTGAAATTGACTCGTTTTTTGGAAAAACGGCTGTCTATCTCTTCCTTTTTTCGAACCAAAAAAGTTAATTTTTGAAATTCGTAATGATCACAGGAAATCACAGGACAGGTTCAGTGGAAGGTTAATACCCAATGATGTAAAAAAGGGAAATTTTCTTATTTCTCACAGCCCTATCTCGGAAGATCTTAGGAAGAAAAGGTTTTTATTTTCGACATCACGGGGGTGTTCTTTTTTGTTTGGCACTGAAATTTTGAAAATTCGAAATTGACCCGTTTTTGGAAAATAATCGTAAATCAGGTCAATGAGCCAATTACAAGACAGATGGTTGAGTTCCAATTCGTTAGGCCCAACGGTTATTAAAATATCGGGAATTTTTCAGTTTTTTAGCAGTTTTTCAGTAATTAATAACTTGAAAACTTAAAAACCTACGAACCATCGAACCTTCTTGCTTTGTTGGAATTAGTGAATCGTCTTCTTTATTTGCCACTGAAGGCTTGGTAATCCAAATTTAGACAGTTTTTGAAAAAAAAATTGCAAGTTTATACGGTCCATAGTTTTTTTTAAATTTTTCAATTTTTCAAAAACGTAATATACAGAAACACAACAAAAATTAATCTTTTTTAGTTCTAACAGAAAGAAAATTATTTGGAAAAAGCACAAAAAAGTGAAAAACAGAACACTACTGACAATCAAACAGGGCGGAGAACCCTTAATTGCGTGGAAATCTGTGGTGGCATAAAGGACACATTTGAAAATTTAATTGTACTTTGAAAATACTTTTTTTATACTTAAAAGTATATTATTTTCAAGAAGATGGCGATTCAGTGGATTATATTTCATGTACCAAAATTAACGAAACCATTATCTCAAAGCACCGACTTAAATTCTATGGAAAAGGTATGAAACTAGTCTAAAATGGTAAAATTAAAAATATATCTATGTGAAAATAATATTTTACCCTTATGGAAGGCCGTTGTATCAGTAAAAAGTGACCCTGCTAAATACTAATTTCTTTTTGTTGATATTCCAATTTTGTACATTTACATTGAAATTTATACATTTTTAAAATTATTAACATGGTAAGTAATTTAAAAATAAAAATCTGATTGTATTTTAACGCAATATTGGATATATTTTAAATTATAGTGCACGAGGAAATTTAGGAAAAAGAACTTAATTTTGATGGGGGCACATTCAATTGCGTGTATAAATGTGAATTATTTAAATTTCAGTGCTAAAATATACAGGTCGCAATGGTTTATCCTCCACAATACTAGAGCAAGGTTGAAATTATGTCCACCGGCTCCTTTACGAAAATCCTGTTGTTTAGACAATACTACTTAAATTGTTTAGAAATCCCGACGTCGAATGCTATGATTTTTCTCGCGATATTACCCAGGTTTATTTACCAGTTCGTCGCTTTAAGATTTCGCCCTTGAAACCGGTTAATTCGTTTTGAGTATCGGGAAATCGAGGGAAGGTAGAATCGCTCGGAATACGCCGTGTAAAGGTTTTTTACCCACGCGACTGCAATGTTGCAACGAGTCGCGATTTCCGCTGCCCACGCGATTTTTTTACGAAAAATCGCTTGAAATACGAGAAACGATTTAAGATAATCGAAGAAGAAGGAGCGCATAAGAACGCGAACAGACGTTACTGTTATTTTGATCTGTTTAAATGGGGATTTCGAATCGAGTTTGGTCACTTCTTCAGAATTCACCTCATACGTACCGTTAAATAAAATTAAATACGCTCGTATATAGGTATAGAAATTAAGCTGGGTTTATTACAAACATTTTCTACTCACGTGCCAAATTGAATTAGTGGGAAAATTGTCGCCATTTTCCAAAATCTCCCATTTCCTCGCATTTTCCTACCAATTTTCTCGCGGCAAGTTCGGTAAACTTAATTAAACTAATTGGCGAGACTTTGCGTTTCTTTCCTCTCTATTTCTCCCACTTCGATTGAGGGGGGCGATCCCCTGAATAAAGGTGCAGTGACGTTTAGTGTAAAACCTGGCCAGGTATGAATACTTCAGGAGGTTTACGAGTTTAACGCATCAGTTTAACGGTAGATCCTGGCATAAGTGAAATTAATGGATTTGTATTTGTGTTTTAGGGTAAATGAAGTAGGAATTTCTTAGTAAGGTGTATTAAACTGACCTGGCATCACGCCCCCCGATTTATTTCAAAGGAAGACTCATTGCTTTAACTAGCCGAGCCACTAATCTTTAATGAGAAAAATAAATTTCTCGCGGAGGTTTTTCGAGGAAACTTTGGAACAAAATATTAGAGTACTACTGAGAAAAAAGCTGCACGAAGTATTTATGGCCCGAATGGCTCCACATGAAGCGAAAATATCCGGGGAAAGTGTCCCCTCGAGAAAATTCTAACTCGTGAAAATGTTTCGGATGGTAGTTTCAGGAAAACGGTTAAAAACGTTTAAGATGCGTTTCTTCTGCGTCAAGCGCGTTTCGTGAGCTTTCGGGGAAAGCCCGTCGCGATTTCCTCGGCGCCCGCCCGCTTTTCCGCGCTCTCGGGAAAGCGGGCGGCGCGCGGTGCCAAATCCGCGGAGGTGATCACCTGCGGTCCGAATCCCGCGAGCGCACGTCGCGGTTTCTCGGAAAGCCGCTAAAGTTGGCCGGTGGACAGAGAGGGGCGCTTAAAAGCGAGTCCAGCTGACAGGGCCGCTCAGTCAGCACCGATACGAGCGTCCGACCGATACACGAATTATCGTCGTAACGATAATAAAAACAAGTGCAACAATAGTAAACTAACCCCTAGGGTGTGTTATGCCCGCGTGAGGTTCGCGGATATCGCCCGGCGAACCGATCCCCTCGTGGTGTGATCATGGTGGTGAACAAGTTCAACGTGTTGTCCACGCAGCCGCCGAGCCTGAGCATGCGGCGGGCGATCTTCAACAGGAAGGTACGAGATCCAGATTTTCCTCTTTTTTTTTTTTGGTGTATTCCCCCTCGGCCTCGCCAGGTGTATTTTTAGACCCGCGCACCTTTGCGAGGGGTCCCGAAAGGTGGGCAAGTGCGTAAGTCATGTCCCGCACGTTGCGAGGAAAAAATTTTTTTCCTTACAGTCCGCACTGGTTCTAAACCGTTTCGGTTATGCAATTCGCTCGGGTCGGTTGCAGTTTTCGAAATACAGAGTGTCGAAGCTGCGCGAGTTATCGACGCTTTTCGCGGTGTAAGTAGGTTAATTAGGAGCTTAAACGTTACCGCAATAATAACCGTTTTCCTGTTTATTATCCGCGTTTTACGATCGTGTTTTAATTTACTGCCACCTTGGAAAGAATGCTCGAAAGCTTTGAACTTCAAAAGCGGGATTTTCGTAAACAGTTGCAAAATAAACTTTCAACTTTAACTAGTAAAATCCCCATTGCGCAAATTCAAACGTTATAAGGCAAACATTTTTCCGTTTGGCTACCTGTTATTCCCAATTTCATAACGGTGGATACCATTACTCAAAATATTTGCACTTTATGCAACGGTCTGATTGGACTTATTACAACACTGCAACTACTATAACTAAGTAGTTATGTGGTGAGACTTCCTTCTTTTTCTCGCCTACAGTCTTTCAGAGCCCACTATTGCTTACTTGCTTTTTACTCGGTTTTACAAACCTTTACCTTTATTCAGGTGGAATTTTGATGAAAGCTATTGATGACTAGAAAGTACATGAAATAACTAGTTCGAAAACATCAATTATAATTTTAGGAGATGATCCGTTGAAAAGTTATAGCCTTTGAAAATACGATTTTCCGTTAGTGATTAACTACATGGAAATTAAAAATTCACCAAAAAATCACTACTGATCGATAAAAAACCGTAGAAAACTTTGTGCGCATTCAATTTTCGCCTTTCCTTTTACCCTTTAAGAAAAAAAAAATTATTCTCCATCTAACTTCACTTTTCCGCGAACCCCTATTTCGTCGATTTCTAATCGATATGGCAAGTATGAGGCAACCCCAATTTATCTTTCTGCTACACCCATGGAATGTCTTCTACACGTGTCGCACTAATTTTCACACGATATTTCACAATAACACATATAAATTAACAAATTTTTATGGACATGTCCATTTTCATCGGATTTTCCATTCATTTAACATGGAACATCAGAATAATCACAGTATGCTATAGACGGCAACGCTTAAATGGTAGTTGTTAATCGATCGAGAGAAACGCATTGAAACCGTATTAATTGGTAATTTTCTCCGCTAAGTAAACCCACATTTAAAATGTCAAAATGGCGAAGGCGCGAAAACCGCACCGTTATAATCGATTTTTCACTAATTTCTCCCCACCCTTTTCACGAAATTTTATATCGGCCTAAAGTTAAATAATCAAACTTTACTGTTATCGTTTAATCGATGAGAATAACATACGAAAACATTAAAAAACTTCACTTCGAAAACCAGCAAATTTGGCAAAACTTCTCACATTTTATTATTTTTTTCTTTCTCAAAAACTACCGGTTTCCTAAAAGTCAAAATTATTTTTTCAAGCACCCTGATACTGTCTTCTTTTACTAAAATAATTGCCATTTTTGAGATCGACCTGAATGAAGGAAAATCTTTACCTTTTTCTCAATATTAATTCCTCATTATAAGTTAACTGCTTTATAGAAACCATGTTTAGTTTTGGTTACAATCATAAATCATATTTCATGTGGCATTCATACGTCGCACAGCAAAGAGGATTTCCTGTTATAACACCTTTTACTTCAAAATTTGTATCGAAGCAATCCTTCTAATTAATGACATTTAACATTTGCACGTTGTGGTTGTTTATTGCAAAAATTTATTTACCTTAAATTAATAATAATGAATTACCGTCAATGAATGAAACGTCTTCCTGATTCAAAGTTCGGTACTTATTAACCTACGGCCTTATTCACAAAAGCATTTCAACGTTAAAAGGGACTTTAGCTTAAAATGCGTTTAGAATGCGTTTCACAGTTTTGTTTCATGCATTCTTAACCTGGAGATAACTACAGTTACCTTATTGAAACACATTCTAAACGCATTTTAAGCTAAAACCCATTTTAACGTTAAAATGCGTTTAGGAATAAGAGGGTTGGAATATACCGTCTTAATCCTCATTTGTATGAAAGTATTGCTACACTACCAAAATTAATCTTGTAAGTATATACTCTTAATACTAAAGCAAACGTAATTGTTAGTCTACTAATTAATTTTTAATAGACACTTCTGTCAATTTATTTTCAAATTTCTCCCCTGAACTTACATGTTAACAAATGCAATTCTTACACCAAAATAATTCTCGTATTCGTCAATTCAAGATTTCAAAAAAAAAATTCAAACATTCTTCTTAATAAATTGATTAGATTGAAAAGTTTCCCCATTGTACGTCGATTCGTTTTTCTCACAAATTATTGCTACACTACCAAAATTAATCCTGTAAGTATATACTCTTAATACTAAAGCTAATACTCTAAATACTAACGTAATTGTTAGTCTACTAATTAATTTTTAATAGACGCTTCTGTCAATTTATTTTCAAATTTCTCCCCTGAACTTACATGTTAACAAATGCAATTCTTACACCAAAATAATTCTCTTATTCGTCAATTCAAGATTTCAAAAAAAAATTCAAACATTCTTCTTAATAAATTGATTAGATTGAAAAGTTTCCCCATTGTACGTCAATTCGTTTTTCTCACAAATTATTGCTACACTACCAAAATTAATCCTGTTAAGTATATACTCTTAATACTAAAGCAAACGTAATTGTTAGTCTACTAATTAATTTTTAATAGACACTTCTGTCAATTTATTTTCAAATTTCTCCCTTGAACTTACATGTTAACAAATGCAATTCTTACATCAAAATAATTCTCTTATTCGTCAATTCAAGATTTCAAAAAATTAATAGATTGCTTATATTGAAAAATTTCCCCATGTACGTCGATTGGCTCTCCTCACAAACTCTTGTTATCATGTTACTTTTCCTCGTAGGATGAGCCTATCGATAAACTCGCCCATTAATGACACGCGTTATCGAAAAGTGCATATTTCGCAAGAGCGAAAACATTGTATCGGCTGGTGTTTAATTTTTCGTTGAAATTCAAGCGATTTTCGTTCGGCGACATTCTAATTTCGGAATGCATAAAGCGTAAATAAAGAAAACACGAGGAAAGTACGCGAGATATAAATTATTTCGTAACGTATTTATGACAGCGTGTCATAAAGGAGGGAACCGCGAGACCACGTGTGCGAAGAAAATGTGGAAAGCTCTAAATGGAAGTGGAGCAGTACGCGTTTCGAGCTGGTTAACACCAATCAGCGACCTTCCTAAAGTCTCTTAATTATCCTAACCTAAAACATTCCCGGACGCTCTTTGATTTATTTGTTTCCGTCTTGTATTGAATACAAAACGTTTTACTGTTTTTATCACCTTTTAAGTTCGTCAACACTTTCAAACGAACCTAACGGGCGTAACCAGTTTGGGACGTTAATTTTTCGATCGTTACGAACAATTTCGAAAAAATCCCCGACCAATAGCGGGCGAGCGTCGGTTAAATCGAAACCTGTTTCGTTTTTAACGTTGATTGCGACAATTTAACCTCAGGTTAATTGAATTACTGTCTCGGACAGGTTGCAAGTGTTATTTTTAGTATTGTACGATTCTAACTGGTCCAACCTAATTAAAAAAAGGTGTCAGTGTAATTTATTCTTAGTGACAGACGTACTAAGAGACGGATAAAGACAACTGCGATTTAAATTTTAATTAAGTGGAATTGTTGTTGTTCTTTCAATGCCAGGAAGTAGTTTGAGAGGCACGGTTTTGGGGTCATTATGGTTGGTTATCAGGAAATTGACAAAACTTTAAAAAGCTTCTAATTAGTGGGTACGCATTACATAAGCTTCCTCATAATTTTCCCGATTGGTTTTCAGTGAATCGTTAATGTTGCTAATTGTCCAATGTGGATATGCTTCTTAACACTCATCACTACGGCTTAGCAAATATGCTAAATGCATATCGAATGCATGTTTGCATACATTAGCTGATTTAGCATATACACTTAATTTTTTGGTAACATGTAATAACACCTTGTATTTTTTGTCATTTTTTTACATCCAGATATCATTTTCCTTTAACGAATTATAACACAAAGTTTGAGAAGGTTTATAAAATCAATTTGGCGCTGATTAAAATTAACAAATTTTTAAGAAAATTTCAAAAATCATCGATCGATTGTAGCTCTAGAATAATTACAATCGTCAGTTCAAAATATAACTCGAGTTATTTTTAAATAAGTTAAAGAAATTGCGGAGTTTATAAGAAATTTATAAAGCACAGATAATATTTAAACACCAGTTGCAATTGTCATAAGGAAAAGACGTTTAAAGTCAAGGGAGTGAAAGTTTTCTTTAAATGCTTCAAAGAAATTTGGGAAATTCTAAGCTACTTGTTACACATTTTCATAAAATTTGTTCCTTAAGAAAGCTATTACGTTTGAAAGGTTGCACCAAAACTTTTTAACGGACTTTTGATACTTTGAAAAAGAATAGAGGAGTTTCTAAGACACTTTTGGCAATTGTAATGTACTAATGATATTTTTAAAAAAGTTACGGTGATTTTCAAGATATCGTGAAGTTCAAAATGTAAATTTTAATGGATTTGAAGACTTCCTGAGTTACTTGTGATAATTATAAATTTTTGACATTTCAAAAGAAATTCTGAGGAATAAAACCTACGCCACATCCACCAAAATTGAAATTTATGGTATTCCTTGCAGAATTTATTTTGTTTTAGTATGAGTAATGAGCTCAAGGGGTTTGACCGGTTTAGAATCCTTTTTTTTTTTTAAATACGATTTCTAAAACAGAATTTTTCAAATTTTTCTAAAAATGTCTCCTATTTTCATAATAACATTAAAACTACTAAATATACGAAAAAATGATATCATTGTCAGAAGAAAACTTTATTGTAAGGATCACCTGACACGAACCCTTTAACCCCTTAACTTTTAAAAATTATGGGTTTTAATAAGTGGAGATAAAGATGATATCATAGCCGTTGAAATTACCTTTAAAATGGTTTTTGGTTGGACCGGATAACATATAAAATAACAGAGTTATCGTAAAAAAACTAATCGCATTTTTTTAGAAAAATTTTAGGAGCATAGAATATTAAAATTGATCTCAAGACAAACGGTGATTTTTAAAGGTTCAAAATTTGCAGTAATCAATAAGATATATCATAAAGAGTAAACACATTTTTAGTGTAATGTTAATGCGACATTTAATATTTCAGGATGACAAAAATCAATTTTTTCATGATTGTTTGGCTTAAAGGATGGTCTTTTAGGACTAAAAAATTGATTAAAATAATAAATCATACTTCAATATGTTACAGAATATATATTCTACTCAACTAAATAAGTTTCCACCGATTCAATGCTTGAATTTGCATTTCTTTCAATTTTTGCAAAAGGGATAGGGTTCACCCCTTAAATGCAAGAAGCACAAGTTGAGTCACTTTTGAAGTTAAGGGTAAAATAAGTTTGTTTCTGAATTTTCATGAAAATCGATGGAGGTTCAAAGAATTCTGAGGTTCTACCTTATTTTTACCTTTACTATATTGCTGAGCACGAAAACATCCAGTTCTTTAATGTGGCCTGGCAAGAAAAATCGTGTTTATAACGCGGGAAAACGAATGTATTCTTATACTTTTCCTCGTCTTTTGCCGTCTTTTTTCAAAGAAATTCCAAATACGTTCTGTATAAAACTAGTTTCTACGGAGTTTCACCTCCGAATATTCTTCAAACAAAGCCCGGATCCCCACGATAACGCAGAACCTTGGACGAGTCCCATCTTGAATTCCTACGAGACGCCCGTACTTTACATTACGACGATCTACTTTCGATACATCCAATAATCGTTACACGTGTCCATTACTCGATGCAAATGTCGGGAAACAAACGATCCGAGACGCTGAATTATTTTTTCCCCGCGAAGAATGCGCCGCGTGTGGGTTTGTTGTTATTGAACGATATGGAACGGACACAAAGGAGAACGCTGGGACAAAGGGGCAACGCGCGCGTGCATGTACAGACGAAACGCCACTTTGAGGCATTAAAAACGGACAAATGGGCGTTAAACCGGATGATTGAGGCGATGCTTTTATTTTCGAGGGAAATGAATAACGCGAGGTTGGTATTAACTTTAATAAGACAGGGGGCTAGGGTGGGCAGATATAAAAAGTCTTCGTTGCTGTTACTGCAGATGTGATGAATTAGGATTGATTTTGGACACCATGAAGACACAAAAATAAACTGTGAAGTTTGTTCCAAAAACGTCAACGTCGTCCGTTTTTAATTTTTCCAGGACCATATATGAGATGAGACATGAAGAGAAAATAAAGATTTTTTGAAGTGAACAGATTGTTGCATTTCACTCCGTTAACAATCAATCCAGAACTTCTATCAAGACAGACCCAATGGTCTATTGTCACCCATTATGCCTGTGGAAAATCGGATAAGTCAACATCCATCTCTTATTGAAAAATCGAACTTTTTTTTTCAAAAAAAGCATTCTAAGTCAGTCAAACTTCTTGACCTCATTACTTATATTAAAACAAAGTAAATCATTCAAGGAATACTATAAATTTCAATTTTGGTGGAAGTGGCGTAGGTTTTATTCCTTAATTTTTCTAAAAATTCGAGAGTCCCGTTTTATTTTCATCGTAACTCGATTAGTTTAAATTCAATGTACTCACTCCGGGGCCCATTCAAAAAGTCTTTGCATGTAGTTTAAAAAGTGTTCCAAAGATATTTTCCACAAAAATGTATCGATTTAGATTCGACCTAAAATGTGTAAAAAAACAGCTGCTTTATTTTTTTATTCGCTTTCATTTTTTAAGAACAATTTTTTTTGGAAAAACGTACATGTTTGGAGTTATTTGTAAAAAACAGACATGAAGAGAAAATAAAGATTTTTTTGGAAGTGACCAGATCGTTGCCTTAACAATCAATCCAGAAAAGACAGACCCAATAGTCTGTTGTCATCCATTATTTTTTGCCTCATCCAAGTCAACATCCAACAGACTTGTGCATTTGTATATATGCATTTTAAATATGTTATTAAATCCCTTAGAACGCGAGTGATTTTGATACGCCAAGTTTTTCTGGGGATGGAAATGAAATTTCGCAGTTTTAAAAGTATGGCGAAAGCGCCGACGCCCCATTCCCCCAAATGTTTTTCTCTTCTCCCAATCCACATCGAGAAGCAACGATATGTTTACAAGGCAAAAGCGCCGTATTTGGCTTCACCTACACACATAAGCACATCTACGAATATCACGTTTTCAAGATCCTCGACCTCTTCGTCGCACCTGACTGTCCTCATCGCATTACGCGGACTGATGCACTTAGCTTGGAATTTTTTTAGGGTCACTTTTTTCTATTTGTTACACACATAATATGATCATTGTAATCGTAATCTCGCCGTCACGAACCGAGGATCAAATTATAGCGGCGCAGATCTCCGGAGAGGTAAAGGGATATGTTTATGGGGTACAATAATTGATAAATGCGCGGCGAGAGAAACATCATGAGCTGGAAAAATAAACGGAGCTAAATGTTTCGCGTTTACCTGGAAATTCGGGAAATTTATATGTTTTTCCGAAATTCCTGGTTCACGCGTGTTTATTTTTAAGTACAGGGCGCGCGAGGATACTGGAGCTCTTATGAAAATTTCTGTATTCCCAGTTTCTTTTACAATCGAAATTTGATGATTTGTAGTGAACCAAAGCTAAACTATTAATGAAAGAAACTTCGTTACTGTATTAAAATAATTGTTAAAATGAAGCAATTATTTTTGTATAGTACAGCTACAAATAAAGACAAGTTTGCAATTGTCTTTGTTATACTGTTATGAATACTCTGAACCTCCATCGATTTTCATGAAAATTTGAAATCAAGCTTATTTTATCCTTAACTCCAAAAGTGACATGTGCCAAACTTGCGCGCCTTGCATTTTAGGGGTGAAACCCACCCGTTTTGCAAAAAATTGAAAGAAATGCAAATTCAAGCATTCATTTGATGGAAATCTTATTTAGTTAAGTAGAATATATTTCCTGTAACATTTTGAAGCATGATTAATGATGTCAGTCAATTTTTCAACCTTCAGAGACCATCCCTTACGTCGAAAAATCATGAAAATAATTTATTGATTACTGCAAATTTTCAACCCTTAAAAACCACCTCTCATTTTGGAATCCATAAAAAAGATATTTTTAAGCAGCTTTAATAATCTCAATAATGTCTAAATTTAATTTTAATTTAATAATAAAAATAATTAAAAAAAGCAGACTTTATTTTTTATTGACTTTCATTTTGGCAGGAACCTTTTCTTTTGGAAAAACGTATATGTTTGGAGTTATTTGTAAAAAAAAACAGTTTCAAAACATGCTTTTTTTCATGAAAATTCAACATTTTTAATCGTTAATAACTCAAAAAATATTGACTTATCAAAAAAACTTTATAGAACGAGAGGTGCTTAGAATTAGCGCCTTTATCGATTCCCGGGGTTATTTTTAGTAAAATAATTTTGACAGAAATGAAATCTAAATGATTTACGTCCCAAATAATTTCACTTTAATTTTAAACGTTAAAATACAAATTTATCTAAGAGTTGAATAGAACACAAATTCCAGAACCTCAAATATATCGAATTTTAAGGTTTTCCAAATCAGTTTCAGTTTGTTTTAATTCCGCAAGGACTAAGGAAAATCTAGCTATCCTCAATAATGATCACTACAATGTCGAGGAAAGATTCTAGAAGTTCCTTATCGACTCGTGAAATCCAAGAAAAGCCTAAAAACGATGTTCTACCTCAGTAATTTTCTAATTTAGTGAAAAAATCGATAACCACCGCCTTTTGATGATACTTTCATTTATAGAAAACTAGTCGATTAAATTAAATCCGTGAATTTCAAAAATGCCTGCATATTTCAAACGTTTTAAACGTTAAAACAGAAGCTCAATATTAAAAAGAACCCATAAATACTTTTTCTCTTAAAAGACATCTTTTACATCTTCCAATTGACCATCGACAGCTCCGCTACAACATTCCGAAATAAAATATGAAATATTTGCATTTTCAGTCAGCAACTTGGCAGCACTCCCATCGACGCCGTATCGTCGTACACGTGTAGCTCTAATTTTTCAAAGATTTTTCAAGAAAAATAAATACATAAACCAGTTTCGTTAATCGCTCGTAACCACTTAATGAATTACTATCGAAAGATCTGAAAGTCGTCGAAGGCAGGAAGTGGACATTAGGACTCGTCTTTATGTGCGCAGACAAAGAACAGACAGAGGGGCTCTGGGTGTAAAAGTGAAAAGTAGGATGTTTCGGATTCTTGGCGTGCCTTCCAGGAATGCGCTTTGTTCTGATGGAATTCGACCTAACGGAATAGCACGGGGGGAAAATGAGGAATCGCGGCTTCGAACCGGCCATTTTTCGTTTTTACTCGCAATGATAAATTTTTTAACGGTTTACTTACGTAAAGCTTCTTTTCGCCGTTCGATGTAAACATATTTATTTTCGTTTCGAAACAAAGACGGAATAAATTTCAGCAATCGCGTTAAAATTTATTAATAGCGGTTTCCTCCCACAAGAATTTAATTGGCCTTAAAATAACCAGCCGAGGAATCTATTTAAATGTAAACTACCAAAACCGACATTTTTCGAAATCAAAAACCGCCAACAATCGAAGCATAACAATGGCATTTGCATAACACAATGTAATATGACATATGACACAATCGCCTTATCTGAAACGTTACTTCATATATAGTTAATATTAAAATGACTTGCGTGGGTGCTTGGCAGTACATATTTCGATTTGTGTGCAACAAAACGTGTTAGAAATACCGATTTCCTACGAGAGCAAAAACATCATTAATATGTACATTCGCTCATATTCGGCCCTTGGTAAAATTTAATTTTCAGCATTCGAATTGTGACCAGATTATGACATTTCCCTTTCAAAATTTTCATGACGTGGAAAGTCTGATTCCTTCGTTGGTTATTAAAATTAATCACTATGGATGTCTATTTAGTCCAAGGTGTACCTACACATCTTGAGATTTATGGCGGAAGTACGAGTTACTCAAGAATACCATCCTGTGTTATGTAATGAGTTCCATATTGAATTATAAAGATGGTGCTTCACCTTGATCGCAAGCAAAATCGGGAAACAAATGATTCAACTTATAAATTTAATTCGTCAGAAATCGTAGAAAAGTTTACCATCGATCGCAACGAAATAAAATATCTCAATTAGGTTAATGATTTATTAGCCATTCACTTTTTGCCTATGACAGGCCATGAATATCCTTTTCTTAGTGGGTGTTCATGTAATGACATTTACGTTTTGTAACAGCTTATACGTTGTATACCGTGTATAAAGACTAGAGGAAATTTTTATGCCGAATACTTAAATAAATGGTGCCTTTTAAAGAAGGTAATACTGACTTTCAAAGGCGAGAGTATGTGTAATTAAGTTTCTTTAGATGAACCCCCTATTAAATCGACGAATTTTATTAACAACGTTAATTGAAACAGTTTCGAAACTAAGGTTCATCATCAGTAACCATCTGCTAGACAAAGAGAAATTCACACTTGAGACAAGAATAATTTTGAAAGAGCCCATGCTGTTACTTCATTTTGGCACATTTTTGCTTACCAATAAGATAGTTCAAAGTAGCTACCTTAACAGCTTCAAAAAGGTTTAAAACGGTGTTTTTAAAAGTTGATATCTTTATTTGTTGCTTAAATCGCAAAGGAAGGTCGCAATTGTCTTAATGATTTAACAATAAATATTACAAAAGTGAACCTACGTCTTTGTTATTGCGAGGGAAGCTGAGTATTTCACAGAGTGTTTCTTTTCGCAAACATTACGCGCAGAGTAATGAAAGTGCAATGATTCCTATGAAGGAAGAAGGGTTCATTTATTAAGATGAATCATTAACAGTAAAAAAATCTTCGAAACGACGCCTTAGTCAAGCTTCAAGCACCAATGGAAGTGATCGGATTTTTGTGGCAGAAACTGGTTTCAAAGGAAGAGGAAGAACCTACGCTTTTTGAAGAAATGAAAAGTTTGAGGGAAGCTGGACTCAAAAAGACAAAAGTCGATCAAATTGAAGAATCTATGGAGGTGGTTGAAGACTTGAGACCGAAACTAGCCTCCAAGGAAAAAGAAAAACGTAAATAAATCGAAGAATTGGAAGGTTTGAGGCAAAACGACGCCTCAGCCAAGCTTATGGAGGCATATGGATACGATCAAAGTATTGAGCTCAAAGAACTTAAGCTCATTGCAGAATAGGAACGTTGGAAGATCAAACTAGACTTCAAAGAAGAAGAGTCGATTAAATATCAAGAGTCTATAGAGGTAATTGAAGACGAGACATAAACTACCCTTAAAGGAAAAAAAAGATCGTAAGTTAATCGAAGAATTGGAAAGTTTGAGGCGAAACGACGCCTCGGCCAAGATTCAAGATTCTATGGAGGCGATTGGAGACTTGACGTAGAAATTGACCTCAAAAGAAGATGGAGAACGTAAATTAATTGAAGTTGGAGGTATAGACTAGACTCAAAAGAATAAAAGTCGTTTAAACATCAAGAGTCTATGAAGGTAACTGAAGACTTGAGACAGAAACTACCCTTAAAGGAAGCAGAAGATCGTAAGTTAATCGAAGAATTGGAAAGCTTGAGGTGAAATGGCGCCTCGGCTTAGCTTCAAGAATTTATGGAGGCGACCAGAGTCCTGAGGCAGAAACTGTCTTCAATGGAAGAGGAAGAACGTAAACTCGATGAAGAATTGGAAATTTGAAGATTAAGCTGGACCAAAAAAACACATGGAGATGATTGAAGACTGGAGACAGAAACTACCTTCAAAGAAGAACGTGAGTTAATTGGAGAATTGGAAAGTTTGAGGCGAAACAATGCCTCAGTCAAGCTATGGAGGCAATTAAATGGCCTCAGAAAAGAGGAAGAACTGGACTAATAAGTTGATTCTGGTTAAATTCAGCTTGAATCTTGTGAACACCCTTTTACTTCTGAAAGATTTGAGGTGATAACTATTCGGCATTTCGAATGTTGCAAAAGGCTTAGAGTAAAATTGGCAATCTCGCCGCCGACATACGGTTTGACAGTATGCACCACATGCTATACTAATGAAGCAAAGGACAAATTGATCACAGTAAGTAGCACATTCCAATCAGGGACACTTGCAGTAGACCAGTTGCATAAGTGATTCACCCACAATGGTGATCAGGACGTACATCAGCCGATAGTTATAACATGCGCCAATGGCGAAATCACGCCAAATAAAAAGTGAACGGCTCACGCGATCACCTCGAAAGAAAAGAACGGTTTGAACTCGTAGACCGTAAGTCTCGACGTGTTCACCAACCGTCTCAGATTCTACCGGAATTTTTTCCCGCCTCGGATTCGATTCCGTTGGGAAACTCCGCCGTCGGTGATTCATGTTGCGTTCATCACCTTTTTAACGCTATTCGAGCGCGGCTGACTCATCGTCCATTGATAACAGGATCTCGAAATAGCGATTGTATGTCGCGTATTTACGTATACACAATGTCGAATGTAAAATTTCGCAGGAAACGATCGGAGTTACATAATGTGGATTCGTCGACGTAGGGAGGGGGAACTGGACGCGAAAAAAAAATGAGAATCTCTGAGAGAAACAATTTTTGAAAACGTTAAGGGTTTGTGGTGAATTATTTCTGTAACACTATGAGTAAGTTGGCACCGTTTCCTTCGTTTCAAATTTGAGATCTCAATGTTACAAGGTAGCACACCAGTAATTTCATCATTCATGCTGAGAACCAGTCAGCGCCTTTGTTTCCTTGTTCTACATCAACATCATAACCGTCTTGTGTTCAGCGGCTCAACTAGAGATACAGTGAGTGACAAGAAAGAAAAGCGGGCGGAGCTAACTACGTTATGACTTATGTACCAATAAACTTTAAGGCACGTCACAAAATACCCGCCATAAGGACGACCCGTAACGTCCTAGTTAAGTCGTGATGAATTATATGCATAATCAAGTGTTTAAGTGTCTCAATATAAGTGGGTTGATATCTGTAGACTGAGGCGCGCTTCTAGCATTTTTCGAAGCTTTTCTACATACATCTTTAAATAAACCGGTAAATGAACCGCTCCTGTGTATAGTGGACTATGAAACAGCTTTTCTTTCGTGGCGAGCACAATAGCTTTCTTAACGTGAAAACGTTGACCACGTATTGAAATAATCCATTAATTCTTAAATATTAATTTGGATTTTGCGATTCGTTGCATTTTCCATAACGACGACACATAAACAGTCGATAACGGCACGTCTAAATCACAATCGCCGCTACCAAAACCAACTAACGCGGATAATTTTTAGTTTTCGTTTCGAGAATGACGTTCTTTAAACGATTCAGCCTTTATTACATATTGCCTAAATCGGAGAGGCGATAATGAACCGGCCAAACGAAAGTCGTAAAACGGCACGCCTACGTTTTCCTTAGGAACGATCTTTTATCTCTAAAATGTCGCGAGATGATTCAGGCGTTCTGCGGGAGGTTCCAACGAAAATGCAATAACCGAAGATTCAGAGAAACAAAGATGGTTCCAGTCTTGACGTTCAAGCAAGGCTGAAAATGATGGCTTGACTAATATAATCTATACAACAGATATTAAGTTATAAAGCAATTAATCACTGAATTAGTGGCCAATGGCTTAAGACTTCACTCAAGCTAATTAGGCTACTTTAGTGACACAGCTTAAACGTTAAGTGGGGCTTAATGCATTCCACCTATTTCTTGATCTCTTCTATGAAAATCTGATAGTGTTTTATTAAGGACATCGTGACTTTTCTAAGTAGTAATTGAAATATAATTAGTCAATTGCCTTAATGCTTTTTGTCTGAGGTACCTTGACGAAAATTTGATAATCATTCACGATTTTACGTAGAAATGTTCATTTTATGCATAATAACAGCAACATTAGCTAATAAATTGTTGCATCCTATCAAAAATACTTTTAAAAAGTTTATTTTTGATAGTGTTATCTGTCAAAGCATCTTAGTAATCGAATTTACTTGTTTTTTCGAATATACTCTACTGATAAACGATCCTTGTTAAAACAAAAATTGTTTGTTGGATAGTTCGGTAGGTACGAATTAATCTAAGACGCGCTCCATTGCAGCGATAAAGTTATTTTTTAAACGCGAGTTATAATCAACTCAAGTTCGTAAGAGATATTAATAATATCGCCGTATATTCAGTTAGACCGAAAATAAAATAACCTTCAAAGCACTAACCTTGAAAGACCACGACAGCGTCTGACCCTCTGCCAAGATGTCCGCCATTGTCCATAGCTATGGTGCCTGAAAAACAAAATAATTTAAGATCACTGAATCACCTAACAAGAAGGGAAAAATAGGAAAAATGGAAGTAAAATAGATCCTTAGTAATTACTAACCGTTAGAAGATACGTTTTTGACCCTTTGGCGCTTGTTCGAAGTGGTCTGTCAGCTCTGCTGCGAAAACTCGGCCATCTGAAAGGATTTTAATTGATACGTCAACAACGTTTATTCGTAATAATAGATGGAAATTAAAATTTTGGATGTAGTTAAGAAAACTAACCATTAGATGACGTCGGGTTTCGGCTTTCCGCCCTTTTCCAAGTTGGAACTCGACCGATGTTGCCCTTCTGAAAGACTTACCTGAAACAATCGTAATGAAGATGTTAATAACAATTAACCACAATAAGAAAATAACTTACCTTACAAATAACTGCTACTCTCTTAGACATCTGCCCTTATCTGAAGTTCTATGCCATTGCCGACGATAATACTCACCTAAAAAAGGTAAATGAAATCATTAATTATGAGGAAAAGATTGTATATATTTTTTGTTTGAAAATTGCTTAAAAACATACCATTTGACAATGGCATTTAGGCATGAGACCCACTGCTTCCGCCCCTCTGACGACATGTCAGCGTCACTGCCACCAAATCACTATCACAATGTCACTACCTGCAACAATAAAAATCAGGATATTAACAAGCGAAAAGATTCATCATAAACTACGTTTTACTATAACAATTGGTGTAGTAAAGGGCATACTTTTAAGAAGAAATGCGTTCTCTGTACGTTTGTGACAGTGACACTTAAGTAGTGGAATTGCACATTTAAAACCTTAACTGAAGATAGCTAAATTGCTCAACTGTTTCAGATATCTTTCTAAGTATCAGTTCATTTGACCAAATGACATTAGTTTTTGTCTTTTAAAATTCCTTCGTTGCCTATTTGAATACTCGATGAAGAAAAATCTTTATTGCGTTTTTCTCCTCAAAACCCCGTCTGGATGGAATAACTTTTACACAAATTGCGCCGGTTATTATTTACGACCCAATCGCGTTACCCAACGACAGTATTTCACTCTGCTCCGTTTCGTGGCGGACATCAAAATTCTGTCACGCTACATTTGTCCCTCCTTAACGACAACAGAGAAAAAAAATCTCCCAGAAACGAGTTTATGTACGTTTCCATCGTCTGCCGAATAAAATCATCATTCATTTTTCATTTCGTTCTCAAGGCCGGCCGTTATATTTTTAACGGAAAACGGTCCGGCACAACGAACACACTATGTTTGTTGGCTTCAAAAATGGACGTGTTCAAGCATATGTTTGGGAAGTCACGAAGGTTTAAATACAGAACTGAAACATACAGACACCGCTACAAATTAACTTAACTTTAACTAAGATGTCTTTCATTAGAAACAAGATTTCTTACAAAAGTTAGAAACGTCCTAAACTGCGATTTGTCTGAGAACTTCTGCCTGAGCAGCTTCGTTCAACAACCTTGATGTAATTCTTTTTTCATTGACGACAGATCCTGTTTCCTCAAATTTGGTAACCAACTGTCGAATGTAATTACGGCTTACGTGTTTTCCTGGATGTCTTTCGTTGAAAACTGTTGCTGTTCTTAGGCACCAACGATTTTAGGAGCCGTAAACTCGTTCTGCTATATCGTAAACCATCTTATAATGAAACCATCTTGAAATGATTTTTTTGAAAAAGAAACACAATGACTGGAAAGATCGTTTGGTATATCCAACCGAACCACATTTGGAACTGTACTGTAATCGTTCTCAAAACCATATTTTTCATTTTTCGTTTCTTTTTGTACAACAGATAAATATGATTAAGAACAATCAAAGCATACAAAAAAATGACTACCAATTATCACTTTATTTTTTGTCTAAGGAATACCTTTTGTTTTTCTTGAAAATTACTAAACCAAACATAAAAAACCAAAACCCGTCAAACTCAAAATTTTATAAGCTTCAAAATGAGGTATCACTTGACCCCTCTTCCCTATTTAAATTTTAGGAGTAGAATTCACCCTGGCTAAAGGGTTGAAGCGATAGAATTGAAAATATGCTCAAAATAGTTCCTTCTTCTCGCCTACTTTTGTAGTTGTCGTGAGTTCTAAATTGATTGATAGTTTTTAAATTTTCACCCGGTATGTACATATCCCGGCGGTCCTATAGCCTTGCCCACCTTCTGCACTTTATACCACCATGAGTCCTGGACTTCTTCAATGTGGCTGTTTTCTGCAATTATAACAGCAGTTTCATGATTTTTCCTCTTATAAGTATAAAACCATCATTACTATTCTTACATCTTATATACTCGTATATTTCGAGAGTTCTCCTCCTTCCTTATAAATGAATTTTCTTGTGGAATATTTCGATAAGGCCGGAGAGCCAAAACACCTTTGTGATGTTATTACTTTCTGAATAAATAGCTTTGACGTGAAAACCGTAAGTTTCTAGCGAAAAATTAGGTTACTTAATCGCCTATGGATGTTTCGATAAGTAAGTGCCATAGAAGAATTCAATAGTCACAGGAGTTGTGAAAATTTGTCTTTATTTTTTTTACGATCCCTTTATGGAGACCAGTGGTCACTAATCCTTTTTGACACGAGAAGTGGTTTCATTTTTCACCAGAAAAAAGCAAATTTGTTGTATTTCAAGCAAATGCAAATGCAACTTCTCGCGGTTTTCGCGTTACTGTACCTTTAGAATTTTTTAAACCTCTGCGATTTTCGCCGGCGCAGCTTTCCGTGCGAATTTCCCTTTTCGAAATTAGACCGCCATTGATTGGTCGTCACGCGACCCGGCGGCGTCGCGGCGGCGGCGGCGCTTTCCGCGATTCGCGTCCGTTTCAGGATATGTAATTATTATTGGCGATGTGGGTCGGGGCGGCCTTGTATTAACAACAAATGACTTGTCTGATTCCAGTCAGTCAGTCATGGCTCTCTCGCTTTTCACTCGTACGTGATTGATCCGCGACGTTCGACCAGAGTTAAGATATCCTTCCTCGTTCGAAAGTTGTGATGTGTTCTCGTGTGAGCGTTTGAAAAGGTACGTCGATTTTCTTACCGTTTCTCCTATCTTTTTGATTAAAATTGTACTTGTCTACTGTTTCCGTTCCGTTTGCACCGAACGCTTCGACCTTTGCTTTTAAATTCGAGCTAAAAATACAATAAGTTTTTTTAAAGGTCACGGTCCCAGCTATCGTTCAGTGTAGGGTTCAAGACGAGGATTTGTTTATTTTAAAAAAAAATATATATATATATTGCTCTTGTGATGGTTACGTACAAACAGAGACGCCACCAAGCGGTATCGTTTGTTATTTATTTTCAGACTGTTTAAATGGAAATTTATATCTAGGAATGTTGCAGATAAGTGCATTATCTACGTACGTCCATGTTGTATTTATTACTATTGGAATGATTAATTCACTTTGTTCCTGAGAATTTAAACTGACGTTATTGCAATAATAAAATAGAATTTAGTCGCCTGAAAATTTTATCGCCCTTTACTGACGTTAGAATTTTGGCCCATACACCATTCTTTTGGACTCTGAAAATTCCATCCATTGCATCACCATGGGCTAGGGCGTATCACCACTTATCTTTGTTCCAAAGGTCTCAAAGGTGGCTCTAATATTAAATTAAAAGCAAGCTCCCAAGTCTAGCATTAATATATTGTATTATTTTGGAAACAAAAGTACTCAGATCTACAAATCATCCAGTATCACCTGGATGAAACAAGAAGAAAAGTGATCGTTCAAGCCAATAGGAATTAGAGATCAATTATGCCTGAATTCTAGGATCTTCTCTATCTATCTTCTAGGTCTCAAGGGTGGGTCTAGTATTAAATTAAATGCAAGCTCCTAAGTCTAGCATTAATATATTCTATTATTTTGGGAACAAAAGTACTCAGATTTACAAAACATCCAGTATCACCTGGAAGAAACAAGAAAAGTGATCGTTCAAGCCAATAGGAATTCGAAATCAATTATGCCAGGATTCTAGGATCTTTGAAGCAAATAAGAAAGAGGATTTACTAGCAAGAATAGGAATAGCATGAACCCTCCACTCATGACTCTTATACACTGTTCAAAAGAATCGCAATCCTCAAATACAACATCTCTTGGGTTAATTCCATTTGGGAAGGCAATACCTTTTTCGGCTTACTGAGAGATACATTTCCAAAGAAACCTTGGCTTTCCTTCTGAACGCCATTTTTCCCTTATCAATCCTTAGATTAGGAAGGGTACAATCCATATTACCAATGTTCCTGTTAAAAGAGATTGATCCACAATTAATTAATGTTCTGTTCAAGTTTATTTCACGACTTAGTCGTGGAGCACAGTTATATGAAGGGCCTAATCATTCTTATTGGAAAAAAAATACAAACTATTAAGTAACTTGTACATCATAATTTAACTGAGACTATATACACTTAGAAGGAGGAGGCTCTAAAAGGCCTCATTGAATACGGGTAAATGACCCAGTTGTATAGCCTAATAACGAAACGAAGAAGAGGAACAAGTGATGGAAATCACAGGCGTGAAATACAGTAAAATAACCTTTCTAAACAATTTGAAGAAGGAGGAGGCTCCATTAGGCTTCACTGGATATGGTCAAATGACCCAGTTGTATAGCCCCATAACGAAATGAAGAGGAGGAAAAAGTGATGAGAATCACAGACGTGAAATACAGTAAAATAACTTTTCTAAGCAGTTTAAAGAAAGAGCGGGCTCCATTAGGCCTCATTGGATATGGCTAAATGACCCAGTTGTATAGCCCGATAACAAAACGAAGAAGAGGAACAAATGATGGCAGTCACAGAAATCTTAGAGAAAATCTTAATACACTTAATTGGCATAAGGCATACAAGGGTGTGCTTGATTGATTGTGTAAATTGATTACATAGTGCAAATGTACCTACTGTAACTTATAGGCTAAGTACATGGGTATATGTGTACTTAATTCTCTTCTACACCAACAAAAATCCCAAACAAAAACCTCGAATTCATATTTAGCGATAACTCGTTGTTAGTGTTTTTAATAATTATTGAATTATCATCACATTGAAATTATCGCCCGCTGAGATTGCATAACAACTATATTGTTAATTTTTACTTAATTATACCACTCATTATTGCGATAAAAGCCATTTTGTTTCCTAAACAAGGTCATTACGATACTGCTTAATTATTGAACTTTATGAAAAAGTGCAACTAATAACTTCTGCAAATGAAATTAGATTAAACCGCAATTTTAGAACCGAAAATCGAGTTCTACAAATTTTGACAATATTTACGAGTGCTAACTCTTAGAACAATTATCAATCGTTTTAATTGTATTTGTTCAAGACATTCACTCATGTGCGCTATCAGTCATGTTTTATAATACCGTTTAATTGAAGTATTAGATCATCCGAAAATTCGTATTTTCGACACTTCTACTCATTTTCCCAGATTCTTTTCCGATATACACGGCAGTTATCTTATCAAACCATGACAGCATAATTTTGAAAAGAAGCTGGATTAATCTGAGGAAATTTCTTGAAATTTGACATTTATTGACACCTTGTATCGAGCGATCAAATAGGTACTTTATTAATGAACCGACATCTCTCTTCTCGTATCGAATTATTCATTCAAAAACGTCTACTGTTACATGGTGCGTTAAAATCTCTAGTCCAGACGTTCCTGAGCGATGTATGTACATTTAACGTCCGTTTTAATGCAGTTATGTGGCTTAAGTTCGTCGACCCGCGACTCCTCGCCTTAAAATTAAGTCAAACATAATTAGAAAACATATAGTAAGCTGCAATTCGAGACCGACGAAGCGAATATAACTTATTATAAACTTTTGCTTTCATCCGACTTAATGCGTTCGCTTTTAGGATGACAGGAGGTAAAAGCTGCTTGACAGACAAGGTACGTTAAAAATAAAGTAACGGCGAGAGATGATGTTTGCTCAAGGTATTATGAATCAGGAGTGTCCAATGTTGTTTGGAATGGTGGGACTTGCTTGAATAATCGGTGTAATATCTACACAAGCACTTAATGGGAATAGAAATTTGCTTAAGGCGGATTTTTTTGATCTAATAATTAGTCAAAAAATTGACATTTAAACCGATTTCAGTCAGATCTAAAACGTCCAAGCTTTACCGACAACCAATCAGAGACTGCGTTGCATTCTCAAGTAACAATTGGTCGGAATTAGTTCCAAATTTCCATCGAAATACGAATAAATTTAATTTCTAATGAGAAAAAGTTTCCAAGTTCGCATTAAAACAGGACTTAAGAAGACTATTCTCAAAATTTGAATTTCTTGAGAGCAAATTTTTGAGAACTAGTAAAGTTGACACCGGTATACAAGCTGCTGGTTTCTTTGGAATTTTGAAAGAATTCTAAAAGAAAATGTAAAAACAAATAATTTTGAAATCGAACTTTTCCAGTTTAAATCTTAAGATGCTTAATATACGTAGAATAAAGGTTCTAAAAGTTCTTCTGGAAGCTTAGACTACAAAATTTGCCTCATAACCAAATCTGGAAGATGTGTCGGCGTTTCAGTTGATTTCTATTTAATTCTAAGTGCTACAAAAAATCTAATATAAAAATCCTAGTTCGTTTAGAACGTAAAATTCCAAAAGGGCCGTAACATCTTGTCTAGAAGGAATTTTCAAATTTCTTCATTCTCCATGACCACAGGAAGCACCAGATTTTTCCAATAGAAGCGTTTTCGTTCTGATTTCAAATGCAATAAAGCATGAACAGTAAGAAAAAGACTAGAAGCTCCTTTAGAATTTTGGAAAGCTAGAATTGCTAAAAATCTGGAAAGTTTCCAGAAGTTTCATTTTAATTTGAAATTAATCTAAAATAAAGAGTCCAGGCGGTTTTTTTTAATCGTAAATTACCGAAAGTGCCTTAAAATCGAACCTTTTACACCCTTTTGAGTACTTTTGGGTAGTTTCAATTTTCTAAACGGTTTTATGAACAGTCAAATGAATTAAAGTAATTTACAAGAGTTGCTGTAAGAGTCCAAGGTCTTAAGGTTCGTTCAAAATTTATTTGAAACTTTTAAAACGTTTAAAAAGCTCTTAAGATTTCAGTAAAATCATTCTAAATGATTCCAGAAATTTTTCAAATTCTCTAAGATTCTCATAAGTCTTTGAAATTTCTAAATCATTTCAAACACAATTAAAAGGACTTAAGTAACTTGAAGGAGGTTTCCAGAATTTTTCCAGGGTCTTACAACCCCTTTAATAGGCCTCTAAGTTGTTCTAAGACAGTGCTCTGGAATTGTTAGAAGACTACTTCGAAAATTGCTCAAAATTAACTTCTGAGAACTGCTGATTCTTGTAATTTAAGGATCCGATTGCTTGCTAATTACACTCATAACAAGTTTCTTTATATTGTATCAACTTGTGGCTTTTGAGTGATCGGTACAATATTTTGTAAAAACTACATTTCTTTAATAACCTCAGCGGTCCATTATGTGATAACTGTTTTTAAATCCCTTGAGATAAAAATGTATGTTTTATTGAGGCAAAGAATTAAAAATATTATGTCTATTTACTGAAATGAAGTAGCAATAGAAAGTAAGGGAAAGTCCAAAACGCGAAATTGAAACTACTAATTACCATGAATAATGTCCCATTTAGAATAAATAACCTATTTTGCAAATTTAAGACAGAAGTTCTTCCTAACCATATTTTCATTTTTTCTGTAAGTTTAGATACAATTTTCAGTAATTTTTCGTTTCAGTTTGTACCGTTTTATTGACTCTCGCCTTTAGCGGAGGTTTTTGACACTTTGTTAGCTTACACCAGATTCAGGTCATTGAAAGTGCTAAAAGCTAACATAGGAATTTTATTCCGCACGAAACGTTGCAAGGTTGTAGCGAAAATAATACAGCCGGCACAGGTTAAGGAGGTACACAAAAGGTACGACGACAGTCTATAAAGTGTGGTAAGAACGACGCGTCGAAAAGGGCCTGTTTAACCGAACCGCGGCGAAGGAATTCCGAAAACTGGAATCTAAAAGATTTCTCCTCGACAGCGGAAATTCCAGTCATCTCGGCTTGATACACTTATTACAGTTTTCGTTCTAGGTTTTCTCTAACAATTGCCGCGACTAATGCGCACAAATCTGATAACAGATAAGACTCTCCGGGCCCGGCACCGAGTAAGTGCAGACGGATAAAAGCGCCAGGTAAAAAATCTTGGAAATTAGTTACCTGTGAGTTTCGCTTAAAATGAGGCGGTGCGCCGGTCACGAGCGGAATACGAGAGACGGTGAACGGTGAAAAGTGGTGAAAAGCGGTGAAAAGCGGTGAAAAGCGCCCCAGAATCGCCATCGGAGAGATGTACAACAAGTGGCAGGAGAAGAGGTATTCCTATAGGAGCCCGATAAGGGAACTCTCCGTCAGGGAGAGGACGGATTTTTATAATAAGGTAGTGAGTAAACAGTTCCGATGAAGAAAAGTGCCGCAAAGCGCCCTAACTTACGTAAAAACCTTTAACGCGCATACTTGATTTTAACATTCCCAAAAATCTCACTCACGGGGAGCCTCAGTTCTTCGGGTACCGTTGAGATACTACAAAACAAACCCCACCACATCAAACCAATTCAAAGTCTCACTCAACTTGCTTAATCTCTATTGCGCACATCTGATTTCCCTACCAAAGCAGCCAAAATTGCTCGAGATATTTTCCGCTTTGATTTTTATCATGAAGGAAAATCACGTTCCATTTCCCACAAAATAATCGTGTCTATCGTTACACAACATGACCGGGAAACCCAATACAAAGATCGTCAACGTGTATAATCCGTGCTTCCTTATCGTTCGTTAATGGCAAGTGTCATAACTGTCATTGAACTTGGCTGGGAACCGTGAAATTATTTCTTACTCGTTTTGGTAGCGTAAATACTTCTTAAATCGGAGGATTACATTAAACGGATTAATAATCAATTACAGTTTATTGGAGTGATTGCTTAATCTCAATTTTTCAATCTCAAATTGAAGCTCGATATAAGAGGGAACTTAGTCGGGTGAAATAAGTGTATAAAATGTGCCTAGAGCTCAGCTAGACTGAGTGGCTGCCAAATATTTTGGTTAACTAAAGTTGGATAGAAATCGCTTACCAATATCAACCAACAAATACCAGTTTACCAATAAAATTTTGTTTGTTTTCGTATTATATACTTCCCAGATTTTTGAGTCAGCAAGGTTTCTACTTAACACTTTAGAGTTCATTAAGGGTAGTATTTTCTGTCAAAAATTGTCAGACTTAATGATTTTAGAAACAAAATGAAGTCATGGGCCACCCTTAAAGATGGTTTTCAAATACACCAGCCCATCTCTTCGCAAGTAAAGGCAGCTAATAACATGACACAAAAATTCTGTAAAAATTTGTACTCCTGGCTGCCAGTCAGAAATCCATTTTAAGGATCAAAATGATTTCAGAAACAAAATGAAGTCATGAGCCATTTTTAACGGTGGTTAAAAGGCGCTAAACCAATAAGAGACCTCCCGAGCCTTTTGGGTTACACCAGTCCGTCCCTTCGCAGGTAAAGTCAGCTAAAACATGACAAAATTCTCTAAAAATGTTAACGTTCAGGAATAAACTGCTATTATAATTATGTTTAAATGAGAAGTGAACTACAGAAACATTTTATTTTTTGAAGTATATTGAGTTTGGTATGAAAATGTAGGGAAAAACAACGATTTCAATAAAAATATATTCACATCAATCAAAATCGTATATAGCTCATATTTGCATATTATTTACCTGTGAAGGGATGGGATGGTGTAACCCTAACGCCTCTTATCGGTTTGGTGCATTTCGAGCCCCAGCACTCTTAACAACGCTCTGATGGTATCTGATTTATTGAACTAAATAGGGCATTACGTTAAATCGTACTATTATGGATTTCAGTTGATTTAGCTCATATTTTCATTGTAATTTTCAAATTACCTTTGACGTAATTTTGCTAACTACTTTATTTAATTGAACATAACTTTCTATCGCCTTAATGTAAATAATTTTAGCAAAATCTACCATTCTCTTCAAGTAACTGTCGACTCAATTTTTTGAATAGATCGTTAAAGAAAGCATTGTCTATTTTCTTTGTGCCTTCCCTGAACGTTTGTAGATAATTCCTGTCTAAATATATGCTGACATATCTGAAGTCGTCTTAGTTCTCCAAATTCTCTCGTCTTGAGCTTTCCAGCGTTATAAGTATTTTCCGATTTCCCCGAATCCAACGCGTCCCCACTTAATCTGGCTAACTACGATAACGACTAAAAGTGTAGATAAACTTCTCCTTAATCTCCTTATTATTTATTTATTTATTTACGATGAGTTTCCTTGAACACTCGTACATTTTATCTGGCATACTTTAACGATACCAGGCGGACCCGTATAAATCCTCTCAGTGTTCTCTTATGGCGATATGAAGTGCGTGAAACGAGGTAAGAATTTATTTTTACGCGATCGTAAGTTATGGGGTAACGAGTTCTAATTAGTAGCAATAATAACGTTGCAAAACTGGCATCTCGGCGATCTGGTGCACTGTGTTTGTCAATTGGGACGGCACAAATATTTTAAGGAATTTATGTTTTACTCTAGAAACGTCGGATCGCGGATTATTTACGAGCGCGCGCCGATAATCCGTCGCTTTCAAGTCGCCGCCGGCGGCGATAAACGTTGTAATTGTTATTACCGGCGATTCATAACAAATTGTAATTGGATTCGTGTTCGATTCGATCCGTTACGGCCCTGGCGCGGGCGAAGCGCACGAAGATATGCCAAACTTTACCTTGGAGGAGCCGCCTACGATATTCCAATTTTTTATTATGCGGAAATTTAAACAAAACACCAGCTGTTACATCATCAACGAAGTACGTTACGAAAAAACGTGTATTACGCTCCGGGTATGCGTAGTAAACTAATGACGTATGACGTAACAGGACCGGCCTTCAAAATCGAATTATATTCTGAATTTCAGATACATTTCATTATTATTAATAAATTACATTAGTTTTTTCGAAAACAGACGTAAACCACTTTAAAAAATTAGAAAGGCTATAGAACTCTACTTCTCTCGCTTTAATTCACTAAAACTTACAATTTATTCGACATATAACTACGTATATGAATTCCCCCGAAACTAAGTGGAATATTCTTATAATTTCCTAGAAGGTCCTGAATGAAATACCGGGGATGCCCTGGCCGTCTTTACCCCGTATTTGCACGAGAATTCTTTAAAACTTCTTGGAATAAACGTTAAAAATGCAACAAAACACTGGCGCAAGGCCAAGCTAATTTCCTAGAAGGTCCGAATGAAATACCGGGGATGCCCTGGGCGTCTTTACCCCGTATTTGCACGAGAATTCTTTAAAACTTCCTGGAATAAACGTTAAAAATGCAACAAACAACTGGCGCTAAGGCCCAGATTTTTCTTGGAAGTCTCGTCTTTGAAACGGTAATGCTGACCAGTCGTAAAATAAAAATCCCAGGAATTTCAAGCTAATTCCTGATAAGTTTGACCCACCTTTAAATCTAGACCGGAATTTCTTTTCTCTGAAATATTCGAATATTCTAGAAAGCCTTGCGGGGCTTAAAAGCAGGGATGTGAAAAACGAATCGATTTTTATATTAAATGATTATTTTTTCCTTATAATCGATTTTTAATAATCGAATCTCCTCTACATATTAAAAATCGATTTTGAATAAATCGATTATAGTAATTATTCTCCATTTTATTCTTCTTTTTTTTAAGTAAAAAAGATAAGACATGCGTCGTTGGATTAAACCAATGTAACCAAACTACCCATTTTAATCAACATTTGCAATGAATAATTTGTATTTGTATTAGTTTTTTTATTGTTTAAACTTAAAGTTTAAAGAAAGCTTTCTTTTGTATGTTAGTTTTGAGACTAGAAGAAAAGTCATTTTATTTCTTGTAATTATTGTTTTATTTTATTTTTGTTCTAGTCAAATGATGGATGATACAAAACATCTTTGTTAATAATTCGCCTTTTAGTACTTTTATTGTTCAATTTAAAGTTGAAATAAAAACTTGTTTTGTGTTTTAGTTTTGAGACTAACAGGTAGTCATTTCGTTTTTTTTGTATTAATCGTTTTGTTTTATATACATTTCAATAAAATATTAAATAGTACTAAAAATTAGTAACAAGAATTTTATTCAGTTTCCTCATTATTTAAGCTAAAAGTTGAAAAAAAACTTGGTTTTTTTCAATTTTAAAACTAATAGATTGTTTTAGTTACGTTTTGATATCCACCACTTTAATTATCTTTGTTTTAATTAATTATTAATATCGCCTTGACCATTTTATTATTATATACAAAAAATGCAACTTTTAGAGTAGTTAAAAAATCGAATTTCTTACAAAAATCCATTATTTTTTAATTAACCATTTTTTTACATATTAATTTATTTGAAAGAGAGAAAAATATATTATTTAGTAATCGATTTTTCCACTTAAAGTCACATCCCCACTTAAAAGGACCCACAGAGTAAATCACAGTTGCCTGCTTGGGGGGCTGGTGCTTAGGTTGAAGTTGAAATTAAAATATTTTAAATTTAATTTTACAACAAATATACATTAGGTCCAATTCCAGTGAAACAACTTGATAAGAAATGCATACTTCTATTACTATTGACTAGAAGTGAATATTTTCATTAGTCTTTACATACTTCACAATATGTTACTTATTTACAAAAAACTAGAATTTTATTTCCATTTTCACTATTTTCCCGTAATTCTATCAAGTAATTCGTCTAATCTGTGATAGATCTAACGTGTGATAAGTACCTATTTAAGGCTACTCCAGCAAATTTCGGTTCACACTTGGATTTTAAACATTACTCTTGTATTAAATATTCCAAGCCTATGCAGTACGGATAACTGATGGTATCATGAAGCTTAAAGCGGGTATTATTAAAAAAATCTTCAAAATCCTTCAAAATCGTAAAATCTTCGCCAACAAGACATTATATACCCATGGTAGGGTCGAGTCAAAGCGTCCCAGTTAAGTTCTGATGAGTTTTATGCCCGTAATATCCAGCAGCTGTTTAAATGGCTTAATATAAGTGAGGTTGTTTCTCTAGACTTATCATGTCTTCTAGAGACATCGTTAAATAAACTGTTTTATTTCATTTACGCTGGTACTATGAACCCGCCCATAGGCCATACCAATTTTTCTCTGGTGCAGAGACCAAATGCACTCATTTTTGGAATATTTGATGAAACATTTGCACACCTTTTCACAAGAATTTGTACCAAGAATGAGCTTCGAGCAAATTTCGGTGTAGCTCCAAAAAGTGGGGAATTTGGTTAAAGAACTTCGTTTATCTAAGACTTACACCTTATAAGGCAAAATATCTGCTTGCAGCATGATTATGACAAATCCCGAAACTGTCTCCGCGCGGATACGTCTATCAGTTGTTTACCGTCTGATTCATCCGGTATTCCGTACGTCCCAACTTTGTGAATGGAACTTTCAACGTAAAACATCTACAATTCATCCCATAAACAAAAACTGTCTGGCGTAAGACGTTCCCCATTCATTCACTCTTTCTCTCTCTCTCTCTCTCTCTCTTCCGGGAACTTTTCGCTCGATTGTAATTAACACATCACACGCATCCTATTCACTGAAAGGTCGTCCTACATCCGACACACATGTATCTGGATATCCTCAACACAAGTCGTCAGTGGTTTTTTCTCTCTCCGTGTATATTCGCTTATAATCGAGATAAGACCGCGAACATCGTTCAGATAAGTCGAGTTCGCGACCAGATACGGTTCAAGTTCAGACGGTCGAGGTAGATCATATATCGCTACGTTTCGGTAATCTTCGGTTAAGGCGATTAATCAGAGTGCGGACAAGGGATAATTATCGCGAGAGGCTTATCAGATGGTGCACCTTTCCCGCGAGGCGACGATCGACAGGATCCTGGAGTTGTTGGTGAGGGAAACGTTATACGTGCAAGTTCTCACTAAAAGTTTCATTTTTTCGAAAAGTTTGTGGGCGCTTAACACGTTTTGGCTACGAAATATGCAGGGACGTTTGTGATTACCTGCCCACCCGATAAGTTTATGTGATTGATAACACAACCGCACAAAAAAAGTCCGGATCTGTAGATCAGACGTGTATTCTTATGGGGTCAGTTCAGAAAAAGGCCTGCGCCCCTGGAATTGACCCCAGAGGCCAAAAATGGCGGCTATAAGGTGTGAAACACATGCACAGACGAGGTCGAGATTACATTCCCAAGCCAAAGCCGAATTCTTTCTCAAAAAAGTTTAGAGCCGACTGGGATTCACCCTCTGAGGTCGGAAAATGGGCCCTCGGGGCCGGAAAATTCAGATTCGCAGGTCGGGATCGCAGCACTCGGATTTTCATGTACAGACGACGGTGAAACAGTTCGAGGCCAACTAGAATTCACGCCCCGTGTCCAGAAAATTGGCCCTCTGGGGCCGGAAAATCGAGATTCGCACCTCGGAACCGTATTTACTTTCGTTAAAATCTTAGTTAGTAGTTAATGAAGAAATTTAATAAATTAAAATAAAAAAATAAATCATTCAAAAGGTAAATACAGTACACAGGGCGTGAATTCCAATGGGCTTCGATCTGTTTCACCATCATCTGTCTTGCTAAGTGTGAAAGTACATGAAAATCCGATCCCGGCCTGCGAATCTGGATTTTCCGGCCCCCGAGGGCCCATTTTCCGACCTCAGAGGGTGAATCCCAGTCGGCTCTAAACTCTTCTGGCCAAGAATTCGGCTCTGGCTTGGGAATGTAATCTCGACCTCGCCTGAGCATCCGTCATTCACGGTTCAAACCTTATAGCGGCCATTTTTGGCCTCTGGGGCCAATTCCAGGGGTGCAGGCCTTTTCCTGACCTCAAATTCGGATTCAGCGATGAAAAATACATAAGAATACAAGTGTCTGATCTACAGATTTTTTTTGTGGGGCTGTGTAATTATTCTTTTTCTTTATTTAAAGATTTCTTAAAGATTTTCCAAAGAGATTTTGGGAAATCGGTTGATTAAAGTTTCCGTAATTGTTCTGAAGTAACGTTAGCTCCCATGGAAATTTGATGATATTCAGGACATCATTGCAACCCTTGTAGATTTTTTCACAACACAGAGTTTCTCAAGGTGTCAGTAACCACTCCATTGTAGCTTCAAAGGTGCAAACTCTTGGAAAGTTTTAAAATTTGGAACGCCACAAGTTATTTCCTTTCCAAAAGACTTTTCCAAAAAAATTTCAAAAGTCAAAATCATGCATTGATGAATTCTAAACCTTTTTACATTGCAATGCTTATAAGCTTTGAATGTTTTGAGTATCTTAATCCTCGAAAACGTGTAATTATAACTGCGATCAACAATAAAAAAGCCTGATATACTATATTTCCTTATTATTGTAATATTAATGAAGGGCCGGTGAGGGGTGATGGAGTTGGGGCAGGACGTTATGCATTATTTCGACCTTTCTGTCGAAAACGCGGAACGCCACTGACGTTCCGATATCCCTTTACCGCTATACAGGGTGGCCACCTTACAATTATTGGAAAATACGTGAAAATGCAGGGACCGCTTACGATGACTGAATTTTTTCTCTGGTGCATAAAAATCACCCTCTTTTAACGGATACCTCATTAATATTACTTCGCGTTGAAGCGAAATACGGTATAGTAGCAATCCTTTAGAAAGCTATAAAGAACAGGGCCGAACCTAGGCGACTGTCGTGTTTTGGACAGGAAAAACGTCTTTAAAACGGTGAATGCTATTCATTAAAACCTCATGAAAGTACTGAGGGAAGATAGTTTTATGTTTCCCCCCACCCGTATCTATGGCCACGCAATTCTCAATGAAGGACGACTTCTCGTTGCATACAATCCCATGGAGTTTTTTAAATGCGGCTCTTCTTTCCGCGAATTGCAGGCGGAACGCATTAAATTTTTATTACGTACAGGATTTCCGTTTGTATTGTACCGAAGTAAAATTTATTATCGTTTCAATTGAGTTCACGGAACGACGACGTGTGTTTCCTCAATACTCCGTCCATGCAATCGTTCTGCCATGTAAATAAATAATAAAATTACGTGTATTAAAAAAGAAAGCGGAAAGCGGAAAAAGGGAAGCGAACAGTATTTTTATTAAAAAATGAATATCACAAGTACTAGCGGTGATTTTATGCCGATTTAACCAAAACGTTTCCTAAGGGAGGGATAATCGCTTCCCTTGGAATATGAGAATATACTTTTGTAAAGGCGATTTTTCTGTGACAACTGCGATCCCTTTATTTTAGATTACAAAAATTTTATTTTTAATTTTTACCGTTTTTGATATCAAACTAGAAGCATCGGCACTTTTCCCAATATTAGGATTCCCTTGTTTAGTGTCGATTCAATTTTCAGCAAATGTTTCAAAGCATTTATCATTCATGACAAAGCTAGCTTAAAAACAAAACAAATGAAACATCGTATCTACGTCAAATAGATAATGAAGATACTTAAAGTCCATGGTGCATGGGTATTCCCAGCCAATAGAAACCTGATATGATCTTTGGATCCGAATTCAAAGTACCTGCGACGTTTTAATGAATAGTTTTGAAATTTTTTGAAACGAATGATTTATCTTGCAACTCGAGGGCGTTTGGTACAAATTTAACTGATTTGTTGAATGTTGAATCTTGTGTTTTGTTTTGTATTTTCCCTGTTCTTTGTTTTTGCGCTTTTAATTGGCAAAAATTTAACGGTAACACTAAGAGTTTTTTGTTTTTTAACTTTGCCCCAGTGATTAAATTGTTTTGTTTTTCAAAGGCAACTCCGTCATGGAAAATAAATATTTTGAAACATTTGGAGAAAACTCGAATCAATTTTCCTTGAAAACGATGAGCCCTACCGACGATAAACAAGAGGCCGTTAATATTGTGAAAATTCCAGTTTTTATTTTTAAATTTCATATCAGAAGTGGGAAAACCGAAAATATTTTTTTCCATCTAAAACGTCGATAGATGTCCACTTATAAAGGGATTTCAGTAGTCATAGAAAAATCAACTAACACTGCCACCTTCAATGGAAGCTATCTCTCTTAGGAAGCATTTTCATGTAAACTGATTTTGGTTAAAACGGCATATCATACAGAATTCTTTTAGATTTAGTTATTCGCTCCATATGAAAACGTGTTTTTGTAAGAATCCTGGATGACAATCCAACAGGTCCCATAATGTTTTCATCCACCGACTTCTAAACGGGTAAAAATTAACAACACGAGAATTGAAAAACTGCATTAACTCATTTTAACTTTCATTCTTATTAGTACTGAATCTCCAAGCTTTGTTTCTGTAATAATGGGTTAATGGAACACGTAAAATCCAGGAGCGAAGGATTTTCTACCGCGTGATGCCCGAAAAATAACTAATTAATTCGAGTGAAATTTTTCTTCTAGATGTCCAGCGAATCCCCGACGACAGACAACGCAAATGGAAACGAACCCACGCTTCAGACCCTCATTAAGAACCCAAGGACGACTGTGACCACTTCGGTGAGTTTTTTCTCTCCCTCTTTCTCGAAAGTAATCATCATGCGCATTCCTATCGATAATTAAAAGTGCTATTTATGAAATTCCCTCGGGAAATTTCGATATTTCCACCTCTGAATCTCCGTATCTCCTTCGTTTGCTGCCTCTACGACGCGGCGCGTTCGCCTAAATATTTACGGAGATCCGTTAATTAGTTTAGAGGGAAAATACGCGGGAGTTCCGACTACCGCAATTATCGCCGAACCAATAAAATTGACAGATGCTCACCTCCGTTCCGGTCGCTTTTATCTAATCTGACGAAATATGACAGAAATATGAAAGGACGTTGCCGCTATCGAGATTTTTCTCGCCAGCGATTCATTCACATAAAAATGTTGTTTACGTAAACACGTCGCGATTTCAATACGGGAACATAAATAAAACTGGATTCTCGCAAAGTATTTATAAGCGTTTTGTTTCAATTTATAGCTTCAATGCCATGAGGACGTTTAAAGTAACGTACACATGTAGTAACGAGTAACGCATATAACCCGCATTTTCGTCATACTGCGAAATATTAAGTGGACGTAATTAGTTGGTTTATTTGTATTTTAATGGGATTTTTCCCGAAAATTAATTCAAACACCTCAGAATTTTTTCCGTTCTTCAGTAATGATTGGTTTAAAACTCTTACGCTTACGGTTGTGCTAAAGATCATTTCCAGGTATTAAATTAAAAAATTAGCCGCTTTATGCCAGATATGATTGAACTAATGTAATCATTATAATATGCGTCAGTTAGGGGTGGAACATTTTTCCACGTTTTCCTGATTGAAAACGTTAGTTGAGGTAAAATTCTTTAAATTTATTTATTCATGATTGAATTTATATTCAGCTCATAATTAAATTCATGATTGAAAACGTTAGTTGAGTTAAAATTTTTTAAGGGCACACTACTCATGAGCTAAGGGGAGTAAGGGGTGTTTTCTGGTGCCCAATGTTGCCTCCCTTGCCTTGGCAAAAATAGCTTAAAAATGCGAAGATTTTAGAGCTAAAATGCATATTCTATTGGACTTTAGTAGAACAATCCTACAGAATACAGCCACGGTCAAGTATCGCCCTCAAAAATAACAGAAATTTCGACGCTGACACTTTCAGAACTAATCCATTTTTCTGTTTAGCACTTGTGATGGTTCATATGGCTGCCCCAGACTGCTTGCCAACTTATTCATTTTCAAAAAGGAATTTCATTTCATAAGAATTATTTCTTTTGGTGTTTTCTGGGTCATAAGTACAAAATAGGGTATCTAAAGTCCATATCGTGTTATAGGAACATGCCACTTAAGTCACCCATATTCGCTTTGCCATGTTAAGTTCATTTAATGTACTAAATTGTGGCATTTTTGGGTTATGTTGTTTTTTCAATCATTACAACTACATTAAGACTGTGTGGCTTCAATTGAATAAATTTTTAATTTGATTTAATTGAATTAAACTGAATTGAATTAATTGATTTTATTGAAATTTGAAATAATTTAAATTTAATTTATTTGTGAATTCATCTTCACTTACAGAAGAAAAGATAAACAACCAAACTAGTCCGCGAGAGTTTGTGATTGCCATTTCTTCGATAAACGTTTAATAAAGAGGTTTAATGTTGAGAAGAAATTTATAGCAAATTTTCCAAAAATACCGTACGTTATTCGTCGAGAAAAGTTTGTTAGTCGAGGTTAAAAGTTAACAACATAGTTTTAAAAATAGCTTCTTTAGAACCAGCAATAATCATTATTGCTGTACATTATAAGGCAAATATATGTATTTTTATTTCAGTTTATTCCTAAGCCAAAAACAGTGACGGGATTTCTTTGCACTGTAGTGCTTGCAATCGAGCACGAAGCACATTCCCATAATAGGCAGCCTTGGAAATATATTCAAAGCCAATATGAAATAATTTATAATAGTATGTAAAATATTTATGGTTATTCAAGCCACAAACTCATTGTTATAACAGGGAAACTAATAACCAACATAACATCAACAGGTTTCCAACCACAATTTAGTATACTAAATTATTTTACCTTGACATAAAATTGGCGATATGTAAAACCATGGGTAAACGAATAATTTTCTCAAATGAGGCAGACGCTCTATGCACATACGTATACAAGCTGTTAGAGAATGCTTAAGAGTAAAATGCCCTTTTGGGTGATTTTAGAAGAAATATTTCAAATGAACGTTACAGGTATTAGTTAGGTAAATCAGGTTTCGAGGTTTGAAATAAATCACAAGTTTTTTTTGCAGAAAATTAAAGAAAATTAAACATTCTCAAGAGTGAAGTGCCCTTTAGGGCCCTTAGGGCGGTTTTAGAAAAAAATTCATGTAAATGTTAACGGTATTAAGTAGTTAAAGCAAATTGCGAATTCTGCAATAAATTACTAGCGCCGTAGTTAAGAAAATGGGGTAAAACTGAAAATTGTCCCTTAGGGCACGTTTAGAGAAAGATATTTTGAACCAAAATTAGATGCATTTGATATGGTAAGACTTCAGATGTAAAATTTAGTAAGGACGGTTGTGGGGAAAATTGAGAAAAACTTAGGGACTCTTCAGACCTGATCTATATACGCACACGTTTCCAAATACACGTTTTTGCCTCGGGGGATGTCAAAACCGTCTGAAAAGCCAATATCTGTCGATTTCTGTCGCCAATTCTGCGAGTGGACCCGAAAACAACCCTTTTTCATCATATGAGAAAGTAAAATGCACCTCCCTCATATAAACACAATATGGCACACACATAAGATACCTCATTTCGTCCTTATGAGTCAAGAAGCATTGAATGAAAAGTTTTTCATGGGATTTTTACATTAAAAACTAGTTTGTTTGGAACCTGTCCAGGCTCTACGCACTTTGTGACTCACACTTAGACACTTAGACTAAAAGCATCCATGCTATGTCCTAAAACAGTGAAAGCCACTACGATAATGGTCAGCTAAATCCATTGACTCCAATAGTTACTTTATTAACCTTTAATATAGCTTTCACTCAGCTATAGCGTAAAAATCAAGAAAGGGTTAGACACTTAGACTAAAAGCATCCATGCCATGTCCTAGGACAGTGAAAGCCACTATGATAATGGTCAGCTAAATCCATTGACTCCAATAGTTGATGTATTAACCTTTAATATAGCTTTCACTCAGCTATAGCGTAAAAATCAAGAAAGGGTTAGACACTTAGACTAAAAGCATCCATGCCATGTCCTAGGACAGTGAAAGCCACTACGATAATGGTCAGCTAAATCCATTGACTCCAATAGTTGATGTATTAACCTTTAATATAGCTTTCACTCAGCTATAGCGTAAAAATCAAGAAAGGGTTAGACACTTAGACTAAAAGCATCCATGCCATGTCCTAGGACAGTGAAAGCCACTACGATAATGGTCAGCTAAATCCATTGACTCCATTAGTTAATTTATTAACCTTCGATATAGCGTTCAGTCAGCTATAGCTTGAAAATCAGAAAAGGGCCAACATTCCACACCCTCGTAGTTGTGAGGTGTCATTACGAAAGTTTCTAGAATGGCCAAAAAAATCATCGCGTCCGTTTGTTGACCATTCCGCTGGCCCGTTTCCAGGCTGCCCTCTCCCGAAAAATCCCTCATCGCAATCATCCCGACGTAAATAAAACCGTGTCTCACTCCCGAAAAAATAGTTACAGACGAACTCGCACCAGTCCAGCTCGACGACGACGCGCGTCAGCAAGACCTCCTCGTCGACGTCGACTTCGAGCCAGAGGCTGCACGTCACCTCCGACAGAAAGGCGTCCAACATGAAATCGGACCTGGTCGACTTCAAGAACAACCTCAACGACATGAAGAGCAGCCTGCCGAACAACCTGATCAAGTCGGTGAAGAGCTCGCTCGAGAACCTCGTCGACATCGACGACGATGACGACGACGAGGCGAACGAGCCGCTGGTCACCTTCCCCGACGACACCCCCGTACCCTCTGAAATCGGCTCGCCGACGGGCATCGTCGACAGGATGTCCTTCGAGCAGAAGACGAGGAATAACTTCAAGAAAACTAGCGTACGTATTATTACCTAACGACGATGTACCATATCATCGGTTCTTACGTGCCAAGGTGTGGAGACCTGCGCTTATTAGCCCAGTTTATAAAGCAGAAGCTGTTTTGGTAGATGAAATTTAAGATGATACATGTCCAAAATCTTGACAATCCTGAACTTTTGGGTTGCTTTCTATCTGGTCTGATCTAAAAATCTGATATATATTAGTCAGTCTTTCAAAAATCCACATAGTTTTGGTTTCTTTAGTGATTAGTCAGTGATCCATTAGTCAAGATTTAAATTTCGGTATTTTCCCCAAAAATTTCTGAGAATTTCTGATTTTTCACCATGGCGTGAAAATTATTGACGGAAATGCAATACGTTGTACAGACGATTTACAGACGGAAAATTAAAAGACCTTCAGAATGAGCGTTTCTAAAAGGTGATCGGAGCACTTTTCACCAAGAAAACTTGGAGAAAACCGTTAAAATGGACCTCTTTTCAAAAATTCACAGCTTTGCCCAGTTTAAAGCTGAAGCACTAATTTTGCGTGAAATGCTAGGTTACTATGTCTACTTTAAGCATGCAAAAGTTGGATGCTTTCGGATGAATAGTTTCTGCACAGTTACGTTATTAAAAATATACACTGAAATCTTGCAAAATTCGGCGTATTAACTGAGATGGGCCGATTGTAATTTTTGAAACAGTTTTTGAAAGAGGACATCAAAACCTACAACTTGGCTATCATAGATTTTCATATACGTTTGGAGAAAAGTGCGAAAAATGGCCTCGAACATTGCGCGAAGCGCGCGATTTCGCATTTCGAGCCGAGTGCTGAGCTTCAAGCAGCATAAAACTCGAAACTTTTCCGCGAAAATTTTTGAGGCCAGTTTTTACACTTTTTTCCAAACGTATATGAAAATCGAAGATAACCAAGTTGTAGGTTTTGATATCCTCTTTCAAAAATCGACTGAAAAATTAAAATCGTCCCATCGCAGTTAATATGCCGAATTTTGCAAAATTTCGATGTATATTGCTAATAACACAATTGTGCAAAAACTGTTCATCCGACAGCATTCAACTTTTCCAAGTTTAAAGTAAACATAATAGCTAAACATTTCACGCAAAATTAACGCTTCAGCTTTAAACTGGGCAACGCTGTGAATTTTTGAAAATGGGTCCATTTTAACGGTTTTTCCAAGTTTTCTCGGTGAAAAATGCTCCGATCACCTTTTAGGAACGCTCATTTCGAAGGCCTTTTTATTCTCCATAAATCGTTTAAACAATGTATTGCATTTTCGTCAATAATTTCCACGGTATAGTGAAAAATCGAAAAAATACGTTTTTTTTTAAAATTGTTATTCTTAAAAAAACGTAAATGCTCAGATTTGTCCAGATTTTGAGTTTTTACCATCTTTGATCCATTTTAAACAAAATGTTTTGGTCCGTCTGCTGTTAAATTATATCTAACAAAAAACCTCTATAAGTTGGGCTATGAGGCTGCTTCCTACGCCTCGGAAATTTTGAAAAAATGACTTTTTCTAATCTCCTTACTGTTTTCTATCAATTATCACTTGCGTGCTCACGTTTTCACATCAACCCTTACGCTGGAAAACTTGGAGAACCAAGAAAATGTGCTGGTCTGTCACCCACTCCACATCAACAAATCTAAGCTGCCGCATTTCCAATTAAAAATCCGTTAAATTCGATGGTAAATAAATTATAAACGTCTCCAGTCGCACTTAAAAGGTAATTTACACCAATCAATGGTCTATTAAAGCGTGACGAAAATGGTGGCAGATTTTACGACTTCTTACGATGTTGTCGAGGTAAAAGGGGATACGATTAAACCCGGCATTCTAACAGTATTTGTATAAACAATAGGATTTGGTAGAGACGGTTTTGTGGTAAACTAGGATTTATGGCAAACCAAAATGATATCACATCTCGCTAAGTAAATTATGTAGCTTTGATTTCGCTGAACAAAAATTGACACTTGGCACTTTTAATAAGTTTGCCTTTTTGGCTTGGCCAATTTTGATTTCGCCAGGAAAATGCATCATAAGATGTTTGTAAAAGTAGGCATCAAAATGAAATTCAGCTCATTTATTGAAAACGTCACATTGCATAAATTGGCAATGTTTGATCAACCTATCTTAAGCCGTTTTATAGTTAAGTATATCCAGTTTAACATTAATGCAGTAATTTCGACTTTGCCAAGAAAAAAATTCAGGGAAGTATCTCTAAAACTCTCACTCAGCACATTGGTTGAAAACGTGCTTTTAGAGTTTTTCCAGAAAAATTCATGCCCAATAAACAAGACAACCAATATCCAAAAAAACATTTCTTAGTATTCAACATAGTCCTTCAGTATATTTCCTTCACGTCAAGAAGAGATGCGCAGAACTGGTGGGAGGGAGAAGAAAATCTTCTGTTAAAATGTTGAGCAATTCTTTTTCCTTCATAGCACCAATTGTACGTACTTAACTTACTAGCATCCCATACGAATCTGTGAATTTTAATGCAAATCGTTTTCTCAATAATTTCCACTCAGTATTCGAATTTCCCATTTTTCAACTAATTCTTAGGGGTTCCATTTATCCCAGCCTTGACCACATTTTAAAAAGCTTGAAAATCTACTGCGCTACTATTTTACCCAAAGTACCCCTTGTCTTTCGTCCACTGATTGTCCTGGTATCTTTGCCTACTATTTTAAATAATCTTAATACCAGACATTCGGCCTACTCTACCTGTACCTTTAGCAAAGACATATTGTTCATAAATTCCACAGAAATTGATCAGCGAAGCTTCGTTAAAGCAGTCTGTATCACCTCATAGGTCGAAACCTGTTTTATTTGGCATCGACTTGTCATGATTCCCGAAGGTGTTCCGACTCGTGGATTTCAGAAACAATGCGCCAAGCAAACAATTACTCACACCTTAAACACTCGCTCCAGTTAAATTTAGATAAGTTAATCATACCGAGAGGTAACCTTTCAAACGCGACAGTAAAACAGATATGGAAAATTTTCAAAACGTTTCGTAACGCTAATCATTGGAAACCCAAGTTGTTTTCGTCCTCTAGTCGTCGACCCTTCAATCAATTGCAATTGTGATATAATCGTATTTATCGATTGATGTCGCAGATCACAATGTTGATATTTCAAGGGAACTGTTAGAACCCACGCTGCAAATTTTTGCATGTAATTTAGGCCCAGGATGACTGTTGCACCGTACGTGCGAAACGCGATGATTCAAACGTTACATTATTTATAAATTCGTTATGTTTCCGAGTCCAAATCGATAACCGCTTTTAGGATATTTGCGTAAGTGGCGTGACTCACTTTTTTCCAGAATTCGCTATTTTTCACTTAAAAACAATAATAGAGACACGGAATCTTGCCAAGATTTATCGGCCAGTCGGTAACAATGCCAAGATAGGCGGCCACCGTATAGATAACGATAAGGGATCAGCGTTCCTAATGGATAACACGAGAGAAAAATAATAAAGATGTCCTGTACACGATAAATCAAATGAGATGTAATTTACGCGGCGCGTGTGATAACTTGTGACCTTCTAGTCGACGAATGGCACGGACATGAATCAATGGATAAACAGAATTTCATTATTTTTAATGTGCGAGGAAAAAATCAATGAATGCATCAATCGAAAAATCATTATAGCAATCCTAAACAATTTATAAATTAATAAGAAGTATTATGAAGTCACCAATTATTTAATTACACTCGAATTCACTTGATCCAAACAATAACCTTGCTAGTAGATTTGGTATGAATTATGACAATACCAAGTTTTTCCTGGCCCAGTAGTAATACCATGCAGACTGGTGCCTCCATCCAAATTCAACACTCCATAACAAATCTTCATCCTTCTTTTTCCAATTGCGCCCAATAAGTCCAATCATAGTCCAGTTGCATCCACGATCTGGAGACTCTTTTGTCATCTCCCCATCTGGCAGGTATTGTTCCTGTGCTTCTTCTATCTACATGTGGCTTCGATTCCATAAGGCTTTAAGTCATTGTGTAGACCCGCCAGATGTCTTGCAAAGCCCCATTGCAGCTTGGTTATGCTCTTTATGATGTCTCTCATAAAGCTCCAGAAAAGTTATTTCCATTTTTCTTTGAAATTCCTTTAACTCCTTGGCAGTTGTTTTTATTAGTGTCTCCATGACTAAATTGATAATTTAAGTAGATTTTTTTGTATGTCTTACAATGAGTTTGGAGTGACTGTTCTTCAACGGACCAGACCGGTTCAGATTTATCCTTTTCTAACCATTTCGTCCCTTTGTAGGTATTGAAGGATGGCGTGAAGGCGGAACAGGAGAGCGCGAAAAGCGCGGAAATGAAGAAATTCCAAGCCGGCGAAGTTTCCTACGAGGAAATTCTGGCGGCGGCCGCCACGAGGGCCAGAGTGGAAACCGACGGAGTTTCCGCGGAAAAGAGTCAACTGACCGCCAAAGTAAGTAACAGAAATTACGATACGTTTAAAATCGGGAAAAGTAACGAGCTGTAATTACTTTTCCGTGGCGAGGCGCAATCACTTTCGCGGTATCTTTATCACGTAATGTAACGGCGTCGCGATAAATTTTCTGGAACGTTGTCTATTTTTTCTGCGGTTATCTACATTTATAATGCGGCGCACCTTTTTTAGCAAAAAGGTGTGTTTGCGTCTCGCTGACCTGAATAGCGTTAACACACACACACACATAAATACAAGGCGAGAGAGGGCGCCGGGGTCAAGGTCTGGTCGACGAGGAGGCCAAAAATAAGCACTTTCGATAAAATTGGAGAAATTGTCAATAATTGTAAAAATGTACGCTTCAGTCGAAACAAGTTTCGAATGTTAAATCGCTGCGATGGAACAGTAATGAATTCTGGTCAGATACATTTTGTATTTATGGAGGCGATACCTGAAAAAGCATCAAAAACTGCACCAAAATTTTAAGTTGCCAAAAGGAAGTTTAGTTTATTTCAGAACAACCTAAAATCTACCTTAGGATCAACGACTGATTTCCGTAACTAAAGTTCCTTTTGCTTTGAAATAAACAACTAGAAATTTTTCATCGATTGATACAAAATTTTGAAAAATAGTTAGTTTTTTCTACACAGTTTACCTCCTCCTATTTGTGTTTTCAAGAATATTTGAACTACTGATTACAATTCTTGCCGTCCCATCTGTTCTTTTTTAAAAGGCCTCAAATATCATGCAGGAAATAATTTTCCTTTTGACGTAAAAACTTTGCTAAGTATTTTGTTAAGCAATTAATAATTTTGATGAGTTATTTTGATGGACTGATAAAACGATTTACCATGCGGAAAATTCAATGAAAATTACTGGGACTGTACTCGTTCACAAGTAAAAATAACTCTCAAGAATGGTTACTATCACGTTAATCGGTTAGCAGCTAATGCTGAGTGATACAGATATTGTATATAGAGCATTGTGATATACTTGCTGTATATAGAGTATAGGGAATTTTAAAAAATCATAAATTTTTCTCTCATGACCATATTTTTAAGATCATCCCAAAAACAGTAGACATGAAGAATGCTTCAATGTTTTACCCATAATTAATATTTGATAATAATAATTGTTTCTGAGGCACACTGCAATCTCTAAGAAAAGCTTAACTTTCAATTTTGGATCTTCAAAAACATTTTTTCGGGCTCAGGGACCCCTAAAACTTATAGAAAGTTGAAGCATCGATTTCCAATTTTCGGGGTGATGGCATTTGCCCTAATAACTTGTATCAAACACAACATAGGGCGATAATGAGAAGCCTT